>JAHLJT010009436.1:100544115-100864592 GCA_031308135.1 Acheta domesticus | reverse complement strand
ACATTCAAAACCTTCCCCCCGCTGAGTAATGTAAATATGCCCTTGCCTTCTCAAAATTACGTAAATCCAAATTCAAATTGGAGAAACCAAAATCCCCATAATGCTAATAATTGCAATTTAATTAGCACAATAGTAAATCAAATATTAGCAATAATTGTTCCTCAGTTACAACAATGATTCAATCGTTTAGTTCCTGCTCTTATTAAATGGCATTAAATAATAATAATGATGAAAAATGAGGTTATAACTGGAATGCCAATGGCATAAAACGCCAAACAAATTCATTCATTCACTTCATAATGAAAATAAATAAAATTGCCTGCATAACCGAAACCCTTTATTGCCTGGGGAAAAATTTAAAGTTAATGGATATGCAATATACAGAAACGATAGATTAACGCACTGTGCTTCGGAGGAGTGGCAATCTTAATTCACAAAAGTACGACACATTTTCAAATAGACTTCCATCTGACAAAATGCTAGAGACCGTAGCAATTGTAAACTTACTTAAATAAGAGGAACATGATTGTGGTGCATATAACCACCTAACTACCCTTCCCTCAAGACATCTATAAAAATATTTTCCAGAAGCATTCGAAAGTTCTTATAATAGGGGACTTAAAATAGTAAAAATATAGCTTGGAAATGCAATTCTACCTCCTCACATGGTAGAAAGCTGTTACAACTAATAACTAATAACAATCTAGATATACACGCACCCAATGAACCAACTCCACTACCCTTACAACAATAGAATCACCCCAGATATCTTAGATATAATAATCTCTCAAGGAATAAACTTCCCAATCTACCAAACAGTTGTTCCGGATCTAGATTCGGACCGATAATCCAGTGATTTGCTCCTTCCAAGGGAAAATTTCAATACAAGACAACATAAATAAAACAATAAACAAAAACATCAACTGGAGTAAATTCCGTGATCTAATATCTCAAAACCTAGAATTTCCAAATTCAATTAAAAATGATAATCAACTTGAATTAGAGATAACCAGACTAAATAATGCAATTCAAAAAAGTTTAGATGAAAGCATTATTCCATCCCCTCCAGCACAAAGACCTTGTAGTAAATTGCCAAACCAACTACTGAATCTCATTCATGAAAAACGAAAACTGAGAAGGGAATGGCAAATAAATAGAAACGCAAATTCCAAAAGAAAAATAAACAAATTAGCGAGGATAATTAAAATCGAATTAGACAACTTTAAGATATTCTAACTTCCAAACTCATTTATCCCAAATACATCCTAATTCAAAACGACTGTGGACAACAATAAAAAGTATATCAGGGGAAAAAACAAATATCCCCCCTCTGAACTCTCAAACAGGAAATTATGTACACACAGACCAAGAAAAGGCTGATTACATCGCCGAAACTTTTGAAAATACTTTTACACCTAACCCCATGATTGATGTTAAACATAATAAAGAAATTGAGGAGTGTATGACAGACATAAATTACAGAGTCCCCACGCAAATTAAATTTATTAGCCCTTACGAAATAGCTTTAATTATAAATAAGCTCAAAATTAGGAAGGCTCCTGGCCATGACTGTATAACAAACAGAGTCTTGAAAGAATTACCAAGAAGTTCGATTGCAACCCTGGCAGCAATATATAACTCTGCACTTAGAATTGGGTATTATCCAAAATCATGGAAACAGGCCATTGTCCTTCCAATCAGTAAACCAGGCAAAAATCCGAAAGAAGTAACGAGCTATAGGCCAATTAGCTTATTATCATCTTTGTCCAAAGTATTTGAGAAACTGATACAAAAAAGACTTACTAAATACCTCTTAGAAATAAGGGCATTACCAGACGAGCAGTTCGGGTTCAGGCAAAATTACTGTACAACTCATCAGCTCATCCGCCTAGTAGAACAAATTGCAAATGGTTTCCATAACAAACAGCATACAATTGGACTGTTCTTAGACGTAGAGAAAGCCTTTGATAAAGTCTGGCATACTGGTTTACTATTCAAACTGAAACATCTGGGAGTACCTTTCTACTTACAGGACATTATAAATAGTTTTATTTCAGACAGAACGTACAGAGTTAAAGTAAACAGCGCACTTTCACAAACTAGAACAATAAGAGCAGGGGTACCGCAAGGTTCCGCGCTATCGCCGCTCCTCTTCAATGTTTATTTTTCAGACATTCCCAAATTAGGTGACTCAAATCTTGCATTATTCGCAGACGATACTGCAATATACACAACGCATGCAGATATAAATGTAGCGAAGGATAACATAGAAGCTGATGTCTCATGCTTTCTAAAGTGGGCTCATCAGTGGAGAATAAAAATAAACCCAACTAAAACACAGGCCAAAATCTTTACTCTCTGTAAACCAAAGTTTCCGCGCCCACTAGTAGTAAATAATACTATCATCCCATGGCTAGCATCTGATACACCAGTAAAATATCTTGGGGTTAACATTGACAGCAGGTTAACTTGGAAAAAGCACATTGAAGTAATAACCAGTGCAACATATTGTAGCGGTACGCTATTTTTAATATTTTTTAAATTTCACAAATAACTGTCGATGCGAGGCGTCACTCCCGCCGCCGCCAGCCGGGTCGGCGCGCCCCCTCCGCTAATGGAAGGGATGACAGCACGCGCCCCTCTAAAAGTTTATGGCCATCGTCCGCGAGTCGACCCTCATCCCGTCACGCACCCGGGCGCCGAAGAAGAGATTAGAGACGTGTGCTGATCCCGCCGTTCCGGGTATCATGCGCACTAAGTACCTAGGCCGTCCTTCGCAGCTTTCTCCGGGGGTCCCAACGGACATTCCGCGTACCCTTTACTGACCTACTTCCGAAGTCAGACGGAGAGCGTTTTCCAGACAGAGATAGGGCTACGGAAAATTCCTAGAATCACCGGACCTGATTGGCCGAGGACAAATTACGGCGTAGTAGCACTTAGCCAATCAGGGGCAAAATTCCGTGGGTGGGAGCGATTTTGGGGCACTTTTGAATTTTCGGGGTGGCGGAACGAGGAGACCTCCACGCTAGCGGCGTAGGGGGGAAGATCACTTCTTCTTGTTCGATTGAGCTGGGGGGGCGAGCGCCGCGGAGCGAGTAACAGCTCCGGCGCCGCGTTCGAGGGCTACGTGTACTCGACTTGTCTTGGGTGGCGAGCGCCGCGGAGTAAGTGATAGCTCCGGCGCCGCGTTCGAGGGAGAATTATTATTTTGGGACTTAGTTCGTGGACACTGAGCTCTGCCGTGGGCAGTGACCGGTGACTAGTTTTCTCCGAGATTCGTGATCGTGAAAACTCCAGAGAACTTTCCGTAAGAACTGCTAATTTGTGTGAACGGAATTCGCGATCATTCACGATCCGGGCCAGCTGACCGTCGCCGCCGCCGCCGTCACCGCCGCAGCCGCTGTCGCCGCCGCCGCTCCTTTGGTAGCTATTGTGGAAGGACGTTTCTCGGCCTGGCAGGGCCATCTCAGCCGCCGACCCAGACGGAGAGAAGCCGCGACCCCCGCCGCCGCCGCCGAGGGCCGCCTACACGCCGCCCCATTCAGGCATAAACTTCGGTCAACGACCGCCAAAGAACTATTGTGCATTGCTGTGCCGCGCTTAGGCACTTGTTTCCTCATTATTGTCAGCCAGAAGGCGAATGGCCTAGAGTTTGTTGGGGCCTGTAAAGGAATTTGATTGTAATTCTCGTTCTTTCTCTCTTTTTTTAGATTTAAGTTTTATCTCATTTTTTCTTTCGTTTCTAACTGAGCTCATCAGGTAGGGCCTTTCTTAACTCTTTGAATCACTGTAACTTCCCCGGCCTATTATTAGGCGGGAATAAACCTTTTTATTTGCTTTACCAACCACTGAATTGTTTCTGTAGTTAGCAAACGCCTTACGACTCCTTCCATCCGAGTTAGATTCTAAGCAGGTGACAAAGTTGGCCGACTGAGCTAGGCCCGGGCCGCCCTCGTTGACTTCGGCGCACACCCACGCCGCCGGAGCTCGACGCTGTGGTTGACAATCGACGCCACCGTGTGGCTCGATAACGAACCTTGGGTGTGACAATATGCCAAAATATCGAAACTGTATCCATTAATTAACTTTCGCTCAGCCTTAAATTTGGAATGTGCTATGTTAATATTTAAATCGATTATTAGGCCATCGCTCACATATGCCTGTCCAGTCTGGAATAACACAGCAAATAGCAACATTGAAAAACTGCAGAAAATACAGAATAAATTTTTAAGAAAATGTGCAAAGGCTCCTTGGTTTATCTCAAATTCACAAATACAAAGAGAACTTCAAATTGAGCCCCTAATCGAGCATATAAGAAAGAACTGTGATAAATTTTTTACACTTCTTCCGTCCTCTCCTTGCTGTATAAAATTTACAATGGGAAAAACATTGAATAATCACAAGAGAATACGCTCACAATACCCGAAGGACATGTATAAACCCCCATGAAAAATAAGTATCCTCATTAATATTGTATGTTTAAAATAAATTTTCTTTTCAATGTTTATAGAAATATCTAGATTTAAGAATGTTTAACGCTAAAAATTTGAGTATTGTATCTAAATTGATTACATGTGATAGAAATATAATCATGAAAACTTGTAAAATAGCTAGTAGTAAAATACAATAATAAGAGGTTGTTTGCCCAAAATGTTATGTACGTAATGTTATGTAAAATTTAAAACCCCTGAAAGGCAAAACTGCCGAACAGGAAGAAAATAAATTAAAAAAAAAACTTTATTGGAGTTAACAGCCTATGATTAAAACTCCATACACCACTGCCTCACAATAACTTTCATAGTTACATAACACTGGTCTCCTTTCCGTTTATTATTTCATTGGATAAGAAAGTAATGTCCAATATTGTCCTAAAAACATACCTAGAGTATCTTAGAACAAATATTAGAATCTTCTACGGCATGTAGAGAGATCGAAAATGTTATTTTCGCCAAAGAAAGTGTAGTGGTAAATTTCATACTGCTGACTGCGCAACTGACATTTTCCCCTGGTTAGTAGGCAACTTATGCACAGATAGCACGACAGATGCACAGACAGGCTGGTCACGTTCTAACGCAGTCAAGGAGATTTAATGAACGCGATCATACGTGGTTGTCTAAAAATCTGAAAAAAAATCCATATAAATAAATGCATATAACTTCGTTATACACAATTTCCAACTACACGTTCATTGGCAAAAAGGTTTCAATCGCTGTAATGCCCTAGAAGTTTCTAATATTTATTATGAGACATTCTGTATATTTAAAACTACTTCGTGGTCGTTTTGTCTCATTAGGGATCTTTGTTGATCCGGAGATCTTTATCGTTCGACTATAAATAAACAGGAAAGTATGACAGAAAGTAATCCATCTGTTTTTTAGTCACCACGGTCCTGCAGGTGCCGTTAAAATTAATTGGATATTCAAATCAATTTGGAGAATTATTTTTATCCGTAAAATGGCGTCTAGAAAATGAAACCACAGGTGTAGCTTCGACATAAATTTAATACAGCATAAAGCCTGCCCCCGGCAATCACAAATCTCTCTGAAGATGGCGAAATGCGGCAGAAACACGTTGTATATATTAATGCCTGTAACGGAACTTAGCCCGAGATATCATTTTCTTCACTGCAAACACATCGTAAACCCAATATTACTATATATTTTAATATTTTCCTTGGCAGTGCTAAGTAGAAATTCATTACAAACAGCTTTTCCTGTGAGTTGAATAGAGATTATCAGTGGTGTAGTAGTTAATACGAGGCAGAGGAGACGATCCGTTTAGGGATGCTATAATATTTTATTTTAGATTATACAAGCAGAACCCGGCAAACGTTCTGCTCTTCCTCCCTCTTTCTCTTTTTCTCACTTCCTCTCTCTCTTTTTCTGCACTTTGTCTTTCTCTCTTTCACTTACTCTCTCTTTCGGTTTAGTCGTTAGTGTTGTTCACAGACGGACAAACGTTTTGCCGTCATTCCAATATACGAATCAAGGACCCACAAAACATGGACCCAACTACACCACTTTTTAGAGAACTTTTTCTAAATTTAGCAACTCGATTTATCCACTTTTTTGTTAGCATGGGTCGACAATAAGAGTTTTTCTGCCAAAACTTCGCCGATTTTTCGCGCAGCATTACATTACGTTCTACTCTTAAGTACCTTCATAAGGGCGAGAAAGCAGCAATATTTTCTTAAAAGCAGCTCCATTTTTTTCAACTTTTGGTAGGAATAGAGCTGAATGTACATCAGATAACATAATCGCCATATAGCTGTTCTTTTCTTTTACTTTCTGATACATACTAACATAAGAAGATATATTGAAATCGTGCGCTGGAAAACGGCGAATTTTCGACACAAAAACTCTTATTGCCGGGCCCTGGTAACGAAAAAGTAGATAAATCCAGTTGCTAATAAAGAAAAAAATTCTTCTCACGTGTGGTGTAGCTAGAATCCATTTTTGTGCGTCCTTCATACCGAAGAATCAATTGCTGGCAAAACGTCTGTCTGTCTGTGCAAAACGCTTGCGCATACAAATCGTTCAGTCTATTTCCTCCAAAATTGATGTTTCCCAATTTTCTGCCTGATGTCAAATGATATTTACTTCCCGTATACGTACGTATATACGGAGTAATGTGTTAAGTTATGTAATGGAGTAATGAGTAAAGTTATGTAATGCTGTGCGAAAAACGGCGGATTTTCGGGAGAAAACTAGTGGTGCTACAACAGCACATACGTACCCGCGTTATTGGAAACAGCTACGTAATACTGTAATATTGCACTTTCTGCGCTACTTACATCTTAGTTCTTATATGAAAACGTCCAATTCAACCAAGAAGCGAACAACTCACTGTTTCCATCACAGTGTTGTCAAAACTATGTGAATTCTACAACTGCATGAAAATAGAATACAACAGTTTTGTAAACTTGTATTGGAAAAAGAAGCCTGATTCCCCGGACGATATAGAAATGCATTTCATAAGGCCATGATTAGAGAAGAGGATTCTAAAACCGCAAAAATGCCCTACTCACTACAAATGGTAAAACATTTGGTGTGAAAACTAAATATTTTCATGTAAATATCGACACAAATTTGACAATTATAACTCCTTTTCATACAGCCATATCAACTTACAACAATGACACGTAATTCACAGAAATTAGCGACGGAGAAGCCATTGTTGCGTTCCCTGCATTGTCGCTATTCTCTAAGAGATAGTAATTTTTATTTCAAAATAAATAATTTATAATGAGTAATGTGAAAATGTATGTGTGGAAACATAAGGTCAAATGCAAATTTTGCAAGAAAAACAAAATTGCAAATTCTAATTTACGATTCATCCAGGTGTCTGAAACGCAGTAAATTTGCAACGGACGTGTATGTTTATCACGAAATTGTAGAAAAACTACACGTATTTTCAAAAATTAAGCATGACCTTTATTGAAGATATAATTTTCATAAATATTGTGACGTACCGAAATATGTACTTCTAAATATGCCCGACGTTTTTATAATACCTCAACGCAATGAATGGTTTCTTTACTCACCCATTCTCAGGACGTGGATCTGTACATCGGAATGCTCCAGACGAAAAAATCGGAAGAAATTGTGATAATTGGTGAAAAAAACTAATGTAACTAAAATAATATCACGAGCTTCTGTGTTGAACAATTATATTATTTTAATGATTTTTTAAAAACAAAACAAGAAAGTATACTGTTATTTAAAAAACTATTCCCACCTTTTCTACGGCCTTTTATTTCCCAGGCACTAAATGTATTGCTCTCCCTTTTAGTTCATAATATCAATGCATTGACTTATATTGATTATTTCTCGGATGATTCCGGTCCCCATTTATGACACAAGATTATTCTTCGTGAACTTCAGCACTCAATTTCACTTATAATATTTCCGTGTCACTTCATAAAATATCGTCCTATTTCACATCTCTTATTACATTGGAACGTTATTTTCAGCTTTTAGCTACCAAAACTGCACTACTCTGGCAAACTTGTTTTTATATCGTCTATAACAAAGCCTCCTTGTATCTCCTTTTCTTTTAATCTTCTTCACGATCATTATACATGAGGTTTACATATACAAGTAATGTGATATATTACAATACATTTCATTGAGAAAACCAGCTGCCATCTATTGCTACCCACAGTATAATTTATTGACATATTCTTAATTGTTCGGTTTCCTAATGGTATAACAGGATATTAATTCTAAAATATTAAAGAACAGTAAAACCTCGTCCTAAATGTCAATTTCAAAAGTTAAGGGACGTTTCTAAAAAAATGGCGTTTAAGCGCTACTAAACACTTTAAATTTGAAGCTCTTTTGCACAGAAAAGTGTGAGTCAGTGAAGTCATTTCAAGCACTTACATTCACAAATATAATAATGTGTTCAAGTTGCTGGTAATGTGCACATTAAAGATTAGAGAAACCTTTCAAAAAATCACATTTGTGCAATTTAAAAAAAATTAAAACTATCCCAAAATCAACTTTACGTCATATTAAAGAGTGCAATTAGCACTATCCGTTACAAAACTTTGAAGAAAAAACTTGGAGCCATTTATCACGAAATGACGTTTGAGCCATTTTCTGATGAGTTCCTGAAAATGCGGAATTTTGAGCAAGTCTTCACACAAAACGGTTGAGTTCTGGAGAAACTTTTCTTCAACAAAGCGACTATAATGTAAATATTAACGACGTGAGAGGAAAATAAAAAACATTTTTGCAATTTTTGAAAAAAAGGATAGAGCAATATGGCGTTTATGTCATCAAATAGAGTTCATTTAGCACTATCCCTACTAAAAGTTTAAAGAAAAAATTTGGAGCCGTTTTTGAGAAATTCTTGTTTTTGTAACGTTTTAAAATTGCACAAATTGCAATATTGCTTGAAAACTAATAAAATTTTCAAAACAATGTACATGACCTTAAGGAAGGACCTCACTATGAAGAACAAATTTTCTTTGAAGGAAAAATCTCTATCTGCAATATTGTAGTTGGAGGAAGACGCGGAATAATCTCTATCTGCAATATTTTAGTTGGAGGAAGACGCCCAATAAAATTCAAACTTTCCCAATTTTCGAAAGTAATCCGTGAAAATCGGACCTATGCCACCTTAATATGTGTATTTTACAAGACTTTTTCTTAGAAGACGTTTAAAGAAAAAAATTGGAGCCTTTTTTCAGAAATTTTTGAAAGTGTCCGGAGGGTGTCTTGTAAAGTACCCCCCAAAATTCAAATTCAATGGGCCTCGAGATCAGCCAGATCGATCGGCGAGTATCAATTTTGGAGAAAATCGGCTATGAGGTTTAGTCACTAGAGTCGTTCACAGACAGACGGACAGACGTTTTGCTTTCAATTGGTTTTTCGGAATCAAGGACCCACAAAACAGGGATTCTAGCTGCACCACTTGTTAGATTGCTGCACCATATGTTAGCCACTATGTCTACCATAAGTTTAAAGAAAAAATTTGGAGCCGTTTTTGAGAAAATCTTGTTTTTGTAATTATTTAAAATTGCGCAATATTGCTCGAAAACTACTAAACTTTTCAAAAAATGTATATGATCTTAATGAAAGAACTTACTTTGGGCAACAAATTTTATTTAAAAGAAAAAAATCGCTATCTTCAATTTTTTTTAGTTCTAGAAAGACGCCGAAAAAATTTTAAACTTTTGCAATTTTCGAAACTTCAGAGTTATCCGTGGAAATTGGATCTATGCCACCTTAATAAGTGTTGTTTACTCTATTCTTACAAGAAATTTAAAGAAAATATTTGGAGCCGTTTTTGATGAAATTTTGAAAATGTCCGGGGGGCTTCATGTAAAGTACTCTCAAATTTTAAAGAATCTTTTTTCAAAATATCAAAGCTTCGATTAGAAAAAGATCGACCGGGGAATATCCATTTTGGAAGAAATCCTGCGTATGGTTTAGGCTAGCAGTGTTCACAGACGGACGGACGGACGGAGAGACAGACGTTTTCCTTTGAATTGTTTTTTCGGTATTGATATCCACAAAACAGGTTTTCCGGCTACACCACGTGTTAGGGGATTTTTTGTCTTAATTTAGTAACTGGTTTTATCCACTTTTTTGTTATCACGGCCCGGCAATGAATTTTTTTCCGCCGAAAATTCCCCAATTTTTCGCGCAGCATTACATAACTTTCCCTATACTACGTATATCACTCTTTGTATACGTGCGTATACGGGAAAGAAAAAAATTTGGAGCGCGCTTTTGAGAAAATCTCGTTTTTGTATATTTATACTTTCTCGCCTTACGAATACTTCGTAAGACGACAAAGTTATGTAATTGTGCGCCGGAAAACGGTGAATTTTCGCCAGAAACGCTCTTGTAGCTGGGGTCTGGTAAGGAAAATGTGTAGCTAAATTTAGAAAACTAGTGGTGCTAGAGAATGGCACAGACTTTCCCGTGTAAGTTTTCTATTTCCTCGGTCTCGGTTAGCTATTCGGAATTGCCATATACTCGTGCCAGCTACCATCTATCGCCGCCCTAACTACATGTTTTTGACATTTTCTTAATTTTTCGGTTTCCTGATGGTAGAATGGAAATATTAATTTTAAAATAATAAAGAACAAAATCCTCGTCCTGTATGGCAATTTTCCTTTAAAAATTTGTTGCATATATATTAGAAATAATACAGGTCTCAAAGCATTCCCTGAGCTAATTCTGTGGAGATGTTTATGGGTTCACTTAATTGATTACTAATTTTCACTATAAGTTCTATCACATAAAAACGATTAAAGTAAATTTAGTACTTAAATTTGTTCAAAGACTTGGTCGGGATTCGAACCCGGGCTTTCTGTTTACGCCCAACTGCTCTGATCACTAAGCTACCGAGCCAACCATCCCTGCATAACTTTTTAACAAAGTATCTTCAATTCTAATGTTTTGATTTTGTCACAAATTCGATTTTGCCATGCGAAGAATGATTAAGTTGATGACTAGCGTATCACTTGTGGAATCTCAATATGGCTATCACCTGATTAATTTAAACTTTGATCACAGAAATTCCAAATATCAAAGTTTACTATTGATATCGAGCCTTTTCATGTCAAATCTGACCAACGTGATGCAGCGCATAAGAAGCGAAATCGAACGCATTCATCTTTATTTCACGCCTGTCATTTGTTTTGGTAATTATTCTTTTACTGGTGATCAGGAGAATTGTAAATTCTTTTACATTACTTGCATAATGTCAAAACTGGAACTGTTTGAGACTTTTCCTAGTTTTTTAATTCAACAAACTCTTCTTTAAAGTTCATAAAATTGCTTGGGAAGTGACACAAATCCGCCCATTGTACCACTATTAAGATGAGCGTAAGATATATCTTAGAAAATTATGGTCCCTGCTCAGTTTTTCATTGTGGGAATGAACTCGACGACTGTGTACCGCAACGCATACATTTCATCGTTCGCTCACCTTCACACAATCTTTGACTCAGTTGGGCTGAAAGTAAGTTATAGTTTATCTTTCTGTCGGTCGATATTACCACAATGCCCTCATCTCAAGCGTTATCTCAAAATCTTTATTCGTAAAGTGTACTGTATCTAACTTACACTATCGGTCGAACCTCTTCAACTAACGAACCATGAGTCGGCAGGGTTTCCCCATGTTTGAGGCCTGTTATTTCACCACCCACTATTACGAGTACAGGCCAGACCGCAAAATTAGCGCTTTAAGATCGCTAAATGTTCTGTTCAACTAATAATACAAGAAATAATCCTATAAGAACAAATACCATGAATGCTAAAGGTAGGCAAAATGGAATGAATCTTCCATTGTAAGCTAAAATTGCATCCGACGGAGTTTATCTTAAGAAACAATTGTTGCCATGCCACAGTGAAATAATGCTAATGCTTCAGATTAAAGTCATTCACCGTATGACATTAATTTGGGTGGTCACTTTACGCCTGAACAACATGTTGACAAATTACAACGTGCCGCCCAAAACACGAACATTGTAGTCTCGACTCTGCCCTTCTGGTACAACAAATCTACACTGTGCAAAGAAATTAGTCACGCAATCAACCAATTGAAACTGTATCTGAGAGGCACACATGTTAAATTGTTTGAGCTAAACTTTCTCGCAGAAAAACACTTCACCCGACATGCAAAACACATCATTTCACAAACTTGGCAGTGTCCTGCCCAAGACCCATCCTCACCCACATCTCCTAGTTCTTTTCCATCCTCTGGGATCCCTTTGGACCCAATTACCTTATCCCCTGAACCTAATCCGTATATTATCTCTCCCACTATTCATTCCTCTACATCTGTCACCCCTCCTTCCTCACCTCTTGTCACTGCTGGGACACGATACTTCCTTTGACCACGCACTCGAGGTAAAAATGAAATAAATAAATATCAACTACAATCAGATGCAGCAGAAAAACATTCGTGTAGGTACATGCAAAAGATTCGAATAATGCATCATAATGTGCAATCGCTTTCAAATAAAATTGAATTTATCGAGGCAGCATTACAATGTGATCTTAGACAAATAAATGTTTTTTGCTTTACAGAACATTGGTTGTCTCAAAATGATATAAACACACTCCAAATTCCTAGCTTTTACCTTGCAGGATCGTATTGTTGGGCGAGGGAATCAAATAAGGGCCCTGCTTACGGACGTTCGTGTATTTACATAAGAAATTATATTGATTCTACATTCTTGTCAGATTTCAATTTATATGCAGTTGAAAAAATTTTTGAAACAACAGTAGTACATCTTACTACGCTCAAAATTATCTTACTTTGCATTTACAGACCTCCAACAAAGCGAGCTTCAGATTATTTCACTTTCTTGAAAAATCTAGAGATAATTCTGAACAAAATTAGTAAAGTCCCTTTTAAATCCATTGTTGTATGTGAAGATTTCAATATTGATTTTCTGAGCGAATCCCACAAAAACGAGCAGTTTCTCAATTTACTTCATTCTTTTAATTTAGATGTTACTGTGAATGTACCTACACGGAATACGCTTAAATCACAAAAAGCATTAGATCAAATTATAATTAACAAAACCACAACTACATATGAAATAATGAATAATCTAGGATACAGTGACCACGATGCACAAATTCTTACAATTACTAAGAACATAAACACTGACACAATAAATAATACACGCATGTGCAGAGCATTGACTGAAGTTAATGTAAAATTATTTACGGACAACTTGATGAAGGAATCATGGGACGCAGTTTATAACGCTGTTGACACAAATGAAAAATATAATTTATTTTTCTCCAAGCTTTCAATTCATTTTAACGGGTGGTTTCCTCTTAAAAAGAGAAAATTAAACATTTAAAGCAAAAGTAATACTTGGATCACACAAGTAATTAGAACCGTGTAAAAACAAACGTACGCTTTACTTTATTTCTAAACATCATAACGTATCACCCGGTTTCCATATATACTTCCGAGAATACAAAAGAATTTTAAGAAAAGTAATAGTTCAAGCAAAAATAATGAAAAATAGTCAGAACATTTTGAGCGCTAGTAACAAAAGTAAAGCAATGTGGGATATCGTAAAAAATACAACCACATCATCTCGATACCTAGTAGAGAATGTTATTTTAAAAGATAATGAAAGAGAAACAAGTAATTCGGAAAAAGTTGCCAATCTCTTCAACAAACACTTTTCTATAATTGCGTCTGATCTCACGAAGGGACTAAAATCACAAAATTCAACATCTTACACTTCCCAAAAAATTTTCGATACGATGTTTATTTGCGAAACCTCTCCCAACAAAATCCTCAGAATAGTCAGTAAACTAAAAAATAAATATTCATCTGGTTTAGATGAATTTCCGGATTGTTTATTAAAAACTTGTGCACCTGCCTTTATACATCGGTTAACTCACATTTTCAATGCTTCTTTACGCACAGGAATATTTCCAGATATTTCCAAAACAGCAAATATTAAGCCACTTTTTAAAAAAGGGTACAAAAATGATATTTAAAATTACCGGCCAATTTCTCTTTTGTCAGTTTTCTCAAAAATATTAGAAAGGCTTTTCTACTTACGAATGGAAACTTTTCTCAGGAAAAACAAAGCATTTTCAGACTCACAACACGGTTTTAGAAAATCAAAATCTACGGAAACTTTTTTCTTTTCTCAAAGATGTTGCTTCATCAATAGACCAAAATGAAGTACCCATTGGAATATTCTTAGATCTTTCGAAAGCTTTTTACGTTATTGACCATAACATCTTGCTCTCAAAATTACCTTCGTATGGAATTCGTGGTATTGCCCTAGATTGGATAACTTCGTACCTTAAACATCGGACTCAAAGAGTAGAAATACCATACTGGCAGCACGAAAGGACATTACATACTTATGTTTCCAATTCCTTGCCAATTGAGCATGGGGACCCACAAGGTTCGATCTTAGGTCCTGTTCTCTTTCTGTTATATGTAAACGATATGCTCTCGTCTATTCAAAATGGAAGAACGGTTCTGTTTGCCGAGGACACGAATGTTCTTTGCAAAAAGAAGCAGTAAACAGTACGATATCAGAAGTTTCAAATTGGTTTAATAATAACAAATTAATTGTTAACGAAAGAAAAACTGTTTCAATGCATTTTTGCATTTCAAATCGGAAATCGCATGTTCCATGGAAAAAGAACAATATGCAATTAGCTGATGTTGAGGCAACAAACTTTTTAGGTCTCTCAATTCAATCAAACCTCAAATGGAATGTACATATAACCGAATTAAACACTAAATTAAGTTCATTATGCTACGCATTCAGAATTCTTTCAAATTCTGTCAGCCTTCATGCAGATCGTTGCGTTCATTTTGCAAATGTACATTCCCTCCTGAGATATGGCATAATATTCTGGGGAAGCTCATCCTGTAGTATTCAGACCTTCAGATTGCAAAAGAAAATTATTCGAATAATGAACAAATGCCTTCCACGTGATCCCTGCAAGCCTCTTTTCATTGAGCTGGGAATCTTACCATTGCCTTGTCTATTTATTTACTAATCTGTAATATTTGTCAAAAATGACCTTCTTAACGGAGGGAACATATTTTCATGCAATATTGATATTTATAATTACAACATACGCCGTAGAAATCACGTGCATCAAGTGTTAGTATCAACAGCTCAGTACAAGAAATCAACATACAATACATGTACGTTACTTTACAACGCATTGCCAGATGACATTAAACAATTAAAGTCGGTACACAAATTTAAGTTAAAAGTAAAATCTTTTCTGCTGCAAAACTGTTTCTATACAATTAGAGACTATACTGATCGTGAAAAAGAAAAATAATGTTTATTGTAACAAAACAAAGATATATAATGAATTAGTTTACGTTTGCATTGTATACATTTTTAAAAAATATTTAATACGCCTGTAACAAGTAATGTACTTCAGCTTCCGGGTCAGTGGCCCCCATCTCGATCAGGTTTTTGTCCAGTTTCCTTGATCCATTGAGCAAATGCTGAGGTGGCCCCTTGTTTTGCTTCTGGAGCTTCACTGTGCGCACGTTTTGTTGAGCACTCCTTTTGCTTGCAGTTCATTTACCGTTGAAATTGGTTTTCTATAACTCGGGAACAAACATTTTTCAAATATTTTTATTTTTCTAAAATAATTATTTACGTATATATTTTTTCTGGACCTGAAGAAAATGTGCGCAAACAAATCTCTTTCCCCACACGTCATATACAGTTTTTACTGTTTTTTGACAAATAAACAAATAAAGTATAATTCATAAGCGATTGCCATGAAGTGCAATTATTTGATCCCACCGAGATCCAAGCCCTGGCTTTTTGTACTGTGTACGATGTCACTTGCTCGTAAGCTATTTGTAAACTACTCTTTCCATATTCAAACTCGCTTATCGCTGTAACACCATAATGTTGGGTCATTCCGTGTTAAATCAACACAGTCATCACCATCTCAAATTCAGATGAAATTTGACACATAGGAAGTATGGATGAAGAATAAGAAAACTACAAATTTTCAGTAAAATATTTCCACGCGTTTGTGAAATACAGGCATGTAAACTTTTACAAAATTGGGTTCCCAAACTTTTTTAAATTGATGTAGAACCTCACCAAATTAAGATAGAGAGCTGAAACAGGTGTCATTTTGCAGCTTTTTTGATGGCTTTATGTGATATATGATATACAACTCAATAGGAGTTGCATTCAAAAAGATTTTCAAATTTGAATTTAAAATGTGGATTTTGAGGTTTTTAAAAATGCTCATCTTCAAAAAAATTGAAAAAATTCTGAAATAATCCTTGTATGTTTCCAAACAGATGGTGGAAGTTTAAAAATGGGACTGCAATGGTTTCATATGGTAATCTCTACTTAAAATGCACAATATTTACTTACTCTAGATTTTACTGCTTTAAAATGCATTTTATTTTAAATTATAAGCCCTAATATATACAAATTATTAATTTAGTTTTTTTTGTTGGCAAGTGTGTTGGAAGTGTGTTTTATTGTTGTCATTATTATTATTATTATTATTATTATTATTGTTATTATATTATTCAAATTTCATCTGAATCTAAAATGGTGAAGTAAACTTTTAATTAACACTGTGTGTGATTTAATATGGAATGCCCCTGTTGCTATAAATGCAACGTTTAATTCCATAGATCAATAAGTTATGGCATTTGTCTGAATAACAGAAAGTTCTGGACTTGGATCTCGGTGTGTTAACGCGGTGAATATAGCTTCTTGTTCAGATTCAGATTTATATTCATGCTTAGAGAGCACATCGGTTTGGGTTATTGGCGAGACGAACGTTATTGGAATGCTCGCTCGCCCGATCTCTCAAAAAACACAGTGTACCCCTCTTATTAGAAAATAATATCCAGAAATAAGCAATCATAGAATAAATCGTTCACCTTTTTACCTCATTCTCACATGAAAAGCAAAGCGTTCTTTTAATCTGTATTCCATAAAATTTCACTCTTGCCTTTCGGCCTTTTTCCCGCGAAAAAGGCGGTTGTTCCTTGGAGCGGCGGCAGGGGTGCCAACTTTGATAGCTTAACCTGTTCTCATGGATCGTTAGTGAGAGCTCACTGAAGCTCGCTGCGTGGGCGGAGCGACTACTTTGAAAAACCTGTTTCGCCGTTTGAATTTGTGTTTCAATGCTGTCAAACGGAGCTCGAGTGTGTCTTTAATAATTTTCTCTGCACCAGAGTGCCTGGGAGTGGAAAGCCAGCAAGTGCTGTCCCCTGTCGAAGACAGATGAAAATTTTACGAGCAGACCGCAGGACGAATGCAATTTCGACGGAAACGAAAGAACTTTATATACCCGCTCTTTTAACCACCAGCAGGCGGTTTTGGAGGGAATTTTTGGAGGGAAGTCCGACGCGGTACGTTTAAAATGTAAATTCTGAGCTAGTAATAAAGGCCAAAGATTGTTATTAAAAACCAATCTCCCGCCACGGCGCCAAATATGAATCCTTTTTGATGCCAATGTGGCAACACGGTGGTACTCGTGGCAATCCATTTTCAAAAATCCCATCGAAAACGGTGCAGGGTAGTGCACCAATTAAATTACAAAATGTGTACGATTTCTTCTCGTGTCATGTCCATGATGATGATTCATCACTGAACAGTTCTGTGCTTCATTAGATTGAAAATCGATCGAGGCCCAATAACAATTGATAGACCAAACATCTTGTGTATGCATTCGTCCAGAAAGGTGATATAGCCATTAGTCTTACGTCTACTAGCACGTTTACACTACGCAAAGACACTTCTAAATCTTCACATTTTTTTAAACATGATTTCCTGAGTAAATACTTCAGCTTGTCGCTTGATATGAGGACTCTGAGCTGTCATGCCTTCCAAATATTTCTCGCGATAGTAACGTAGGGTAATATTCGCAACAAAATGAACGTAGTAACTGAGAAGGAGACCTTAGAATCTGAGAACAATACTCGTGGATAGGAGAAAATATCGTGATATTAGGCATTGGGGGAGCGTTCCACGAAAATTAGGGGAAATATTACTAACTTTTCAGAATTTTAAGAAATTTAATGGTATACTACCTAAACTCTGTATTGATATTTATTTCATTGATTTATTTTGTTTATATTTGGTTTTGGGCCTCGTAGTCAGCGTGCTAGCTTTATGTCGGTCCCGGGTTCGATTCCCACCTGAGGCAAAAATGAAAATGTAGTTCACTGCCTCAATTTTTATAGATGAGTTGCGGAAGAAGTTCAGGCAACCCAAAGAAGCTAAGTGCGGTGATGTTAATACGTCATTCACGCTACATATATCCCCCGGCGTGGATAATAAATAAAACAGGGCCCAGAACTGGCAAAAGTCGGATTCACCCCACCCTAAAATTCCGAATATATACGTACATTCCGGTTTTTCTATTCCCGAGACATATTTAGAACCTCAGGGCATTTACAGTTTGACGCCGCTCTCTGGAACTCCGAGGCTTGTCAGACATTTTTTGAACAAATAAAATGAGCCATTCGAGGATGAGAGATCAGCCGCCGCGCAGCCCCAAGAATAAAATAGTGGTCGCGATACGGAAGAAAGAATAGTGTGCCGCCTGTGGCCCTAGATCCGAACACTTTGAGATCCGTCTTTTAGAATGCTGCTCCGGTATTCACTTAGAAGTGATCAGGAAAAATACGGAAACTACTGCTTAATGCAGTTAGCGTGCGAATTGATTTCGTAAGGCACACATGACGTTACACATGTCAAGTATATTTCTAGGACGAAACCGAATTTGAACCTGCGAACACTGAGATGCTCGAGCCTTAAAAGGCTACTTTCTTGTCCTCCGCTGCCAGCCCTGGTTCAATTCTTTCTCGAGCATATTTACGACTTACAATCAATTTGAAGACTTTCGAAACAAGTAAACTTCGCACAAAAGTTGTTTTTTTATTATATATACTTGTAAATAATTTTTATCCAAAGACATTTTTTCCAAGTACAAATGATATTAACTATCTAGTAATTGCAGTGGCGTACCCAAGGCGGGGGGGGGGCGTTTCTCAGGCTATTTCACCCGATGTCACATATTCAAAAATGTCGGTTTTACTTCTTTTTACTATAACGAAAGTCATTCCATATCTCAATTGAATTCATTATAAATAACTTAAATTTAAACAGAATAACTTAATTTATACTGGATTTAAATAAAATATAAATTCCGCGTAGACGAAAGATAATGATTCAGAAATAAATGAATGTCTTTATGAGAAAGCACAGAATCGACTGGACACTACATATGTTGCCCATCGCATAAAAAGTCCGGTTCGCGGTGTCCTGTAGAAATTCAGTGATTGTTTTCACTTATTAATGTTCCGTAAGTTGGACAAAAAGGCCCTTTTAAATGTTTTTCAAAACCACCCTTGTGGGTTGGGTGGCGGTTTGCCTTTGCTCTCCACGAGCCAAACCCTCCCAGCCTTCTGTTCCCATGCCAGACGAGCCGCACCCACCTGGAACACGAACTTGATCTTCTCCTCGAGCGTACCGCGCAGCATCATGGACAGGCCGATGATCCAGTTCTCCATGCTGATGATGAGGCCTGGCCCCGCGCACAACGTGGTAAAGATGCGCTCCATCAGTGAGTCCGACGTCATGTCGAAGGCCGTGTGCATGATCTCGCCGAAGCGCTTGCGGTCCATGGGGTCTGTCTTAGTGAGCAGCGCGTAGATGTGCACCAGACTCTGCAGCTCCGTCACGCTGTCACATGGAATTGCTTTGTGTTAGTTTTCAGATGATTGGTTGATTCCGGACGAGTCAACTAATGAAGTCACTTATTCCCCTAAGTGTAGTTCATCTTTTATCACGGGAAGTGGCGGTAATCTTCCCCCGTTGAATGGTGAAATCCGGCGCCAACCTTCCTGTCGGCTAACGCGGTTTTCACAAACCAAATGTCTCCCTCCAGTGGGAAACCGCTCCAGCTGCGACAAGTTGTAGCTTCAGCGATCTAAAGATAACAGCGCCCAGAAACCAATTTCAACCAAAACCATATCCAAAACTGTAGGCTAAGTTTAGGCTGATTAAATACTCTATTCCCGAATTTTAGGCTCCTCTAGATTTCCCAAAATCGTGGGCGCTGCTACCTTTAGACTAAAGCTAGCAGCGCCCACCCAGAATCAATCTCAAAATCAATTAAAAAATCTGAAACCCTTCCCAAAAGTTAAGAATAATTTTAGGCTCTTAGAAAAAAACTATTCACATTCGAAAAACGCGTTCACATTCCAAAAATCATTGCTGTACAAAAAGAAACAATTAACATTGGTAACCACAAAATAGGGATTCTGACTACACTATGTGTTAGGGGATTATTTTTCTTAATTTAGCAACTGGTTTTTATTTATTTACTTCAAAAACAGTTTAAAACGGTGTGTGACGAGCTAAGGGGAGAAGTTAAATTTGGGAACGTTTTCATAATTCTTGGATCTCTATTCTAAACCACATTCTACTCGAATTTGAATACAGAAAAAAGTGCGTTTTTTTCAAGTTTCGTTGACAAAATATTCGCTCCTATATAATAAAATATATTTTCAAAGGTAAATTAGCTATTAATTTGTGCCCTTAACCCTCATCATGTTCTTCATGAAAGAATAATACATTTTGCCCCGACAATATGGAAAACGATAATTTGAATGACTGTATTTCCCACTGAAATTCACAAGACGTGCACAAATAATGAAGTTACATTTATGTCCAGAAGCAAAACAAGGGACCATCTCAGCATTTGCTCAAAGGATCCGGGAAACTGGACGAAAAACCTCATCGAGATGGGGGCCATCAACCCAGAAGCAGTGGTACAGAACTTTTTTAAGGTTCTTTAGAATTATACAGTCCAAATGATAAGTAATTGCATTAACTATCATTGTTAAAATTAACGTTACTTTCCTTTTGATGCTCGTTATAGTCTCGAATTGTATAGAAACAGTTATGCTGCAGAAAATATTTTACTTGGGACTTAAACTTTTCTATCGAATTTATTCGTTTAATGTCATCTGGCAAAGTAGTGTAGAGTAATGTACATGAATTGTATGCGACTTTTTTGTAGTGAGTTATTGATACTGCCAAAATATACAGAATGAGCAGTATGAAGGCTGACGGAATTTGAAAGAATTCTGAACGCGTAGCATAATGAACTTAATTTTGTGTTCAATTCATTTATGTGGGCATTCCATTTGAGGTTTGACTGAATTGATAGACCTAACAATTTTGTTAATTTAACATCAGTCAATGGCACACCGTTCATTTTCAATGGAGTACAGAATTGTTTATTTGAAATGGAAAACTGCATTGAAACAGTTTTCTTTTCATTTACTATTAATTTGTTATTAGGGAACCAATTTGAAACATCTGATATTGTACTATCCACTTTTACTTTCCAGTATACATATGTATATACGGAGTATAGGGAAAGTTTTGTAATGCTGCGCGAAAAAACGGCGAATTTTCGGCAGAAAAAAAAATTCATTGCCGGGCCGTGACATCAAAGAAGTGGATAAAACCAGTTGCTAAATAAAAAAATTCCATATTTCCTGGTGTAGCCTGAATTCCTGTTCTTTGGGTCCTTGACACCGAAAAACCAATTGAAAGCAAAACGTCCGTCCGTCTGTCCGTCTGTGCGTAGAATTTTTCAAATTGAAGAAACCCCAGTCGATCTGGCTCGAATCGAAGATTGAGATTTTGAAAAAAAATCTATAAAATTAGGGGATACTTTACATGAAGCCCCCCGGACATTTTCAAAATTTTCTCAAACACGGCTCTAAATGTTTGTGTTCAAATTTCTTGTAAGAATAGAGTAAAATACACTTCTTACGGTGCCGTAGATTCTAATTTCACGGTTAACTCTGAATTTTCGAAAATAGCAAAAGTTATTTCGGGCTCTTCCTATAACTGCAAAATTAAAGACAGATTTTTACTTCAAATAAATTTTTTTATTCAAATTGAGTTCTTTCATTACGGTCATGTACATATTTTTGAAAATTTTAGTCTTTTTCGCGCACTATATGTAATTTTAAAAAATTATAAAAACAAAATTTTCTCAAAAACGGTTCCAAAATTTTGTTTTTAAACTTTCGATAAGGATATTGCCTAATGTAATGCCTATGAGATAACATAAAGGTCATATTTCTCTATTCTTTTGTTTTTCCAAAATTACAAAAATGTATTATTTCACTTGACTCTCACGTCGTTCATATTTATATTCGCAACGATTTGTTCACTTTATATTAATGCGTACACGTGCTTTAAATAATGTCAAGTAAGGTTTCTTGAAAACTCAACCGTTTTCTGTGAAAACAAAGCTCCAATTTCAGCATTTTGAGAAACGCTCAAACGCCATTTTCTCAGAAATGACTTAAAAGTTTTTGAACGGATAGTATTAAGCGCACTGTTTAATATGACGTAAAATTCGTTTTTGGGTTGTTTTTTTTTTGTTTTTTCAAACAGTACATTATTGTAAGTTTTCAAAGATCTCTCACATTGTTAATATGCACATTTCCAGAAATTTGCAAACACTATTGGATTAGTAAGTTGATATACTTCAAATGACTTCCAATGATGTTTTTAAAAACTCAAACATTTTCTGTGGAAAATAGCTTGAAATTTCGAATTGATAGTAGCGCTGATACACCATTTTCTTAAAAGTGGCTCCGAATTTTTAAAAGAAAATTAGCATTTCGGTCGGTGTTTTACTGTTCTTTAATATTATTAAAAGAATATTTTAATGTTGTACTATTAGGAAAGGGAAAAAACCAAGAAAAATTTTAAAAAAAGTACTTTGGGCTGCGATAGTTGTCTGCTGGCAAGGATATGTGGCTAGTCTGAATAATTCGCTGAGACCAAAAGAAATAGAAAACAAATACGGGTAAGTCTGTGCCATTCTATAGCACCACTAGTTATACACGTATATTAGATAACTCCTTGGCCGAGGGTCAGTACTTTCGGTTTCGTTGAATTTCATAGCAGTTTTTTTTATCAAATACTCCATAGAATGTTCGCAGATACATGTTGCATTTAATATCCTCCGATTCCTAAAAAAGGTTTAAATTGGATAAAAGGAAAAGAGATTTTGAGCTAATAACACAAAAACCTATTCCTGCCTGTTTTTTTCATAAGAGCCTGTACTATTTAAGATTATTTTATTTTAAACTTAAGCGGTTAAGGGCCAATTTTTTGTAAAACGGTTTAGTTTACAGTTAAGCTTAATATTAAAAATTGTTTTTATGGAGTAAGAAAAAGTTTACGGTGCCCGTTCCTTTGACACAAAAATGTTCAAAAAGGAGTCAGTTCTGAATAATGTGAACATCGATACAAGTCAATCATAATTTAAACACGATACATTTAAACATTCATTTTTCTTACCGTTTTAAAGAACATATATTTTAATTTCATTTTAAAGTAAAGGGAGTACTTTACTAAGGTCGTTGGAACGAACATACTACCGTAAGTTCCGTGGGTAAGTACGCACCTGAAGTGCGTGACGCGCGCGAGCCGCGCTGTGAGCACGGAGTGCCTCTTGCGGAAGCGCTCCTGCTCCATGGCGTCCGACAGCATGTCCACGTTCGACATCTTGGCGGTGGGGCTTCTCTGTGCAGAAGAAAAGAAACGGAAGACAATTTGGCCCGCGAAGCGGAGATAGACTTTTTGCAAAACGAATGCGACTGAGTGCTGTGGAAACGCTTAATAATGGTCGTCGCACATTATCGCAGAATCTCATTGTTGCTTGAATGTAGTGGACTTAAGGCTAAATGTACCGACACTAGTTCAATTTGTCACCACCACGTGGCAGCACCAAGTTTAGTGAATTTTACTTTACCGATTACGTCTGAACAAATGGTCCGATTTTGGATCTGTAAACGGCATTTGACTCATGTTTATAATAGAATTTACGCTACGAAGCCCTTTTTCCAAAAAAACTAGCAGAAACTCGATTTTTAAAATTTTTCTCGTACTTCCGGGAACAATTTCAAAAATGTGGGCTTGTAGCGCGATGGCGACACGCTTCCAGAATCCAACGCCGTGTCAAACATGCAAATCGGATAAATAGGAGCGACGGTAAGTCAAATTTCGAAAAACACCTCACCCCACTCCCCATTCCCCTTCCAACCCGCCGGGACATCCCGGCATTCATTGTTGGCCGGCGGCGCGGTCAAGCCGGCACAGGCGAGCCGGGCGGCATATAAGCAAACTGCACATGTATTCGGCACCGGGCTTCCCTGATTGGCTAGCGGGCGAGGAGCGCGAATCCGCGCGAAATTCATATCTCTCCCTACGGAGCCAGCGAGCAGATGTGCACATGGACTCGGCTACTGTGTTCGTAGGAAAAACGGTCGACTCTGCGTTTTTACCACTATGGGAACTATCTTAACAATCCAAAGTGTTTTTTCAGTAGATGGCTGTTTGGTTTTATGTTTGCGAATATTTTGGTTTTATGTGAATAAATGCGAACCACGAAACTAAATATTTCTTTCCATACGAATTACAGCTACCAAGTTTTAAAGGATACTGAAGAAGATACTGTCATCAGAAGTGCAATAAGTTCAATTGAATACATTAACAATTGGTAGAGAAATACGCGAAGATCACCCAAACGAAATGGAATGTCAGATCATCAACATCTTCATAAAAACGATTTGTTTGTTCGTAAGTTGACGGAAATACATCTTATGTTTTTATTTTATTATAGAGATAGTAAACATTGTCCTTTTACTAATGCCATCATATTAAATACAGAAAAGTACCATAGTAGGGGCGAAAAATATAAGACTTTCTAAAAATGCTGGCTGTCCAGCTACTTGTCTGTGAAAATAAAACGTAACACTGCAGACAAACAACACTGCAGTAAATTTATATTGCTTTTAAATTTGTTTACAGACGTCTTGATGCAGCTTCAAAACAAAACTTTTTCACACATAGTATTAGTGAAGACCTGAACATTAATTTTGAGTAATAATAGTTGTTCTAAAACAGATGTCCGCGATTCTCCAAGGAACCATGAAGGAATCAATTGATTCAAAATTCAGACTATTTGTGATTGTCGTTATTTGCATCCCCGAGAGGAATTCCATTTAGTTTTTCTGAAACTTGGTTTGGTAGTTTATATTTGGGTTTTTATTTCTTGGCGCGTGAGGGCCTGTCTTCACGATGGAATATCTCACGGTATTTCTCGTCTTTCTCGGTCGTGCCACTAGATGTCGCATGATGGTGACCGTATTGAGCAGTGCTGGCGACATCTAGCGACACGACCGAGAAAGACGCGAAATGCCGTGAGATATTTCATCGTGAAGACAGGCCCACTCGCGCAAAGAAATAAAAACCCAAGTGCAGGCACACAGCATTCTCGAAATCAAACCGCATGTGCGAACAGATTTATGACAACTGTATTCGTAGAAAAGTCCCCCACGTTGTGACGCGCAATCAGACGTTTCAGATTGCAAACATCCGGTGATCAACTAACTCTTGGAGCTAATCAAAGAATGAAACTGAGCTCGACTGACCATTTATAAATCCCCCAACACCATTCCTGATGTTTCTTCAGTCAAGAAAATTGAGTTTACAATAATTTATCTTTCTTCTGCTTAGCAAACTAAACATTATAAGAAGTATAAAATTGACGTACACAAATAAGAATATTAATAAACAAATTTTCCTTTCAAAAATCCTACTTAGCAATTGTGGAATAAATACGAGTAATTAAGTTAGAAATCATAAGTAAATACCCAAAAATTAGTAGAAATCAATAAAGATGAAAAAAATTCTTAAACATAAATTTAAATGTACCTATTAATTGAATAATTAATAATGTAAAATTAACATTTTAATAATGCACTATCTATGGCTTCCTATAAAGTATAAAAAAAACTTGAGAACGCTGTTGATTACTGTAATTTATAATTGTAATACCACTAATTTTAATGTTAAAAATTAAACATAAGCTTAATAACCAATTAAATAACTTCTTTCTCAGAAAAGATAAGTTATAACAATAAAGAAAATTCGTAATCACAATGTAAGAACTGGTGAAATAGCGGTTCCTGCCTACTGATAAAGCTACAAGGGAAGCATTCCTTCAATATTTTAAAATGGGAATGCGTATTATCATGCAAATATCGCTAGACCCTTCTTGAATATATTGAAGATATTTGTGAAGACGATTATGCCAATGGTTGTAGAAATCCAACAGAAATAACTGTGCGCTACTGGCATGATCATACCGACGGCCTAGGTCAGGCCAAAGTGAAGTTTCATTGTTAGTCATTGTGTATCATATTCAAATTATTGTCTTTTTTGCGGTTTTTTGTTTTTGGTCGTGTTCACTATGTAATGTAATTAATTCATTTCAATAGAATGAAAAACATGATAAATGGATTATAGTTGCCTCTTTTTATGTATATGTGCAGATTTTAAAGATTTCAGGCACTAAAACCATTATAAAATTGGCCCTCAGTAAATGGGTTCAAATTCATTTAAATGCAATAGAAAAATGTAAAAAATGAGGTGGCAAAAACCATTGAGAAATTTGAAAACCTACAACCCTTTCCAATACAATCTATTTATCCTTCTGAAATAAATCAAATTACCTTCAATAAAATTATAATATACTACAATGATATAAAAATGTTTACAAAATGTGAAATGCAGTAGATATTTTAATAAAATTTTCAATTTTATTAAACCTATGATAATTTTAATTTAATTTGGTTCATAATTGGAAATAATAATGAGAAAATTTCGGTTTCTATCAACTCCTTCAGCCTCCTTTGTTTTTGCTGCATTTACCCTTTTCTCTAACTAAACAATTTTAATGGCGCATTACAAATATTGAGACATGAACAGAATGAAATCCTTGAGTTATCTATGTGACGATGAACAATTATGTGTATGTGAAGAGGAATTAAATAAAATAAAACTGAATAACAAAATACAAATAACAGAAAAACAATAACATGTATTAATTGCAATAAAATGAAAAGCATTTTTGAAGTTTACAAAGTGACGAAACAGCGCTTTAAAAAAATCTCCAACACTTGTTGTAAGAGAATGTAAACAAATTTCGCGCGGTTTCGCGCTCTTCGCCCGCTAGCCAATCAGGGAAGCCCGGTGCCGAATACATGTGCAGTTTGCTTATATGCAGCCGGGCGGCGGCCGCCTCGGCGCGGCGACGGGCAAGAAGGCTGAACTTTCGGGGGCAGCAAGCCAGACACCCCGTCACTTCGTTGATGCTTCCGTCACTTCGCATCTCAAGATATTTTTTCCCCACATATGAAACTAGTGATGCTGTAATAGGGGTAAACGGTCTCGTATCATCTTTAATACGATTCGATTTATCATTTCAAAACGGCGTTTGTCACCTTGATAGAATTCACCTGGTTAATTTTTTTCCCAGTAAAATAGCCGAATCGAATTTTTAAAATGTTTTTATACTTGCGGACATATTTGAAAAACAAATTTTTAAAATAGCGTGCTGGCGAGATGCACCCTGAATCTAACGCCATATCATACACTGAAATCGGATAAATAGACTTCTCTAGTCATGTAAAAAAATGATCTTCAGTAACGTCAAAATTCTGTTTCGCGGTACTGCTTGTCGATCTCATGGCTAAAGTCCGGGTCTAATGTAATTACATATGTTTTGTCTACTGTTCTCATTTTGTAATCTAGGCGAACTGTTGCAATCCTAACAAAATATTTAAATTTTTCGTTACAAAGTTTGTACTGTATTACGTATTTTACATATTTTGCTGATCATTTAATATCTGCTTAACAGTATATTTATTATTTGCTAATTATTAAGGTATTTTCACAAATTACCAAATTTCTTGAAATTATTTCCGGAAATATATTTAATTAATTTTGAAAAATAGTTTTTATGTAAATGTGTATATTTTTGCAATGAGCATATTTTGTCTAATACTAATTCAGAATTGCTGACATTCCTATGTGCTGCACGTAAAGATTTCGAACAGAGTGCTTCAAAGATTCTCTGTTCGTGTCTGCATTTTCTACGTGCATCTCTGTTTTCATTGCTGATAGAAATAAAAAAAACAGTAGGCAGAAAAAGTAGTTACTTTTAAATTCGATATAATTAATATTTTATTAATGGAATTTCAAATTGTGAACATTTATTTTACTTTATCTCTCTTCTCAATCTTAATACGAAGAGAAAGTTATATCGTGCGCAGGAAAACTCTCAAAGCCGAGTCCTGATAATGAAAATGTGGATAAATCGTGTTGTTGTATAGTAAATTACTTCCTGTAACTCGTGGTGTAGCCAGAATCCATGTTTTGTGGGTCCTTAATACCGAAAAATTGATTGACGGAAAAGCGTCCGTCAGTGTCTCTGGTGTATGTGAACAACACTAGCGTTTACACTGCGTACAAATTTTTCCAAACTGGAAAAAACAACAACAAAAATCAGCTGTCGATCTACTGTCATTCGAAGCTCTGCAATTTTCAAAAACGTGCATTACTTTTTGGAGATACATTACACGAACCCCCCCCTCCGGATATTTTAAAAATTTGTTCAAATATGGCTCCAAATTTTTTCTTTATATTTCTCGTAAAAATTGAATAAAATACACATGGCTTAGGTCCGATTTCACTGATAATTGAATTTTCGAAAATTGCAAAAGATTGAATTTTTTCGGCGTTTCCTACAACTACAATATTGACGATAGAGACTTTTCCTTTCTGAGAAATTTGTTGTACATAATTAGTTCTTTCATTAAGATCATGAATTTTTTTAAAACAATTTTTGTAGTTATGGCGCAATCTTGTGTGCAATATATGCAACTTTAAAAGATAACAAAGCAAGATTTTTTTCAAAATCGGCTCCATTTTTTTCCTTTAAACTATTGGTAGGGATATTGCGAAATGTACTTTAAGAGATGACATAAACGCTATTTTGCTCTATTCTTTTGTTTTTGCGAAAATAACACAAATGAAACTTTTTGAATAGCCTGTCACGTCGTTTATATTTACATTATCGGCGATTTGTTCACATTATTAGATTTATGAGCACACGTACTTTAAATTATATCATTTAAAGTTTTTCGAAAACTAAAAATTTTTTTTGGAAATGAACTCGAAATTTCACATTTTCAGAAACGCTCAAACGCCAATTTTTTCTGAAAAGGTTCAAAATTTTTTGTTCAAAGTTTTTGTACGTATAGTGTGAAATGCACTGTCTAAGGAAACAAAAAAGTTTTGTTGTATTATTTTGTTGTTTTCCTTCAAACTTTACACAAATGTATTTTTTAAATATTTCGCATGCCTTGTATGCACATTTGCAGCGATTTGTAAACATTATTGCATTTGTGAATGGAAGAGCTTAAAATATCTTAAAATAAATTTTAAAAAAAACCTCTCAAGATTCCTTTGAAAAAGGGCTTCATATTTCACATTGCCACAGACGCTTAAACACCCTTTTCTTAAAAACGGTATCAAGTTTATGAATGAAAATTGTCGTAAAGGACAAGGTTTCAGTCTTCTTTAATATTCTAAAAGCAATATTTTGAATCTACCATTAGGAAACCGAATAATTGAGAAAACCTAAAAATAAGTTGGGTGCATTAAATGGCAGGTGGCAAGATGGGGCAAGGCCATAAATCTAGCCCATGCTAACAAAATAGTAAATTTTACTACGACAAAGTCCGAATAGCTGGCTGAGACTATAGGAAATTGAAAACTAATACGGGAAAGTCTGTGCCATTCTGTAGCACCACCAGTTACTTTCTCGTGTTAGTTACTCAAAGTTTTGTAATGCTGCGGAAAAATCTATTTCGAGATATTAACGGAAGTACTCGTTTTGGGGTCCCCTGATACCCAGGGCCGTCTTTGGGTTTGAAAGTACCCGAGGCACTCAGATTTCGGGGCCCCTAATTCAAATTTTCGGAAACATGCGTATTTTTGCGATATTCTGTGTCAAACATGTGCAATTTTTATTTCCTTTAAACCATTTTTTCTTAGACACCTCAGAAATTTTGATTAAATTGGGACCTTAGCATAAAGGTAGCTTAAGAGAATGGTGCATGTCTCATGTTCGTTAAAATGCCTGGTTTTGCAAAAATTAAAACAAAAATGTCGGCCACTTCTTACAATACTCCGTATATACGTATGTATAAGGAAAATAAACATAATTGATTTAAATATAATTTGTTGTTGGAAATGCCAATATTAATTCAATTTTTGCTTCCTCACACTTTAACTTATCGACAATGCTACAAAGGAATTCCGCTTAGCGCTCGCAACTTAGCGACAACGCGCGGTTAGCCACCACGAGTTTGTACATTGTAGGTTCCACGAGTTCGTACATTGCTGTGTGTCTTCTGGGAGCAAATAAAAAAACCTCACTCATGGAAAACATTGCCTTTGATATTAACCAGCCATTCAGCAATACTGAAATTTGATGGATATAATTATTTGTGCGATATGAATGAAAAACTCAATAGCTAAGATGTTAGTAGCGCAGAAAATGCAATATCTTAATATTGCGTAGCTGTTTTTTATAATTCGGTAAAGTACGTGCTGTTCTAACACCACTAGTTCAGTTTTGTTATATATTTTTTATTATCTGTGGGGGCCCTTTGATCATGGGGGGCCCTGAGGCACGAGCCTCGTCTGCCTGTGCCTAAAGATGGCCCTGCTGATACCGAAAGGGTGTATGTGTGTTTTGACTTTTTAACGTCCGTTCGTCCGTCCATCTGTCTGTGTCTGCCTGTCTGGGCATATGTGAACACCACTAGCGCCTAAACTATGTGTAGAATTTTTGCTCAACTGAATAAACCCCTGTCGATCTGGTCTGAGTCGAAGTTCTGCGATTTTTAAAAACATTCATTAATTTTTGGAGATACTTTTTATTAAGCCCCAGGGACATTTTCAACATTTTCTCAAAAATGTCAAACAGGATAGGTGGCTCAGTGCATCAACTGATGTCACTGCAATGCCTCTGACCGAGAGGTGCTAGGTTCGAGTCCCGACGGTGGCAGGATTTTTCAACACTAGCTTGTCAGTTAGATGTAGAATTCAACCGATGTCTGGAGGAAAATTCTAGCGACCGGCTGCTCTGATTGGAAGTTTTCCGTAGTTTCTCCGATCAACATCAAACGAATGCCGGAGAAATACCCTAACAAACGGACCTCCCGCGATATTTCCTTCCTCTTCCTTGTCCTATCTTCACACACACACACACACACACACTAACTTGCACAACACTACCATATATGCTGGGAGACCAGTGGGAGGATTGGAACTTGTCCCGGCTGTGGGCCGTGCACTGCTGGTGGGAGATACCTTGTTAAGAAAGAACACGGCAAGCCGACAGGCAAATCGGTCGGTGATTTAGAGCTTGTCCCGGCTGGGGTGGTGCCCCGCTGGTGGCAGATACCTGGTTGGGAAGCCCCGCTAGTGGACGGAAGGTCGGCGCCGGATCTCGCCATCGGCACAGCGGGCAACATCTCTTCCATCTCACGATGAAATAAACATGCATTGCACTTACGGGACTAATGACCAAAGCAGTTGACGCGCCCAAAATCACTAACAATCAATCAAAAATTACTCCAAATGCTTTCCTTAAATTAATTGTAAGAATAAAGTAAAATACACTCAAGGTGGCATAGCTCTTATTTTCATTGCTGACTGATTTTGGGAAAATTGCAAAAGTTCGAATTTTTTTTCGGCGTCTTCCTACAACTACAAAATTGAAGATAGAGATTTTCCCTTAAAATTATATTTGTTCTTCATACTTAGTTCTTTCAATAAGGTCATGCAAATTTTTTTGAAATTTTTAGAAGTTTTCGCGCAATATTGAGTGCAATTTGTGCAATTTTTAAAAATTACAAGAACAAGATTTTCTCAAAATCGACTTCAACTTTTTTCCTTAAACTTTTGGAAAGGATAGTACCTAATGTACTCTGAGATGACATAAACGCCATATTGCTCTATTCCCTTGTTTTTTCAAAAATTACAAAAATGTAATTCTTTGACTAGCCTTTCATTTGGTAAATATTTTCTTTAACGGCGATTTGTTCATATTAGAGAACTTTTGCCACCTCGAACGTTAAGTACTATCGATCTTTTGCGCATGCGCAGATGCACCAAAGTAATGCGAAACGTGCACTGCGAATGAGCAGAAGATCGATAGTACGTAACGTTCGAGGGTGCAAAAACTCCCTACTATTACATTTACGAGTACATGTGCTTTACATTATGTCTTAAAAGTTCCTCGACAACTCAGATGTTTTCTGTGAAAATGAACTGAAACTTCCGAATTTGCACAAATGTTCAAACGCCATTTTCTCAAATTGCTTCTTCAAACTTTTCGTACGAATGCTATTTGCATTCTTTAAGTTAACATAAAATTAATTTGGCTGTATTTTTTTGATTTTTCAAAAAATTAATAAATGTATTTTTAAGTGTCTCTCACGCCATTAATATTCACATTTCCAGAAATTTTATACATTATTACATTAGTGAGTAGAAGTGCTTTAAATGTCACCAAATGAAGTTGTTCGAAAACTCGAAAGATTCTTGTGAAAATTCCGAAGCTTCCATTTTCGCATTTACAGTAACGCTTAAACGCCATTTTCTTAAGAGCGGCTCCAAATTTATCAATGAAAATTCCTATATAGGACGAAGTTTTACTCTTCTTTAATATCCTAAAAGTAATATTTCGTATCTACCATTAAGAAGCTGAAAAATGAGAAAAGTTCAAAAAATGTATTTTGGGCGGCGATAGATGTCAGCAAGATGTCAGAAGATGGGGAAAGATGGTAAAATTGGCCCAGACCAAAGATATTAGATTACTATGAAAAAGTATGTGCAATTTGTCCTAAAGTACGAAAACGTTTTAAAAATTCGATTCGGCTGTTTTACTTGGAAGAGGGGATTAACCAGGTGAATTCTATCAAGGTGACAAACGCCGTTTTGAAATGATGAATCGAGTCGTAGGATAAAAGAGCTCATGCGTTATCTCCGCTTGTTTTTTCCGGTAGTGAAATGGTAATGGAAGATCTTAGAAGTACAATATATCTAAAATACGATGTGAGGAGATGGAATATGGGTGATATTTACGCAATTAGTTCGATTTTTACTTTTTGAAATCAGCACCAAAGCGGGATCGGTGTTTTCAGTGATACCTCAGATATTCTTATGATGGTATTCGAAGGAAGATGGAATATGTGAATAAGGTAATAGTTTTATACTACTATTAAAGATGATACGAGACCGTTTACCCCTATTACAGCATCACTAGTTTCATATGTGGGGAAAAAATATCTTGAGATGCGAAGTGACGGAAGCATCAACGAAGTGACGGGGTGTCTGGCTTGCTGCCCCCGAAAGTTCAGCCTTCTTGCCCGTCGCCGCGCCGCGGCGGCCGCCGCCCGGCTCGCCTGTGCCGGCTTGACCGCGCCGCCGGCCAACAATGAATGCCGTGATGTCCCGGCGGCGTGGAAGGGGAATGGGGAGTGGGGTGAGGAGTTTTTCGAAATTTGACTTACCGTCGCTCCTATTTATCCGATTTGCATGTTTGACACGGCGTTGGATTCTGGAAGCGTGTCGCCATCGCGCTATAAGCCCACATTTTTGAAATTGTTCCCGGAAGTACGAGAAAAATTTTAAAAATCGAGTTTCTGCTAGTTTTTTTTTGGAAAAAGGGCTTCGTAGCATAAATTCTATTATATACAGGAGTCAAATGCCGTTTACAGATCGAAAATCGGACCATTTGTTCAGACGTTATCGGTAAAGTAAATTCCTGCTGATGGTGCTGCGATCTATTGAATTTTCCTACAAGTTTTTTTCGGTACATTTAGCCTTAAGCTGATTTTTACTTCTCCGTATACGTACGTATACACGGAGTGATTATACACGGCTGATATTTACTTTTTCGTATACGTATGAATATACACAGTATAGGAAAAGTTATGTAATGATACGCGAAAAACAGGCGGATTTTCGGCAAAAACAAATTCATTGCTGGGCCCTGATAACGAAAAAGAGGATAAAACAAGTTGCTAAATTTAAAAAAATCCCCTAGTACGTGGTTTTGCCAGAAACCCTCTTTTGTGGGTTCTTGATTTCGAAAAACCAATTGAAAGCAAAAGGTCCGTCAGTCCGTCCGTCTGTGCGTCTGTCCGTCCGTTTCTGAACACTACCAGAGCCGAAACCATACGTATGATTTTTTTCAAATTGAAGAAACCCTTGTTGATCTGGCTCGACTCAACGCATTGCGATTTTGAAAAAGATTCTGTAATTTTTTGGGGGGTATTTTACATGAAGCTCCCCGGACATTTTGAACATTTTCTCAAACACGGCTCCAAATGTTTTCTTTAAATTTCTTGTAAGAATGGAGTAAAATACTCTTATTAAGGTGGCATATGTCCTAATTTCACGGTTAGCTCAGTATTTTCGAAAATTGCAAAAGTTTGAATTTTATTCGCCCTCTTCGAACAACTACAAAGTTAAAGTTAGCGATTTTTTCTTCAAATAAAATTTGTTTTCCATAGTGAGTTCTTTTGTTATGGTCATGTACCTTTTTTATTTCAATAGTTTTCGCACAACATTGCGTGCAATATGTACAATTTAAAAAAAAATACAAAAACAAGATTTTCTCAAAAACGGCTCCAAATGTTTTCTTTAAACTTTTGAAAAGGATAGTGACTCATTTATTCTATGAGATGAGATAAACGTGATACTGCTCTATTCTTTTGTTGTTTCAAAAATTACAAAAATTTATTTTTTTACTTGTCGTTAATATTTACATTAGTGGCGATTTGATTAAATTATTGTATTTATGAGTACATGTGCTCTAAATAATGTTAAGTAACGTTTGTTGGAAACTCATCCATTTTCTGTGAAAAGTATCTAAAAATTCCGCATTTTCAGAAACGCTCAAACGCCATTTTCTCATCAATGGTTCCAAATTCTTTCTTCAAACTTTTGTAACGAATAGTGCTAATTGCACTCTTTAATAAAACGTAACGTTCAATTTTGAGTATTTTTTCGTTTATTAAAAAATTACACAAATGTAATTTTTTTGAAAGATCTCTCACCCCGTTAATATGCACATTACGAGCACTTGGTAAACACTATTTTATTTGCGAGGGTATGTACTTAAAATAATTTTATATGAAGTTTTTCGAAAACTCAAAAAGTATCTTAGAAAAAGCTTCAAGTTTCGCTTTATTATAAGGGCTTAAACGCTATTTTCTTAAAAACAGCACCAAATTTTTCAATGAATTATATCATTTAGGAGAAAGTTTTACGATTCTAAAATAATATTCCCGTTCTATTACTATAAATCCGAAAAATTAAGAAAATTTCAAAAAAATGTATTTGGTCGGCAGATGGCAGTTGGCAAGAGAATGTGTCAAGTCCAAATAGCTAGCCGAGACCAAAGGATATATGAAAGTAATACAGGAAAGTCTGTGCCATTCTGTAGCACAACTAGTTATTTTTCGTTACGGAGAAGAGAATGCTGCGCGAAAAGTAATAGTAAAGAATTATTGCTGCGCGAAAAAAACACGCATTGTTGGTGGAGAAGCTCTTATTATAGAGCCCTGCTTAACGAAAAGTCGATAATTCTAGTTACCAAATCTAAAAAAAATACTCACGAGACGTACCCAGAATTCAGGTTTTGTAGGGTTCTTAATACCGAAAAGTCGATTGACGGCAAAACGTTTGCGAAATTTGCGAAAAATGCGAAATTTGAAACTCAATTTCACTGAAAATTTTTGAGTTTTCAAAATACGTTATTTGAAGCACTTACTCTCACAATTATGATAATCTTTACAAATTGCTGGGAATGTGCATATTAAACATGTGAGATCTCTTTTAAAAAAATACATTTATATAATTTTTGAAGAAACAAAAAAAACTTTAAACAAACTTTACGTCATATTAAAGATGGTAATTAGCACTATCTGTTACAAAAATTTCAAGAAAAAATTTGCAGCCATCACTGAGAAAATGACGTTTCAGTGTTTCTGAAAATGCGGCATTTTAAGCTACTTTTCACTGTAAACGGTTGTGTTTACAGTGAAACTTTACTTAACATTATTTAAAGCACATGCACTCGTAAATATAATAATGTAAAAAAACCTCCGCTAATGTAAATATTATCGACGTGAGAAACATGTGAAAAAATTTACATTTTTGTAATCTTTGAAAAAAAAACAACCTATAGAGCAATATGGCTTGTATGTCATCTGATAGAGTACATTTACCACTATCCCTACCAAAAGTTTAAAGAAACAATTTGGAGCCGTTTTTGAGAAAATCTTGTTTTTGTAATTTTGTAAAATTGCACTTATTGCACGCAATATTGCGCGAAAACTACTAAACTTTTTAAAAAATGTACAGGATCTCAAAGAGAGAACTCACTATGAAGAAAAAAAATTATTTGAAGGAAAAATCTCTATTTTCAATTTTGTAGTTCCAGAAAGACGCCGAAAAAATTTTAAACTTTTGCAGTTTTCGAAAATTCAGAGTTATCCGTGAAAATCGGATCTATGCCACCTTAATAAATGTATTTTACTATATTCTTACGAGAAATTTAAAGAAAAAATTTGGAGCCGTTTTTGAGAAAATTTTGAAAATGTCCGAGGGGCTTCATGTAAAGTACCCCAAAATTTTACAGAATGTTTTTCAAAATCTCAAAGCTTTGACTAGTACCAGATCGACAGGGGGATATACATTTTGGAAGAATGTGTGCGTATGGTTTAGGCGCTAGCAGTGTTCACAAACGGACAGACGGACGGACGGACGGACAGACGGACGTTTTTCTTTCAATTGGTTTTTCGGTATCAAGGATACGAAACAGGATTTCTGGCTACACCACGTGTTAGGGGATTTTTTTTCTTAATTTAGCAACTGGTTTTATCCAATTTTTCGTTATCACGGCCCGGCAATGAATTTTTTTCCCCCGAAAATTGGCCATTTTTTCGCGCAGCATATCACTCCGTGCATACGTACGTATACGGTAAGTAAAAAGAACACTGTTTTTTTTCTGTATTCAAAATTCGACAAGAATATGGTTTAGGATAGAGATAACAGAATTATGAAAACGTGCACAAATTTCACTTCTCCGTATAGCTCGTCACACACAGTTTTTACCTGTTTTAGACGTAAATAAATAAATAAAATAATGTCAAGTAAAGTTTCTCGAAAACAACCATTTTCTGTGAAAACTTGCTCCAAATTCTGGATTTTTAAAAACATTCAAATGCCATTTTCTCATAAATGGTTCGAAATTTGATCTTGATATATTTGGAATGGAGAGTGCTAATTGCACTCTTTAATACGTCGTAAAGTTTGTTTTGAAGTTTTTTTTTGTTTTTTCAAACATTGCACAAATGTATTTTTGTAAGATCTCTCATAATGTTACGTAGGTAAGTCAAAAAGTATCTGCAATTTGGCTCTCTAGTTTAATTCTACGGCTTTGTGTGTTCCCTAACAAATAGAAGGGGCCTTTGTCTTTGCCTGTAGGAGGTTTCATCGTAACCTGATTAGTCAGTCTTGCGCTGTTGTGGTGTAAAGATGGCTACAGCACACTCTGTTTGCACCAGAGAAGAAGAGCGTCCCGTAATCCGTTTTTTATGGTTGAAAGGTGTACTAAGGGCGGAAATCCATAGCAGGTTTTCAGCAAATACGGGCACAATGTTCTACCACAGAGAAGTGTTTACCAGTTCCAAGAACAGTGGTCGAACGTGCGTGAAGAAAGAGTGAAGAACGGCAGCAACTGAAGAAGAAAGAAGCTTTAGGGTCCAAAACGATTCAACGAAGAACACAAGCGCAATCGTGTGAGAATCGTGTCTTGAAGCATCCTGTGCACAGTCCCAATCTCGCCCCGTCGGAATATCATCTGTTTGGTCCTTCGATTCTGCTCCAATTAACAGTTCGAAGAAGTGATATATACGCGCCTTGCTGCACAATCAAAAACCTTTTTTTTCAGAAGGTATCGGAAAGCTTGTGCAAAGATGGGCCAAGTGCCAAAAGAAGGATGACTATGTTAAAAAATGATACTCGTATCAATAAAAATTGTGTATTCTTCCTGTAATAAATTATAAACATTGATTGCAGATACTTATTGACTTACCCTCGTAATATGCACATTACCAGCAATTTGTAAATATTATTATATTTCTCAGTGTAAGTGCTTCAAATGACTTGAAGTTTTTTAAAAAGTCAAATATTTTTGGTGTAAAATAGCTTCATATTTTGCATTTTTACTAGCGCTTAAACGCCATTTTCTTAAAAACGGCTACAAATTTTGAAAAGAAAATTGCTATTTAGGACGAAGTTTAACTGTTCTTTAATATTTTAAAAATAACATTTCCGTTCTATTATTAAGAAATCGGAAAATTAAAGAAATGTCAAAAAAATGTACTTTGGAGAGCGAAAGGTGGAAGCTGGCAAGGGAATGTGCTAAATACGAATATCTAGCCGAGATCAAAGGAAATACAAAACTAACACTTACTAAAAAGTCTTTGCCATTCTGTAGCACCACTAGTTCTGCGAAAATTCCCGTTTTTTCGCGCAGCATTACATAACTTCCCCTATACTATGTAAATTACTCCGTATATATACAGAGTGTCCAGAAGCTCCCGTTACAAAAAATACCACAAATTCTGTGTTGCCAGACATGAAGAATGGCAGGTCCAGTTTTTCCGAAAAAAATTTTGTCTTCGAGAAAATTGAGTTTAAAAATCACTTCCGGGGCGCGAAATTCAAACCGGCCGCAACGACACCAGTCAGCGGCGTCACCTTCTGCGCCGAGCATTTTCTAGTTTCTCCGCGTAAACGGTGAAACAGTCGAGTAATATTCTGGAAAGCATCGCGTTGCTTACACTAGAATACTTAATAGTATCAAGTATTTGCAGGTTCAATTCAATAAGTATTTTAAATGTACGTACAGAATATCGAGTTTTGTTCAAAATGTTAGCCACGGTACACGGCGCCGTAAACATAAATTATGAACACGATCCAACATTTATCAAAAAGATTGAATCTCCTGGAATACTCGAATTGCTATTTTTAGCACATATTAATATTAAATAGTGCTTTGGGCTTAAGATTGCCACGTAAATGATAGTCTCCTGAAGATTATTCTAAATATGGTGATATACTAAGAGTTTTCGAAATGAAATATTTGTTTCCTGAATTCCCGTTCCATGAAAATACTGAGTTTATCTCTGGGCGCGGAATTTTAATTGATGCTTTTTACAGTCATTTTGTGGTGATGCAGACCAAACAGGGCATTGAAGAATCTTTGTAGGGGCACATAGGCCATTAACCTAACCCGCAGGTCAATATCAACAGAGAAAAATAGCGTCGCCGTATGTGCTATGCAACAATGAATAAAAAAAAAAAAACTCGTATATTACTGCTGTGAAAGGGCAAAAGACTGAGAAAAACTGTAATGTTGCATTGCGTGATGTACAAATACTTCAAAAGAACTCAAACATTCTAGCAGGCAAAAGTTCGACCGTGGTCCACTGAGGTTACCTGACCGCTGCCATTCGCAGCTCGTATTATGGTCGGTGTCCTTGCATTTGTCACTTGCTAGGCCGCGTCACATTGTCGTTCATATCGTATGGCGAACCTCCCACCGCCGTCTAGTGATTTGCCCATCAGACGCATGTCATTTTTCCCTCAAAACAACAGATTGCGCAGTTCGAAACCCGGCCGGCACAGTGGTCATCGCTGAAAAAGCACCTGTACGGAGTCATCTTTCCCCTTCCCTCCCCTCCGCACCCCCCCAGCGTCCCGCCGCCAGCAGCGTTTACTAAAAGCTAAGTGCCGTCAAGGCAAATTAGTAGAAATATCGAGTTTGAGTGCGAGAGGCCAGACTAAGCATGATTTCAATTAATGAGTACTGCGACATGTACTTAATCTTCGGCTAATGCCGGAGCAACGCTCGTGCGGCAGTTCGAGTGTACGCCGACAGATACCTGAGCAGAAGACACCCTTCCCACTGCATTTTTCTGCGCCTCGACGCAAGATAACGTGCATCGGGGTCAGTTTTACCGGGTGGAAGTGTCGATGCAGGTATGTCTCGCTCATCTGTCGCTACAGAGGAAGCAGTATTGGAACATTTCAAACAGGAGCCTTCGAGCAGTGTGCGAGATTTCGCGCCAATGGCTTATTTATATTAAATTTTTTCCTTCCAACGAAAAGAATTCAATTTTCAATGTGAAAATTATTTTATGTATTATCAGATATGTATGTTTTGGAGAAAAAACATACAGAGTTATATACAGAGTATATATACAGGCTGAGTCACGTAACTTTAGCACCTCCTGTAACTTTTGAACGGTTGAAGTTATTGCAATGCAATTTTCACGGAAGTGCATGAGGAGAAGGGGCTAATAGATACGTGCATTAATTTCTATTTCATCACTTGTATTTTACGAGATTTTTTAGGTAACTTTGTTGTTTCAAATGAAATTATACATGTGAGAGCGTAGGCTTCCGCGGCCGGAGTCAATATTAAGTTGGCTGTCCGGGTGACCCGGACAGCCAACTTAATAGAAACTATACATATTTTTTCAGTCCACCATGACGAGCGTAAAAAGACAAATCCAATGACGTACATATTGTCATATGTTAGATAAGCACATTTTTATTGATTATTAATTTTGATTATTGATTATTATTTATTATTATTTATTATTATTTATTATTATTTATTATTATTTATTATTATTTATTATTATTTATTATTATTTATTATTATTTATTATTATTTATTATTATTTATTATTATTTATTATTATTTATTATTATTATTATTATTATTATTTGATTGATTATTATTGATTATTAATTTTGATTTTTGCGACTGGGGTTTAACGGACATTTTGAATAGTCCACCACACAAGGTCACGCAGCGCTCCACCAGCAACGCGCGCCCGGGCAAGGGAAGGGAGATTTGAAGATACGAAACATATTCCAAATATTCACAAAACCATTGCAGTTTTTTCCTGAACTGTGCTTTCCATCCTTCCGCATTTTCAGATTTTCGACTTTCTTTGATTGAAGGAATTAAAGGATGGAAAATAACGATTTGTCATAAGTTTGTATCGTAATAAAATTGTTTATAACTTCAATTCCATTTAATGGGGTTTCATAAGATACGTATTAACGGGATCTTGAAACAAAGCACAATAAGAATAAATAATTAAAACTGTACAAAAAATATTGCGTATTTTGAGCAAACAATTTCAATATTAAAAAGAATGTAATAATAACTTAGGGATATAAATAATCTTATTTCAATAAATACTACTTATGAAAAATCCGTATTTTCAATCCCTAAGAAACACAAAATATCTGAAAATGGATCAGGATGGAAAGGAGAGTTCAGGAGAAAATGCAACAGTTTTGTGAATATTTTTCGTATCCTCAAGTACTAAAATCCCTTCCCTTTCCCGACCCCACATTTGCTGGGGGAGCGCTGCGTGACCTTGTGGGGCTGACAGTTACAATGAAAATAACCGTTAAACAATAGTAGCAAAAAAATCACAATTACTCAAAAAATTGCTTATTTAACATATGACAATATTTATATCTTTGAATTCATCTTTTTACGCTTGTCATGATAGACTGAAAAAATATGTATAGTCCCATTTAAAAAAACAAAGTTACCTCAAATATCTCGTAAAATACAAGTGATAAAAGAGAAATCAATACACATATCAATTAGCCCCATTCCCTCATTCACTTCCGTGAAAACTGCATTGCAATATCTTCAACCGTTCAAAAGTAACGGGAGGTGCAAAAGTTACGTGTCTCACCCTATGTATATATATATATATATATATATATATATATATATATACACACACACACACACACACACACATATATATATATATATGTGTGTGTGTGTGTACCTATTCGGTAAAGTAATAAAAACTAAAAATACTACTATGAATTCCGCAACTAAGGGAACAGTACTATGAATACAACAAAACTAAATTGCAAACAGATCGTACACTACAAAACGAAGCACGAAAATCAACCTCTCAATCTAGAAAACCAGTCTTTAATTCGATTTAACAATTTCGATCCTGTTTCGATACTCGATTTTGAGATTGGTAATGTGATTGGTTCATTTCTTATTTCTTACATACGCATTAGTACAGAAGAATGAAGCTTGCAACCTATACAGTAAACGTCTTACGTTTTATGCTTATAAGAACGCATTGTGAATGAGTCCGCTTATAGATGTAGTCCTATTTTTTACTTTCCCGTATACGTACGTATACACGGAGTGATATACGTAGTATAGAGAAAGTTATGTAATGTTGCGAGAAAAACTGGCCAATTTTCGGCGGAAAAAAATTAATTGCCGGGCTGTTAAAACGAATAAGTGGATAAAACCAGTTGCTAAATTAAGAAAAAAAATCCCCTAACACGTGGTGTAGCCAGAAATCCTGTTTCGCATCCTTGATACCGAAAACCCAATTGAAAGGAAAACGTCCGTCTCTCCGTCCCGCCGTCCGTCCGTCTGTCTGTCCGTCTGTGAACACTGCTAGCGCCTAAACCATACGTACGATTTCTTCCAAAATGGATGTTTCCCAGTCGATCTGATTCTAATCGAAGCTTTGAGGTTTTGAAAAAGATTCTTCAAAATTGGGGGGTACTTCAAAATTGGGGGATCCCCCACATTCTTCAAAATTGGGGGATTCTTCAAAATTGGGTTCATATAAATGAAGCCCCCCAGGGATTTTCAAAATTTTCTCAAAAACGGCTCCAAATTTTTTCTTTAAATTTCTTGTATGAATAGAGGAAAATACACTTTTTTACATGGCATAGGTCCGATTTTTACGTACAGCTCTGATTTTTCGAAAATTGTGAAAGTTTGAATTTTTTTCGGCGTCTTTCTCCAACTACAAAATTGAAGATAGAGATTTTTTTCTTCAAATAATATTTGTTCTGCATATTGAGTTCTTTAATAAAGGTCATGTAATTTTTTTTTCAAAATTTTGGTAGTTTTCGTGCAATATTGCGTACAATATGTGCAATTTTAAAAAATTACAAAAACAAGATTTTCTCAAAAACGGCTCCAAATTTTTTCTTCAAACTTTTGGTAGGGATAGTGGTAAATGTACTCTATCAATGACATAAAAGCCATTTTGGTTTATCGGTTGTTTTTTTCAAAAATTACAAAAATGTAAATTTTTTTACTTGTCTCGCACGTCGTTAATATTTACATTATCTGAGATTTTTTCACATTATTATATTTACGAGTATATATGCTTTAAATAATGTCAAGTAAAGTTTGTCGAAAACACAACCGTTTTCTGTGAAAAGTAGCTCAAATTTCGGCATTTTCAGAAATGCTCAAACGCCATTTTGTCGTATATGGATGCAAATATTTTCTTGAAACTTTTATAACGGATAGTGATAATTACACTCTTAAAAGTAAAGTAACACGCGTAAAGTTTATTTTGAGTTTTTTTTTGTTTTTTCAAAAATTACATAGTTGTAATTTTTTTGAAAGATCTCTCACATCTTTAATATGCACATTACCAGCAATTTGTAAAGATTATTATATTTGTGAGTGTAAGTGTTTCAAATAACTTCAAATAAAGTATTTTGAAAACTCAAAAATTGTCTGTGAAAATGAGCTTCAAATTTCGCATTTTCAGTAGCGCTAAACGCCATTTTCTCTTAAACGGCACATAATTTTTAAAAGAAAATTGCCATTTACGGCTAGTTTTCTGTGTTCTTTAATATTCTAAAATTAATATTTTCGTTCTACTAATAAGAAATCGAAAAATTAAGAAAATGACAAAAAAATGTACTTTTGGCTGTGATAGATGGTAGCTGGCAAGAAAGAGTATGTCACAATTCCGAATAGCTAAGCGAAGACCCAAGGAAAAACTAATACGGGAAAGTCTGTGCCATTCTGTAGCACCACTAGTTACTTCCCGTATGCGTACATGTATACGGAGTGATATACGTAGTATAGGGAAAGTTATGTACTGCTGCGCGAAAAAATGGCCAATTTCGGCGGAAAAAAGTTCATTGCCGGGCCGTGAAAACGATGAAACCAGTTGCTAAATTAAGAAAAAAAATCCCCTAACACGTGGTGTAGCCAGAAACCCTGTTTTGTGGGTCCATGATACCGAAATATTGAAAGGAAAACGTCCGTCTGTCCGTCCGTCTGTGAACACTGCTAGCGCCTAAACCATACGTACGATTTCTTCCAAAATGGATATTCCTCTGTCGATCTGATTCTAGTCGAAGCTTTGAGATTTAAAAAAAAGTGGCTTCAAAATTTGGGGGTACATTGTATGAAGCCCCCCGGGGATTTTCAAAATTTTCTCAAAAACAGCTCCAAATTTTTCTTTAAATTTCTTGTATCAATAGAGTAAAATACACTTATTAACATGGCATAGGTCTGATTTTCACGGATTACTCTGAATTTTCGAAAATTTTGAAAGTTAGAATTTTTTTCGTCGTCCTTCTCCAGCTACAAAATTGAAGACAGAGATTTTTACTTCAAATAAAATTTGTTCTGCATATTGAGTTCTTTCATAAAGGTCATGTAAATGTTTCTCAAAATTTTAGTAGTTTTCGTGCAATATTGAGTGCAATATGTGCAACATTAAAAAATTACAAAAACAAGATTTTTTTGATAACGGCTCCAAATTTTTTCTTTAAACGTTTGGTAGGGATAGTGATAAATTTACTCTATCAGATGACATAAAAGCCATATTGGTCTATCGGTTGGTTTTTTCAAAAATTACAAAAATGTAAAGTTTTTTACTTGCCTCTCACGTCGTTAATATTTAAATTATCTGAGATTTTTTCACATTATTATATTTACGAGTATATATGCTTTAAATAATGTCAAGTAAAGGTTCTCAAAAAACCCTACCGTTTTCTGTGAAACGTACCTCAAATTTCGGCATTTTCAGAAATGCTCAAACGCCATTTTCTCATATATGGCTGCAATTTTTTTCTTGAAACTTTTGTAACGGATAGTGATAATTACACTCTTTAATATGACATAAAGTTTATTTTGGGTTATTTTATATTTTTTAAAAAATTATATAAATGTAAATTTTTTGAAAGATCTCTCACATATTTAATATGCACATTATCCGCAATTTGTAAAGATTATTATATTTCTGAGTGTAAGTGCTTCAAATAACTTCAAATAAAATATTTCAAAAACTCAAAAATTTTCTGTGAAAATGAGCTTCCAATTTCGCATTTTTAGTAGCGCTAAAACGCCATTTTCTCTTAAACGGCACATAATTTTTGAAAGAAAATTGCCATTTACGGCTAGGTTTTTGTGTTCTTTAATATTCTAAAATTAATATTTTCGTTCTACCAATAGGAAACCGAAAAATTAAGAAAATGACCAAAAAATGTACTTTTGGCGGTGATAGATGGTAGCTGGCAAGAAAGAGTATGAGGCAATTCCGAATAGCTAGCGAAGATCCAAGGAAATAGAAAACGGGAAAGTCTGTGCCATTCTGTAGCACCACTAGTTATGTTTACGCCTTGTTTGCGTTAGTGTTTGCATTGTGAATGAACCTTAACAAACGGGCCATGGACCGCACTCGTTCTTACCTTCCTCTCCCTTGTCCTACCCTCACCCCTTACTGATATACGCTCACATTTATACGTCGTTCATTCCCTCACATGTCAGGAGGCCAGTCGGGAGCTTTGGGATTTTCGCGGCCGGGGTGGTGGCCAGCATGCGGGAGATGACCGGACAGGGAAAACACCGTGTAAGTCGGGGTCGGATCTCGTCATCCAGTGTGGAAAGGTCATCGCCACATTCCGTGATCAAAACACGCACAATAACGACAGTAGAAGTTGACGCGCCAGGAAATCCGAAATAATCAATCAACCGAGGAAGCAGCGCCTGTTCGCGGAGCGCGCTCATGGTCTGCTGTGCGCGCTTGGATTGTGGCTTTCCACTTCGATCCTCCGATCTCGCGGCGTACGGTGTAGATTCGTTCGCGAATAGCAACTTCAAGGGATTTACAAGCGCGCACGCCGTATTAGACACCCCTGACACGCCCTATATTAGGGGACCGTAGCCCCCAGGGTGGGTAACTAGGCGGTGGCCTTCACCTGCACCCTCCGCAGCTGTATAAGTACACCCTTGAACCTGTATCCGGATCCCGCCGGAACGCAGTTTGCCCTCACGGCAACCTCCCCATTCAATACCTAGGTAGGGCCGCCCTGCTAGCTCAGAGCTACTAGCTTTCCAGGCTAGTGCCGAAGTCAGTGTCACCTGTATGTCAACTCTCTATTCACGTGCGCTGGAACTCCTCTATGCCCAGAGTATTGGGCCACTGCCACGACGAAGCCAAGAGCCCAACTGGGGGCCACCCGAACTAAGGTTGGCTCGGGGCCTCCATCCCGTCTCCCCACTTTTAGGCTACCGTTCTGGGTCGGACCGTAACCAAGGCAACCGGACGGTAGGTAATTTCACCCCGGACTTCTATATGTGGATTCCAGAGTACCCAAGAGGTCTCTTTCACCCAATCCTGCCTTAAGTTCGACTCGCCAGGGGCCTAACTGGTGGGTTGCCGGGTTGAACCGCCCACCAGGAGCTTAGCACCGCTTACTCACTGCCTCCACCTTGAGACTAACGGCGTAAGTGCCACCGTGAAACTGGGGGTACGGGTGATCGTGTACAACTTTTCAACAGAGATCGTGCACTACGTGCACACGATCTCCCCCGGCGGGGCGACTTCAAGGGATAACTCCAATGCGTTTTGCACTGCCGAGGAAGCAGCGCCCGTTCCTCTGACCATGATTTTGGCCTGCCCAGCTGTGCGCGTGCCTAGTGCTGGGCCGTCGCGGGTAGAGGGGCCTGCCCGCGTGGGGAGCTGCGACAGGTGGGGCGGCGCGCCGGGCTGCGCCATCGATCGTTCGCCGGGCCGTCCGCCCTCTCTCTCGGGCGCGGAGAGGCCACGCGGCCCCGCGTGTCTACAGCGGCGCCGCCGTAGAAAGCGCGGCGCGACGGCGGTGGCGGCGGAGTCGGGGTGGGGGCGGTGTCGGGGTGGGGGCTGGGACGGGGGCACTGCAGCCGCTGCCGCGTCAGTCGTTCAGCGGTAGCTCTGCCGACCGTTGCTCCTGCCGCTGTCCCTCGTTCGCCGCACCCTGACCCTTGGTGCCCACGGCGCCGCCGTCGTCTCCCCTCCCCTCCCGCCTCGCGGATGTGCGTGTGCAGCGCAGGGGCCACGGCGCCCGTGACCGACACGTCTGCGCCGACCGCCCAACACGACGACGCCAGAATCCACACCGCCACCCGAGCCGCCAAGTGAGTAGCAGAAGTTCATCTGCACCCATCGTACCATTTGAAAAGTACTACAAAAGATCGCTTTGAAATAGTCGAATTATCACGAATGCAATGTTTAGTTCCATTACTTAGTAGGGAAGAGTATCTGTTGGGATAAGGAAAGAACCCGGTGGATTCAAATTTTGTACTCATTGACCATTCTCAGCTGGGGTTTGGACAGAAAATACAGGGATGTGGTAAATTTTTAGATATCCAATGAAGTTTGTAATTCGATTGTTGAAAAAGGGCCATAAAAATCAAACAAACCTTTCGCAAAATTTAGCGATTACGTCTTTCTCCTTTTGTGTCAAGTCGTAACAAGCCCCCTGACTCCAGATACGAACGTTCCATTTCGTGCCATTCTATTTTATACCTACCGTATTACTAATTGTATCCACATCAAGACTAGATCTCAGATTTTAGGGCAGTTAGGGTAGTTCCTTATGATGTGGAAAATAATTGCAGATGTTTACGAATCATAAGAAAATATATCAATTGAAAGCATCTAATAGTGCCTAAAATGTCCTAAAAGGGCGATTGATGCCTATTTTAATGTTTTTGCCTATAACTACCTAAATCTGCCTAAATCAAGTGATTTACTAGAAAGATTATACTTTAAATGCTAAATTTTGAAATTCGTTTTACTGAAACACAAATTCTTTTCCGAAACGCAAATATTATCTGATCGAATACGCAATCTACAGCGCACCGAAATCTCTCGCCCAAAATATCTAACTCAAGGAGCCCTGCAAGTCTGCATAATAAGGATGTTGCACGCTCGTCTCTGATCAGCACGCACCCTATCCTGGAGCAGCTGCGCTACAGACCAGGTCGAGGCTTATTGCCGCAGCGCGTTCTCTTCGAAGTCACGGCGAGGAAAGGCGGCACAGGTCAGGCAAAAGCCTACTGTCGTGACAGGCGACGATCATAAAATACGGTCCAATGGTTAAATGGGTCATGTGGTAGTTTAGAAGTTGTTTTAGTTCGTGTAGAAGTTTTTTTGGGTGGAGGGGTAAGGGAGACGAGTGAAGAGGTTCCAGAAGTGAGCATGAGAAATGTGACTCAATTTGTTTGCTCTTGTAAATCTGTATCAGTGAAAAGTTCATTTCTAGCCTTTAAAATTATAATAGATACGACAGCCCCATTATAAAAAAATTGGAGAAAAAAAGATTAGATACTATACTGCTAATTATGAAAGTGAAAAAATATAGCTAAAATATGATTTTAGCCACTCTCATCAGTGTTAAAATACTTTATCATGCATAATAAAAATGTCCTAATTTAATCCGTTTGGGATCAGTTCCAGATGCCAGAAATAAAACTTTTTCGTCTCCATTTACTTTCCTGTATACTTACGTATATACGGAGTAATATACATAGTATAGGGAAAGTTATGTAATGCTGCACGAAAAAATTGGGAATTTTGGGCAGGAAAAAAGTCGTTGCCCGGCCCTGATAACGAAAGAGTGGATAAATCCAGTCGCTAAATCAAGAAAAAAATCCCCTAGCACGTGCAGCCACAATCCCTGTTTAGTAAGTCGTTGATACCGAAAAAACCATTGAAAGCAAAACTTCCGTCTGGCCGTCGCAGTAGCGCCTAAACCGTTCGTACGAAAATGTTTAAAATGGATATTCCCCGGTCGATCTGGCTCGTCTCTAGGCGCTGCAATTTTGAAAAACTCTTCAAAATGTGGGTGTACATTACATGAACCACCTGTGACATTTTCAATTTTTTTCAAAAGTTGAAATTTTCGATTTTTTGTTTAAATTTCTTGTACGAATAGAGTAAAATATACATAAAAGTGGTATAGGTTGGATTTTCACCGGTAACTGAATTTTCGAAAATAGCAAATGTTTGAATTTTTTCGGCGCCTTCCTACTACTACAATATGAAAAATATACATTTTTCCTTCAAATGAAATTTGTTGGCCGTAATTATATCTTGGTACATTAGGTCATGTACGTTTTTTTGAAATCTTAGATGTTTTCGCCCAAAAATTCGTCCAATATGTACTATTTTAAAATATATAAAATATTAATGTATTTAAAATACGGGTCAAATTTTTACATTAATTATTTGGTAGGCATAGTGCTACATGTACTGTACTTGGTGATTCTTACAACTGAGCAAACTCAAGTGTATAAAAACATGTTGTTGCCATGATATTTTCAATGACAATCGGTTTCTTTTTAATGAATCTTGCGTAATCGAGGATTAAAGGAAAAACCTCGTTCGAGGCGTTGAATATATGAGCTGCAATGACGAAGGTTTTTATATACACGATGTTTACTGTAAATGGAGGTCGTAACTACAATGGAGGTAACATCGCTGTAAACACCCAGGTACTTCTACAGTTAGTAAAACAGATTTTTATGATTTAATTATACCGAGGTACTCATCGTAACGCAAAATCTTATCGATATTTGAGTAAGTTGAGGGCAGTCGGTTTCAAGTCGCAAATTGCTGCTTTGAAGAATACTAACTTTGCTTTATCCAGTTGCCCAATTCAGGTACTTCGCACTGCACGGACACGCACGCCCCAGTGGGCGCAGCGTTTGGTTTGAGGATGGGAGAGATCTGCAACGGCAGTAAACTATTCCATTTTTTCCCAATTCTCGTTCCACCCTAGTTCTTTGGAGTGCTCAGCACAGGGCAATTTGAATTTGAGAATTTATCACATTAAAGTTAATTGACTGAGAGTGATTTCTAAATAATTTTGTTTTAGAACCTATTGGAGTTTTTGTGTGTAAAAAAAAAACGAAAAAAACTAAGAATGAAACAAGACAAACAATAGGCAGAGAAAAAGGAAAGAATCTGCACATAAATATTAGCTAGGATAGTTAAAACACCCTTTTAGAAAAAATGTCATTTGATAAGATTTGGAATGTTTGTCATTCGTTCTAAGTGGAATTTGTGAACGGAAAGAAAGGGGAGAGAGAAGAATAGAAATTATTTGCAACTTTTTGGATGTTTTAAAATGGTATATATTTTGAATTCTTTATGCATTTCTTTATGCATTATTTTGATGTTGAGTGCGAACTACAGAGATTGAATTGTCTTGCTTAAAAAAAAGCAGTTTTTGAATGGTGCTAGAAGCGACGTTTCTTCGTACCGGACAAGCATAGTGTAAGATAATAGATTTCCATAATAGGATCCCAGATTTCTTATTAACTTTGAAGTTTTGGATTATGAGTGGGCAAACTTTTGGCTTAGGATGTCATTGCTGCGTGGCTATGACGATTCTTCCTAGCTTAGTCACGTGGATGCTCCCCCCCCCTCGTGTGTAAGCGTCGATGCATCATCCGCATACCACCTCATCCCCTTTTCTACCCCTCAAAGCATCGTAGCGGTGAGCTTTGGGGGCTGTGGAGGCGATTTGATTTTTGTACAAAAAACACTAAAACCGCTAGTTTTCTAGAGAATTATTATTTTTTGAGGGAAACCAAGTTATTGCATCAGTTAATGATAGGAGTAACCACAATTTTTGTCATATAATTAAAGAACTCTGTACGACACGATCTCTCGAAATTATTACATCTACAACTTATTTTCCTGAAACTTTCTTCAAGTCGGTTATTGATCAATTGCTACAACTACGATAAAACGTAAGATTATCTTCATAATAATACATTTCAAATTTGGCTGATCAACCTGGAATTCCTATCTTTTGGGCTTCATCTCTGTGACAAGCTGTCACAGATCTTGGGAGCGCGAGGCGGTGCCACGCAGAGTTGCTAGCAGGCCTTTGTTCCTCCGCCTTGGAGGGGAGGGCAGCGCGCGTGCCTCGGCTGTAGAGTCGCTCGGGCGAACCTCTTGAGGAAGGCCATGTTCGCCCAGGTAGCGGAGGTTGTCCAGGTTCCCCGACCTCGCCTCGTGTGGCGCGCTTATGCTTAGCTGCAGGTCCTTCAAAGTGGACGGGCCTAGGGTTAACAGTCCCAACGGTGGCGAGGTTTCGACACTAGCTCGAGTATGCTTAAGTTTAAATGTGACCGAATGAAGGAGAATTCCAGCGACAGGCTGTTCTGATGTTTAGTTCTCATGGTTTCTCAGATCAATACCAGGCGAATACCGGAGCTATACTCTAATATACAGGTTAAGGTGCGCGCGTCATTCCTTCCTTCCTTCCTTCCTTCCTTCCTCACTCCTGACTCCTCTGACCTTACACACACACACACACAGACACACAAACTACCATACATGACAGAAGACGTACGTCTTCCAATGGTACCTGGAAGGGGAAACTTGCAGACCGACACTGTAATTCTGCGCCGGATTCCACGTTTCTGTGCGAGATAAACACCACCACTTCCTCGTATATTACTTCCTCTCTTGTGGATACTATAACGGTCGGTCTAAGAAAATGAAATATAATAAATAAGCGATTAAAATAAAATTGAAAAAGAAAAACATTTACCGCACTGTCTCTTGTATGGCGACTAGTTCTTACCTATATGATTGCAAAATGTAACTTTGCCGTACGCATACCGCAAAGAACTCACGTCGTAAAGCAATTGAGAGAGCCCAAAATAAACGAAACACTGGTGTGATGTGAATCAAAATGGCTGCCGTCTCACTTAATTGCGAATGAATTCAAGACAATATACTTTTAAAAAAATAATGAATTCACATGAAGTGTTGTACGCAAGTAGTATAAAAGTTTCTGCGGCGTACTCATTTCAAAATGTATTTCAACATTTTATTAGTACTCTGAAGATTCGCTTTCTGTAAGAGTTCCGTAAATAACTTTTGAAACATCTTTGTTGGCTTTGTCATACATAGGAGTGAATGAATGAACCACGCAGTGATGGGATTACGTACAATGTTCTTCCCCTACCGATAATTATCTTCCAGAAACAATAGGTCGATCACTTAGAAAACAAATTGGATTACGCATGCCCAAAAGATGGCGCAGGGGAAGGTTCCCCCTCTTTGAGGTTAAACTTCCCGGCCTTTAGGAGCCGCCGCCGCTTGTCTGTGTCTGTCTCTGTGTCTGTCTCTGTGTCTGTCTCTGTGTCTGTCTCTGTGTCTGTCTCTGTGTCTGTCTCTGTGTCTGTCTCTGTGTCTGTCTCTGTGTCTGTCTCTGTGTCTGTCTCTGTGTCTGTCTCTGTGTCTGTCTCTGTGTCTGTCTCTGTGTCTGTCTCTGTGTCTGTCTCTGTGTCTGTCTCTGTGTCTGTCTCTGTGTCTGTCTCTGTGTCTGTCTCTGTGTCTGTCTCTGTGTCTGTCTCTGTGTCTGTCTCTGTGTCTGTCTCTGTGTCTGTCTCTGTGTCTGTCTCTGTGTCTGTCACTGTGTCTGTCTCTGTCTGTCTCTGTGTCTGTCACTTTGTCTGGTCACTGTGTCCGTCTCTGTGTCCGTCTCTGTGTCCGTCTCTGTGTCCGTCTCTGTGTCCGTCTCTGTGTCCGTCTCTGTGTCCGTCTCTGTGTCCGTCTCTGTGTCCGTCTCTGTGTCCGTCTCTGTGTCCGTCTCTGTGTCCGTCTCTGTGTCCGTCTCTGTGTCCGTCTCTGTGTCCGTCTCTGTGTCCGTCTCTGTGTCCGTCTCTGTGTCCGTCTCTGTGTCCGTCTCTGTGTCCGTCTCTGTGTCCGTCTCTGTGTCCGTCTCTGTGTCCGTCTCTGTGTCCGTCTCTGTGTCCGTCTCTGTGTCCGTCTCTGTGTCCGTCTCTGTGTCCGTCTCTGTGTCCGTCTCTGTGTCCGTCTCTGTGTCCGTCTCTGTGTCCGTCTCTGTGTCCGTCTCTGTGTCCGTCTCTGTGTCCGTCTCTGTGTCCGTCTCTGTGTCCGTCTCTGTGTCCGTCTCTGTGTCCGTCTCTGTGTCCGTCTCTGTGTCCGTCTCTGTGTCCGTCTCTGTGTCCGTCTCTGTGTCCGTCTCTGTGTCCGTCTCTGTGTCCGTCTCTGTGTCCGTCTCTGTGTCCGTCTCTGTGTCCGTCTCTGTGTCCGTCTCTGTGTCCGTCTCTGTGTCCGTCTCTGTGTCCGTCTCTGTGTCCGTCTCTGTGTCCGTCTCTGTGTCCGTCTCTGTGTCCGTCTCTGTGTCCGTCTCTGTGTCCGTCTCTGTGTCCGTCTCTGTGTCCGTCTCTGTGTCCGTCTCTGTGTCCGTCTCTGTGTCCGCCTCTGTGTCCGCCTCTGTGTCCGCCTCTGTGTCCGCCTCTGTGTCCGCCTCTGTGTCCGCCTCTGTGTCCGCCTCTGTGTCCGCCTCTGTGTCCGCCTCTGTGTCCGCCTCTGTGTCCGCCTCTGTGTCCGCCTCTGTGTCCGCCTCTGTGTCCGCCTCTGTGTCCGCCTCTGTGTCCGCCTCTGTGTCCGCCTCTGTGTCCGTCTCTGTGTCCGTCTCTGTGTCCGTCTCTGTGTCCGTCTCTGTGTCCGTCTCTGTGTCCGTCTCTGTGTCCGTCTCTGTGTCCGTCTCTGTGTCCGTCTCTGTGTCCGTCTCTGTGTCCGTCTCTGTGTCCGTCTCTGTGTCCGTCTCTGTGTCCGTCTCTGTGTCCGTCTCTGTGTCCGCCTCTGTGTCCGCCTCTGTGTCCGCCTCTGTGTCCGCCTCTGTGTCCGCCTCTGTGTCCGCCTCTGTGTCCGCCTCTCTGTCCGCCTCTGTGTCCGCCTCTGTGTCCGCCTCTGTGTCCGTCTCTGTGTCCGTCTCTGTGTCCGTCTCTGTGTCCGTCTCTGTGTCCGTCTCTGTGTCCGTCTCTGTGTCCGTCTCTGTGTCCGTCTCTGTGTCCGTCTCTGTGTCCGTCTCTGTGTCCGTCTCTGTGTCCGTCTCTGTGTCCGTCTCTGTGTCCGTCTCTGTGTCCGTCTCTGTGTCCGTCTCTGTGTCCGTCTCTGTGTCCGTCTCTGTGTCCGTCTCTGTGTCCGTCTCTGTGTCCGTCTCTGTGTCCGCCTCTGTGTCCGCCTCTGTGTCCGCCTCTGTGTCCGCCTCTGTGTCCGCCTCTGTGTCCGCCTCTGTGTCCGCCTCTGTGTCCGCCTCTGTGTCCGCCTCTGTGTCCGCCTCTGTGTCCGCCTCTGTGTCCGCCTCTGTGTCCGCCTCTGTGTCCGCCTCTGTGTCCGCCTCTGTGTCCGCCTCTGTGTCCGCCTCTGTGTCCGCCTCTGTGTCCGCCTCTGTGTCCGCCTCTGTGTCCGCCTCTGTGTCCGCCTCTGTGTCCGCCTCTGTGTCCGCCTCTGTGTCCGCCTCTGTGTCCGCCTCTGTGTCCGCCTCTGTGTCCGCCTCTGTGTCCGCCTCTGTGTCCGCCTCTGTGTCCGCCTCTGTGTCCGCCTCTGTGTCCGCCTCTGTGTCCGCCTCTGTGTCCGCCTCTGTGTCCGTCTCTGTGTCCGTCTCTGTGTCCGTCTCTGTGTCCGTCTCTGTGTCCGTCTCTGTGTCCGTCTCTGTGTCCGTCTCTGTGTCCGTCTCTGTGTCCGTCTCTGTGTCCGTCTCTGTGTCCGTCTCTGTGTCCGTCTCTGTGTCCGTCTCTGTGTCCGTCTCTGTGTCCGTCTCTGTGTCCGTCTCTGTGTCCGTCTCTGTGTCCGTCTCTGTGTCCGTCTCTGTGTCCGTCTCTGTGTCCGTCTCTGTGTCCGTCTCTGTGTCCGTCTCTGTGTCCGTCTCTGTGTCCGTCTCTGTGTCCGTCTCTGTGTCCGTCTCTGTGTCCGTCTCTGTGTCCGTCTCTGTGTCCGTCTCTGTGTCCGTCTCTGTGTCCGTCTCTGTGTCCGCCTCTGTGTCCGCCTCTGTGTCCGCCTCTGTGTCCGCCTCTGTGTCCGCCTCTGTGTCCGCCTCTGTGTCCGCCTCTGTGTCCGCCTCTGTGTCCGCCTCTGTGTCCGCCTCTGTGTCCGCCTCTGTGTCCGCCTCTGTGTCCGCCTCTGTGTCCGCCTCTGTGTCCGCCTCTGTGTCCGCCTCTGTGTCCGCCTCTGTGTCCGCCTCTGTGTCCGTCTCTGTGTCCGTCTCTGTGTCCGTCTCTGTGTCCGTCTCTGTGTCCGTCTCTGTGTCCGTCTCTGAGTCCGTCTCTGAGTCCGTCTCTGAGTCCGTCTCTGAGTCCGTCTCTGAGTCCGTCTCTGAGTCCGTCTCTGAGTCCGTCTCTGAGTCCGTCTCTGAGTCCGTCTCTGAGTCCGTCTCTGAGTCCGTCTCTGAGTCCGTCTCTGAGTCCGTCTCTGAGTCCGTCTCTGAGTCCGTCTCTGAGTCCGTCTCTGAGTCCGTCTCTGAGTCCGTCTCTGAGTCCGTCTCTGAGTCCGTCTCTGAGTCCGTCTCTGAGTCCGTCTCTGAGTCCGTCTCTGAGTCCGTCTCTGAGTCCGTCTCTGAGTCCGTCTCTGAGTCCGTCTCTGAGTCCGTCTCTGAGTCCGTCTCTGAGTCCGTCTCTGAGTCCGTCTCTGAGTCCGTCTCTGAGTCCGTCTCTGAGTCCGTCTCTGAGTCCGTCTCTGAGTCCGTCTCTGAGTCCGTCTCTGAGTCCGTCTCTGAGTCCGTCTCTGAGTCCGTCTCTGAGTCCGTCTCTGAGTCCGTCCGTTACATATAACACTACATGCTTTCAAATACAGGTATCGCCTTGTTTTACAGCAGTAAAATTAATAACGAATTTTTTAACAACATGGAAATTCATCTAACATCAACTTGAGAACACTATTTGTTTAATGTTCTGAAGGAAATAGTAAAATGCACTTAAATGTTTTGTCATTAATTTTTCAGGTGTTGCAGGCCAGGATCCGAACTTTATTTTTATGTTCTGAATTTTTTTCATTCTTCTATTATCAGTGAACATTCATAAATGATATGGTAGACTGATCTCTCCTGCGACCTCTACTGATCTCTCTGATCTCTCCTGCGATCTCTACTGGGATCCCTCCTGCTGGTTTGCTTACAATATAAAATCTGTGTAGATATGATTTAGTAATTCCGTGGCCTGTTATTGTTGATGTCTGTCTGTCTCTGTCTGTGTCTCGACTTGTCTCTCACGTCGTCAATATTTACATTAGCGGCGATTTGTTCACATTATTAAATTTACGTGTACATATGCTTTAAATAATGTCAAGTAAAGTCAAAAACTCAACCGTTTTCTGTGAAAACTAGATCCAAATTCCGCATTTTCAAAAATGCTCAAACGCAATTTTCTCTGAAATGGCTCCAAATTGTGAATTTTGAATTCTAAAACAAGAAAATGCCAATTTTCCTGTAGCGCGGTGCTGTGGAGGAACGCAAGAAAAGCCTTCTTCGGAATGTCCCTGGCGTCCCTGCCGCGCATTTTGTCGCGCACAGCGGGAAGGTGACGTATTTGCGGAAGGCCGATGGGTTGGCCGGGGGGGAGGAGTCGCGTGAGGTAAGGCGCTCAGGCACGCTACGCTGCGCTGCGCTGCGACTGTCAATGGGCAACGACCGCGGAGAAACTCCGCGTTGCCGTCGATCGCCGCCAGCCTCTGTTTGGCTTCGCTGGAGCTTCTTGCCTGGTCTCATTCCGGTCAGCGGCTGACGTTTGCCTACCGATGCAACGGGTCGCACCGAGGACCCCAAACTGGAGCCAGTGTATTTAATGAAGTGTTCGTTTTTGGAAGCAACAGGAGGGAGTAACTTTTGTTCGTTGAAGAAATGAAACCGCGTCCGATGTCAAGGAAATTTATCAATCACGGTGGTCTGCGGTTCATCAGCATTTTCGCGAGGATGCTTCATTGTAATATATTTTAACAAAGCTCATTTGTTTAGAGAAATGAAATGTTTAATCAACGTTAGTCTTACGCAGATCATATAATTTTCTGGTTTGACAGGATGTAGGTATAATAGAAAAGAATTGTATCTACAAATATTATAAAGCAGTGATCTCTCTTCATAATCCAAAGATTTGTTTCATTACTTTGGTATAGAACTATAACTGGTAACGGGAGTAAATATATCACCTTTTCACATTATTTTTCTTGCATTTTCCTGGTGTGTTAAACAAAACGAAAATGCTATTATTAGCTTGTTTAACTTAAATATGGTCAAGTAGGTCAAAAATCGAAAATGTGGTTAGGCATGAATTTGGCATTTTCCATATACCAAAGATATGTTCCTTTAGAACGAGTTAAAATAATGGACTTACAATATTTAACCATATCCCAAAAGAAAAATTTTCGTCATCTAAAATAATTTTTTAAACCATTTTATTGAACCTTTTTTGAAATACCGTTGCATCTAAAGGAGTGACGAAAAATAAATGAAAAATTTTAACTGCTAAATTTAGCTTTTTGAAATAAAATTAATCACGGGGAATAAATGCGTGTCATCATGATCTTACTCGAGTCTGACCTTACGTATATTTGTGGTTATTTTCTCGACACAACATAAGAGATTTTTTTAATGGCAGCTGGAAGACGTCTTGAAGTAGTAGACGAAGCAAGCGACAGGAAATGCTAGTTCGTCACGACTGTTAGCGTAACACGTTCCGGTTTGGTAACTTACGTGTCGTGTGGGCAAGCAGGAGAGAGTGAAGGTGACGACCCATGCTTGGAGAGCCTAGTGCTCAGTTCTACGCTGCCGGTGCCGAACAGGTTTGTTGTGAAGTTAGTAGCGGATTTTTCCGCGATAAAACCATTGTTCTTATGGCAAGTAGAGAATTTTTACATTTGTTCCCGACCTTGGATAATGTAAAGTATTGTGTGCGTACACATATGTACTTTTATATTCTAGATAAGAGAGGAAAAACGGAGGTAAATTCAAGGTAGTACTCTACTAAAAAAGTATTCACTTTCATCTGCGTATTGAAATATTAAATTTTATGTGAATACTTATAAAATTTTATAGTTTAACGAATTCTAGAACGATAGGAAAAATTGTAACATTTATTGGAACGTTTACCAATTGTACACATTTTTGTGATTTGAAAATAAAAATGAAAATTTCAAATGCAGCTTGGTAAGAAATTTTTTTTTTTTGCACATTGCAGAAGATAAGCCACATTTTTAGTTGCAAGAGTGCTCAATCACATTAAGAATTTTAGTTCCTGCGATTTTACAGTTTATCATGCTTCTTTTTATCAATAGTATTCTTAAGATTACCGAAAAATGTTACTAAATAAACTAATAACGAAAATACGGATAGTTAAGGAAAGTAAAATTAAACTAGTGGTGCTACAGAATGGCATAGACTTTCCGGTATTAGTTTTAGATTTTCTTGGATCTAGGCTCTTCGAAATGGCCACATACATCTGCCAGCTGCGATTTATCGCCATCCAAAGTACAATTTTATGACATTTTTTTAATTTTTCGGTTTCCTAATGATAGATGATAGATAATTAATTTTAGAATATTGAAGAACACAAAAACCTCGTCCTAAATGGCATTTTTCTTTTAAAAATTTGGAGCCAGTTTTAAGAAAATAGCGTTTAAACGCTACTAAAAATGCGAAATTTGAAACTATTTTTCAATGAAAATTTTTGGGTTTTCAAAAAACATTTGAAATAATTTAAAGCACTGATTCGCAATTAGAGTAATGTTGAAAAGTTACATTTGTGTAATTTTTGAAAACACAAAAAATCCTTAAAACAAAATTTACATCATATTGAAGAATGCAATTAGAACTATCCGTTCCAAAAGTTTGAAGAAAAAATTTGGAGGTACTTACGAAAAAATGGAGGTACTTAGGAAAAAATTTGAGAGTTTCTGAATATTCGGAATTTTGAACTAGTTTTCACCGAAAACGGTTGAGTTTTCTAGACACTTCATTATTTCAAGCACATACACTCATTAATATGAGTGTGAACAAATCGCTGCTTTTTTTAAATTTATTTATTTTAAATAGGATTATTACACAAAGTTCAGTTTTTACAACTCTCCATTTGCTTTGTTGACTTACATCTAATACTATAAACTAAATCTATTGAAAACTACAATTGACGAGGGGACTCACCGAGCACCTATAAGAAGCATTAATATTTGCAAAAATGTTTAGGAATGAGTGGATAGGATATCTATTTTTTATTCTTGTTGGGGTTTCATTATATTTACCTATGCTGATGTGTCTATCTTGGTTGATGAGGGTTAGGTTGGAATAGAAGTTATTGGCCAGGAATGCTATGTGGTGTGCAATGGGATTAAGCTTAAATTCGTGGTGTAACTGCTTATTGGAAATAAACCAAGGGGCTTGAGTGATGTTTCTTAGAAATATATTTTGAATTATCTGTATTTTGTTGATATATTTAGCTGCATTTGTCCACATTGGACACGCGTACAGAAGAAGAGGTCTTATGATGGTTTTATACAAGATGATGCTATTGCTTAGTGAGAGTTTACTGTGATTTAAGAGTGGTTTTAACTGTATTAATTTTGCTTTGGCTTGCTGAACTTTGGTGTCTATGTGTATTTTCCAATTGAATGTGGTGTCCATATGGAGGCCAAGGTATTTAACGGCATTGTTATGGGGAGTCTAAGGGATTATGTTGTTGTTCATTTTAAACGGCGTAGGGAAGGAATATGGTCTGAATGTATAATTAAGTATTAGTATTATTAAAGTATTAGTATTATTAAAGTATTAGTATTATTAAAGTATTAGTATTGTATATCACGGCTAATACTTTAGCTGTAGATTTCGAGGGATTGATTTTGATTTTCCATTTCGTTGTCCAGGTTTCTATTTCATTTAAATGGGATTGAATTTCGTTGGCTATATAATTAATTGAGGAGTGGGACATGTAGATTACCGTATCGTCTGCAAACTGGGCTATGTGAGTGAATCTTGATGTAGGCATATCTGCTGTATATAAGTTGTAAAGTAATGGAGAGAGAGGCGATCCTTGAGGTAGTCCTGCTGTAATAGGTCGGGGGTTAGAATTTTGATTTTCTATTGCAACTGAGAAAGTTCTATTGGTTAGGAAGCTTTTGATTATTTTGAAGAGGTACGTAGGGGTGCCTATTGATAAAAGTTTATAGTTTAGTCCTTCATGCCATACCCTGTCAAATGCTTTAGCGATGTCCATAAAAACTGCTATTGAAAATTGTTTTTTTGGAAGGAGGAGTGGAAATGTTCAGATATGCGCAAAAGTTGATGTGCTGTGGATAGTTTATTTGTGAACCCGAATTGATAGAATGGTATGAGGTGTATTTTTTCAGGTATTGGTTTAATCTTGTTAGAATTAACTTTTCAAAAATTTTTGCTAAAGTGGGGAGGAGACTTATGGGCCTATAGTTGTCAGGGATGCTATGATTTTTATTGGGTTTGGGAATAGGGAGGATGATTGAATGTTTCCAGGTATTAGGGTAGTAGCCAGTTCTTAAAGGTGAGTTATATATGTTTACAATGAAAGCTATGGCAGAATTGGGTAGGTTTTTGAGAATTACATTGTTTATTTTATCGTGACCAGGGGCGTTTTTATTTGGGAGGGATTTGATAACTTTTAGAGTTTCATGTGGAGTGATGTACTTAATTTGTTGTGGAACGTTAAAATTAGGGGAATTCGCGACGAGTTGAATTTGAGTGTGATCTGGGTGGGGAGATGTGAGGTTTGGTGTGAAAGTTGATGCGAAATGGTCGGCTAATACTTCCGTTTTATCAGCAGTTGCGTGTGTTTTCCCATTTGAAGTTGTTAGTGGGGGGATTATAGTTTTTTTTCTGAGTATTCTTTTCGTGAAGTTCCAGAGTAAGTTATTACTTGTATTTAATGAATGAATGATATTATTGTATTTAGTTTGTTTATAGTGTTCAAGTGCTTTTCTACTGATTTTGGTTAGAATATTGAGTTCTTTTTTTAATGAGGGGATTCGAAGTGCCATCCATAGTCTCCTGGTTTTATTTTTAGTTTCGATGATTTTGATAATGCTTTGTGGTAGTTTGTCTGCTCTGTGTTTCCGAAGAGTGATCGACCGTACGGGGTTGAGTTTGCCTATTGTGTTAATTATTATGTTATTTAGTTGACTTATTGCCTGGTCTATTACCGCTGGTGAGTTAAGTATTTTAAAATTGGGTATTTGTTTTTGGATTAAATTTTTGAATTTTGTCCAGTTTAAGTTGTAAGTATTTAAAACAGGAGTGGGTGAATGGGGAGGGGGAATTTGACCTGTAGAAATTAACACTGGGATGTGATCAGAATCGAGTTCAAAATGCGGGGTTGAATGAAAATTGACATTAATGTTTGTTATTCCTATGTCTAGTATATCAGGAAGCCTGATTGGGTCATAGGGATAATAGGTTGGTTCTGGGGGTGAGATCAATTTAATTCCGTTAGTTACTACATATTTTAAGAGTTGGGCACCTGCTGCATAGGTGACTCTGCAGCCCCATTGTACATGTTTGGCATTTAGATCTCCTAAAAGAGTGTAAGATGATAAGCGCGAAAGTAAGTTATTTAGATCTGCAAAATTTGTTCTTTTGTTGGGTTTATACGCGGCAATGATAGTAAAATTCGGGCAGGTGTTGGTAAGTGAAACTGCTATTGTTTCGATGCCATTGATGGTTGTTGTATTTTCTTCGAAATAGGCGATAGTGTTTTTGATGAGGATGATCACTCCGCCGCCTGGGGAGTTGGCCCTATCCATTCTTGCTGTATTGTAACCTGGTAGTTTGAAAATAGCTGGAGGTTTTAAATGAGATTCTGTGATGCTAGCAATGTCAACATTATTGGTTTGGAGAAAATAATGGAGTTCGTTTTTTTATTACTGATGCCACATGCGTTCCAGTTCATTAGGATTAACTTATGATTTGAATTATTTTGTGCCATTGGGGAAACTAAAATTAGAAGTAATTACTTGTTGAATGTTTTGAATAATAGTTGGGATGACTGAATTAATGATGTTGATTATATAAGTTATTATTTGATTGATAATATTATGAATAAAAGGGGTACTCAGAAAGTTGTTTTGGGGGAGCCTGTTTTGTGGGTTGTGAGTTGGGATGTATGTCGGGATGTTATTTGGTGGGCGATTAAAAAGCTGATTCATGAGTAAAATTTGGTATGTTAGCAGTTCTATGGAGTCCAGGGAAGTGGTAGGCGTTTTGAGGCGGGGGTGGAGGTGGAGGTGGGGGTGGGGGTGAGGTTGGTTTGCTGGATCTAATGTTTGAAGTGAAGTTTTGGGAAGTTCTAGTTTTATTTTCTGATAGTTTTCTGAAATACTGACATTCATTAGTACGGATATCAGCACGGTGAGTCCCCTCACAGTTTCTGCATTTCGGGGGGTCATTCTTGCTGGGGCAATTTACTGAGTGAGTAATGATTCTCGGCACAATGTATACATGAGATTTTGTTGTAACAATTATTTTTAGTATGTCCAAAGTCTAGGCATCGGAGGCACTGAATTATTCCTTTAGTTTTTCGTCTTCTTTCGACTTAACTTTTAAGTTGCAGATTTGAGTAGTTCGGAGAATTAATTCAATTGATTGTTGGCCCGAGAACTCAGCAGCTACAACTGGGATGGGCTCATTGTTTTTATGTAACCTAGTGACACTGTTAAGGGAAGAGTATTGTTCCTTCAGGTCTTTGTATATTTCCTCTTGCGTGATGGAGGGATGAATGTTTTTAAAAACCACGGAAAACTTTTTGTTGGTTGGGTCCTTATACGTATGAAACTGTTTATTAGCTTTCACGAAATACTGAATTGCTTTTCTGAAGTCTTCTATTTTTTGGAAGTTAACTTTGACTTTGTTATTACTGAATGTTACGGTGAACTACGCACTGATTTGGGTTTTAATTTCTTGATTTAGTTCAATAATGTTCGTAATATTATTAATGTGGATAGGTGGGATTCTAATATTTTCAGGTATAGTGGGGTCGGTGGGATTTGAGGCATCATTATCAGGAAGGTTAGCTAGAATGCCGAAACTATTCTGAGTGGGAATAGCATAATTAGTGTCCGAATTGGTAATTACTTTTTTAGATTGGTTTGGATTTTGGATAGGATCACTGTTTCCACGTTTGCCACTGTTCACTTGGGAGACTGGTACAGAGTTTACATTGGCATTGTCACTGCAGCTTGAAGACGAGGTCGCGCCTTCGGCTTGCGCGTAATGACTGACCTGATTTGGTTGAATGTTATTTTGCATAGGCTGCTGCATACTTGTTGCCTGCATTGAATACACTGCCGGTGCTGAATGCTGAGATATCTGCGCTTGTTGTGGTGGAGTTAGTAGATACGCTGGTGCGTATGAAGCTGAAATATCACGGCCGTCGCCTTCCACGACCTCCATTTGGCCATCATTTGGATAAACCAGGGCTAAGGCATCGGCGATGCACTGGCTCAGGCCAGCGTTGTTGAATGTTGATGAAGAATTAATAACTTATTAATTACTGCACTTTAGATTGAAGTTTCACACTGTGTAGACAAACTTTTCACTGATACACCTTAACACTTCGAATCGTAAACTGCTACTGACAGTAGCGCTGCGCTCAGAGGTCTGCACCGCTCGACTGCTCGCGACTCGACATTAGCAGCGAATGAACAAATCGCTGCTAATGTAATATTAACTACGTGAGAGCGAAGTTAAAAAAATTACATTTTGATAATTTTTGAAGAAACAAAAGAATAGAACAATATGGCGTTTATATCATCTCATAGAGTACATTTAGCACTCTCCCTACCAAACGTTTTACGAAAATATTTCGAGCCATTTTTGAGAAAATCTTGTTTTTAATGTTTGCAAATATTGTATACAATATTGCGTAAAACGACCTTAAAGAAAGAACACCTTACACGACCTTAAAGAAAGAACGTAACGTAAAGTTCATTTGGGGTATTTTTTGTTTTTTCAAAAATTACACAAATGTAATTTTTTTTAAAGATCTCTCACACCGTTAATATGAACGTTTACCACAATTTGTAAACACAATTGGATTTGTGAGTTAATGTGCTTTAAATGACTTGAAATAAAGTTTTTCGAAAACACAAATGGTTTCATTTGAAAAAGCTTAAAATTTCGCATTTACATTAGCACTTAATCCATTCTCTTACAAACGGCTCCAAATTTTTCAAATAAAATGACTATATACGACGATGTTTTACTGTTCCTTAATATTCTTAAAATAATATTTCCTTTCTATCATTAAGAAACCGAAAAGTTAAGGAAATGTAAAAACAAATCAAAACAAAAAAAAGTAGTGTGGGCGCCGATAGACGGCAGCTGGCAAGAGTATGTGATGGTCCGAATAGCTAGCCGAGACGAAAGGAAATAGAAAACTAATACGTAAAAGTCTGTGCACCATTAGTTTTTCGTAATGCATTTCCCATTGTGTTAAAATAAAAAATACTCCTCACAATTGTACATTGATCCAAACATATCTAACATTCGAGCAGCTTTCAGATGCAGTTTCGGGTAATGCTATTGAGACAGTTTCTCATAAACTTCTAATAAATGTTTATTTTGTTTGAAATGTTTCCCTTAATATTCCTTTAATTCAGTGTCTGACTGCAAATTAGTTGTTTCTAATTGAAAATCACAAGGAACAAAGCCTTCACCAAGGGAAAAGGTTGCAAATAAATTAAATTCTAATTGTAAAACAAATAAATCCGTAAATCGGGTTTCAAATTCCGAACGCAATGTTTTGAATACATCTACACTCTCTCCAAAATTCGATGTTACGTGAATGTTTGGCACTGAAATTATTTGGAGAAGAATTAGAGGCTCTTCTTTGTCAAAGAGACAGTTTTAATATAAATAAAATTAATATATTTTATTGTGTTATATTACTATTCAAACAACATAGGAACATCAAAATATATACAAAACGTACTTCCTAACGGGCATCGTTTTTCAGAACATTGAAAACTCACTTACGTTCTTATTCAGATTACTTGTCACATTCAACAGCGTGATTAACCGTATAATGTTGTAAAGTAAACTTCATGTGATTAAAGCCCATTTTTGGAAACTAAACATTTGGAATAGTTGCCGCAATCTGCGAAAAGATACTTTTCATCCTATGCTGCATTGAAAATTGTCGGGGTGGACGCTTTGGTTTGAAAGGTGCTCGCGTCGACTTCCTTTTTTCCGAGACTGGAGTTACCGGGACACTGTGACAGAAGTTCACCCAAGCCGCGCGACGCCGGGTCGCGCTCTCGATAGCCAACACCGCTCCGGACTTCCCATTCGTTCTGCTTGAGCAGCCCTGCCTTAAGTTCCTGTCACCTAGTGGTTCGCGTCTAGGCGGAGCAAATGAGTAGCAACACACAAAAGCATGTTTCTCCAAGACAAAGTCTACGAACTGTCATGTTACAGGAATTAACATTTTCTTAAGTTACATATAACATGGCACCCCTCTCGTGGCCGACGTATTTATTCTGCACTTTTCTTGTTTTAATTGAAAGGTTGATACGAACATTCATTTTTAATACATTTAATTACGCGTGTTTCCTCATTTACAAGGATATTTGAAAAAGATTACAATGTTCACAAACGCCAATATAAATTATTATTGAAACTTCATGTCTGTTAGTTAAAACAAGTTAATTATAACCTTTCAATGTAAAGTGATAGAACAGGCAGTAACGTTCATATTTTATGCGCTTGATCTTGGTAGTTTGAGCGGAGATTTTGTTGTAATTCATATCAAAAATGAATGTGCAGGAGTAATCACAACCCCAATATGAATGTTTTACTTAATATACTAAATTCATCATTATAAACAAACTACTATCTGGGATACTTTCCCCATCATTAGATGACCTCTAATGTACTACGTAAAGTACTACAATTTGTAATTTCTAATAAAAGTGTGCTAATAAAAGTGAATTCAACGACACATAACAGACATCTAAACCACAAAAGGTAGTGTACTGTTATGAATGTACACAATTTTCACAGGTTCTTCTTCAGTATTCTCTCAGGGTTCTTTGAAAGTTTGGTAAAGATTAACTCGAGCCAAGTGAGTAAAATAAATAATTTAAATAATGTTGGTAGATACACAGCGAAAATTATTTTTTGCCTATCGCTAAGAGTAAATTGGTTCCTAATATATTCCTCCAGGATGATGCGGATTTCTTGCTCAGTCCAGTCCATTAGTCCGGAACTGTACTCGACTACAGGCACCGCCAGACTACCAATTGCAGATATTTTATTCCTGGACTTCAGAGCAGATTGCAGGACAATTCTGTAACCTTCTGTAATACTCTGCACCCTTCTGTAATACTCCTTGCGAATTCTCTCTTTCATTGTGTCGTTCGAGATTGTCTCTCATTCTTCAATGCCCGGATATTTGTAAGTTTTACCTGGCTCAAGATCTTGAAACACAATGTGCATATCAGCTTCAACGCTCTCTGACGTTGTCAGTTTTCCTCTTTTTAAATTGATTTTTGCACACTTGTCAAGACCAAACTTCCTGCAGATGTCATTGCTAAAGTCATTCACGACAGACAACATTTGGGAGAGAATCGCTTCATTCTTAGCAAACACTTTCAGATCATCCTTGTAAAACAAATGTGATACTGGCCTTTCATCACCATGGAGCTTGTAACCAAAGTCAGCTTGCGACAACTGTCTAGATAGTGGGATCAAACTTATTCAAAACAGCAGAGGGGATAGTGAATCTCCTTGAAAAATACCCCTGTTTATCTGAATACATCTGGTTTCTACTGCTTCCTTTCTGTTCTGTATTAGTAACCTGGTACTCCTCGACTTCATGCTAGCCTTTGCAAAATTCAATAAGTCTAGGATGAAATCGATAGATCTCCAGGGACTTCAAAATCCAGTCGTGTGGTACACTATCAAAGGCTTTTTGGTAGTCAATCCAAGCCATGCTCCAATGTCATGTTTTCGTTTCTTTACATCATTCAAGATGACTTTATTCAGTAGCAAGATTTCCTTACAGCCATAAGAACCTTTACGACATCCTTTTTGTTCAGCTGGCATTAGATGATTTTTCTCTAGATGTCTGTACATGTTGTCAGCTATGGCTGAAGTTATAACTTTGTACAGTACTGGCAGACAAGTGATTGGCCTGTAGTTCTTCGCCAAAGAGCTGTTTCCTTCTTTGGGTAGCAGATACGTGATGCCGTGTGTGAGCCATTCGGGGAGTTCCTTTGAATTTTCTAAACTTTTATTAATAGCTTTTGCTAGATGCGGATGTAATGCTGTTAGTTTCTTAATCCAGTAAATCTGGATCTTATCAAACCCGGGGGACTTCCAGTTTCCCATGTTCTTAATTGCTTGGAAGAGGTCCTCTTCCGAGAATTGGTAAACATCTTCCACTGTTTCCACAAGTTCATTTGCAGCATCAACTTCAGATTGAAGCCAAGATGCGTCTTTGTTGTAGGATCTGCTCTCTTCCCAGATTGCTCACCAGAATGTCTCGGCATCATCTTTTGAAGGAGTGACAGCATTGCCATACGGTTTCTGAGTCAGATTGCGATAGAATTTCTTCGCGTCTGTTTCAAACAACCGATTCTGCACACGGAAATCTATTCTGCGTTTGTAACGTCTAATTCGTTGAGCCCATGCTTGAATTTTCTCTGTTAGCTTCTCAACTACCATTAGCCTGCTGGTGTCATTTTCAATTTGGTATTTTTGTTCAACATTGAATATTTTTCGTTGAACTTTAGAGGTGTGCGTTGATTTAGAAGATGCCTCAGCTAAGAGTGATATTTCGCGCCGGGTGTCGGCTATCCGTTTCATAATTCTTTTCATCCACGGGGGTACAGACCTGTTTACTCTGTTTTGCTGTCGGCCGTCGGTGTTCTTGGCTGGCCCCAAAATTATCTGAGATACTAGATATCCAGTTGCATATATGATGTGATTGATATCAGTAATATCTAGATCTCTGCCTGGGGCCTCCACCACCTCATTTAAGACAGAATTCACTGTTTCTATCACTCTTTTAGCTTTGGCATTTTCTTATATTCTCCTCAACGGTTCGCGAGATTGAAACGGAAGTTGTCGAACTCTTTCTATCTCGCGCGGAAGGAGATTTCGCATAATGTGTTTCACTGGAAAGAGATGAACCTTCCTCGGGGTCATCATTTTCAAGTTCTACATGTTCGTCATGTGTATAGTTCGAGCGAAGTACATACTCCGCATTTCTCTCAATGTCAGCAAGTTGTTGTTGTTATTGTTGTTGTTGTTATTATTATTATTATTATTATTATTATTATTATTATTATTATTGTTGGGTAGGGTGTGGATGAGGAGTGAAGGGAGATGATGAAATGTGTTAGGTGGGGTAGTGAGAGGTGGGAGGTATTCATGGGCTTTTTGGAAACATTCCAGCATTCGCCTTATGACCAAGAGTAACCACGAAAACCCCAGTAATGATGGCCGTGATCGAACCCGGACCCCCGATTGCCAATTCACCGCGCTACGCACTGAGCCATTATATATATATATATATATATATATATATATATAATGTAAATAGAATGTATGTATAGAATATGTCAAATAAATGTATAAATAGAATATGTATATATATATATATATATATATATATATATATATATATATATATACAAATTCTGTGTTGCCAGTTCTGAAGAATTCACGTCTAGTTTTTCCAAAAAAAATTGTGTTTGAGAAAATTGAGTTTAAAAATCACTTCCAGGCGCGAAATTCAAACCGGCCGCTACGACACGGCAGACGGCGGCGTCTCCTGCGGAGAGTATGTCCTGGTTTCTCTGCGTAAACGGTGAAACAGTCGAGTAATATTCTGGAAAGCATCGCGTGGCATACACTAGAATACGTTAATAGTACCAAATGTTTGTAGGTTCTCTTCAATAAATATTTTAAATTTACCTACTGAAAGTCCAGTGTTTTATCTCATCGTTCTAGGAGATTCACTCGAAATATCGCTCTAGGTCCCAATATGTGACCGAGGGTGACCGACTCCTTTCTAGAGACGGTCGTTGGTTTGCCACCGCTGGCCACCTCTCTCCTCCTGTGTTGCTCGTTCTGCCTGTCACTGCGTGTGGAATAAAAATCCTCAGAGGCAGCGGGCTCATGGGCGGCGGTCGCCGCAGCAGCACTTTCACTGGGCGGCGGCGGCGGCGTGCGTGGGTCACGGTCGAAAGCGAAAGAACGCGAATTGGCAGGACTTCGCGGAGGGAGACGGGCGCTGCGACTCTTTATGACGAAGACTCTAAAGACGTCTCAGAGAACCGCTCCAGACAAACATTACCTGCACTGCAAGAGAGTTGTAGTGGGCCAGATGTTTACAATGGGAGACGTCTCGAGCCCGTGTGATGACATGGATTTTATCTGCTTTTCATCTTGGGCACTTCTCTTCAAGTTCGGGCACTTTTCATGACACACATTACAAAACGTCAAAGGGTGTGTGTATTATTTAATACAAAAATAATTATTTTAAAGGAATGTTGATAAAAAATGCATTATATGTAAAAAAAAATTTAATGAAAAACATTTACATCAATCTCGCATAGCAGTCGAGAACTACTTCGAGAGAGATGTCAGTGGAGAACTCAAAATTGGGGTCGTATATTCTAAAAATGTTGCCCAAATCATAACTTGCGATTTGAGAAAACACTTTCTTTGTACAAGCAGCAATAGTCACTCTAAACACGAAGACAAAATTCATTAGTGTCAGACTAGAATTTACTAAAAATTGTTCATAAACGTATCTGGATTACCTCTATCGATAGACGAAGAACGGTTTGAACGTGAAAGAAAACTACAATCTAATTTTCAAAATCGGTTCTTAATAGTTACTCAAGATTTTATATCTAACACATTAAAATTTATAAACGTTCCAGAGAACTGCAGAAAACTAGTGGTGCTTCAGAATGGCTCAGACTTACCCGTATTAGTTTTCTATTTACTTTGATCTCGGCTAGCTATTAGGACTTAACACATACTCTTGCCAGCTGCCATCTATTGACACCCAAAGTACATTTTCTTGATATTTTTTTTTAATTTTTCGGTTTCCTCATAATAGAACGAAAATATTATTTTAAGAAGATTAAAGAACAGTAAACTTTGTCCTAAATAGTAATTTTCTTTGCAAAATTTGGAGACATTTTTAAGAAAATGGCTTTAAACATAAATTCGAAATTCGAAGTTAATTTTCACAAAAAAGTTTTGAGTTTTCGGAAACCTTCATTTGAGGTTATTTCAAACACATTAACTCATAAATACAATAGTGTTAACAAATTGCTGGAAATGTGCATATTAACGGAGTGAAAGATTTTACAAAAAAATTATATTTTTGTGATTTTTGAAAAAATAATAGAATACAGGAAAATTCTACGTCATCTTAAACAGAGCAACACCACATGTTAGAGGATTTGTTCTCTTAATTTAGCATCTCGATTTATCCAATTTTGTTGTATGAGCGCCGGGCCATGTATTTTTATTGCCGAAAATCCGCTTTCTTTTTGCGCAGCACTACATATCTTTCCCTATACTAGATATATTACCCATGTATACGTACGTATACGGGAAAGTAAAAACACATTTCAGTAAATTTACAAAAGTAACTTTTAATTACTTACTACTAATAACTATTAATTTTTATCCAAAATACTAATATTTAATCGTAAATAGCGATAGTGCGCGGCGAAGTTTTAACCGATTGAAGTGAAATAGTTAAATTGTGCAAAACAAAGTTCTTAAAGTAGAGATTTCGAGCTCTAATCTTATCTAAATTAAAAGTATTTTGGATAAAAATTTCTGGAGCTATGGCCAATTGAAGAGTCTATTTCTACGGTTTTAACGTAAAATTAGCCATATTGGAGCTAATGTGGCACACTGAGTCAAATAAGTAATGGTTGATGATCATAAAAATGTCGCGGGGTAACGTGGGCACCACCTCTGCCAAAAATCCGTTCAGAAAAGTCAGGTTAAATAATATTTGTCATTTTCTAAAAAGTAGCAAAAAACGGCCGAAAAATGGGGTGTTTATGAGGTTAGTGTCACCCCTAAACCCATTTTAAAAACTGTTTTCTTGGTGCCGATGTTCTTGCATCGAAAAATAACTTTTCACTAAGCCATTGGATTATATTTTTTCGATACAGTCTAAAATATTATATGTATATGTATATATATATGAATATATATGTGTATATATATGTGTATATATATGTGTATATATATGTGTATATATATGTGTATATATATGTGTATATATATGTGTATATATATGTGTATATATATGTGTATATATATGTGTATATATATGTGTATATATATGTGTATATATATGTGTATATATATGTGTATATATATGTGTATATATATGTGTATATATATGTGTATATATATGTGTATATATATGTGTATATATATGTGTGTGTATATATATATATGAAAGTAAAACTTTGTAACATGTGTGGCTAAGATAAGTCATTAATGTTGCTTTATTTCCCTTAGGTAATACTTATGTTCGTACTCAGACATTTCAAAAAAATTAAAATATTTTATAACATTAGTGTTTCTGTTGCATCAAACTTATTTTCTCCTTTGATTAGTTTTATTTAATTCTTGTAAATAGTTTAAGATAAAAAAGTATTCCTGTTGTAGGAACGTTTTCAAAGTCCAGTTTAATAAAGGAAATGTAAACAAACGTTCTGACAAAGAGAATGTTTGCTCCCGATTTATTATTTTGATATATAAATCATTTTTATTTTGAATACAAAATATTATTCGATGTATAATACACATTTCCAACAATACTAAAACATTTTCTATTATTTTTTAAATAAATTTTGACAATATACATATTTTACAAATACATTAAAACATATTATTTAAGACACGGAAATCGTAAAAAAGGATTGTTACAAAATCGGCCCACAAGGTCGTAAATCAAATCCTAGACATTTGCTTTGTGGCGCACTCGAAGGCATATGAAATAGTCTACATTTCATAAGTAATACCATGTGAAACTCCTTGTGGAAGTTTATGAATTAGGTGAATTTTTTTAAAAAAATGAAATTTTTCGTTAAAAAGTTTATAGAAAAAACATTTAATCAATTGATTACGCTATTCATGAACTGAAAAGCATCTACAGTCAATTTCTTAACCAATTATTACCGCCAAGTTCATACCAGAAGCAAAGAAATAAAATAAATGCCATCAATGATTATTTTCTTAATTTAAACGTTTTTTTTGCTGTAAGTATTTATCATGTGGATATTTTAACCTCATATTTTGAAAATAATATTTTCTACATCCATACATGTCGGAAAAATCTGAGTCGAATGGCAAACTAACGCTGGAAAACCCCCTTATCCGCCTAGAGTCTTTGTTTTTGACTTTCTAGAAAAAGTATAGTAAAATACACTGATTAAGGAGGCATTGTTACCTCTAAATTTTTGATAATTGCAAAATTTTGAATTTTTTTCGGCGTCTTCCTAAAACTACAAAACTGAAGATACGAGTTTTTTCTTCAAATAAAATGTATTATTCATAATTAGTTCTTTTAATAAAGTCCTGCACATTTTCTTGAAAATTTTAGTTGTTTTCGAGCAATATTTCATTCAATATTTCAATTTGAAAAAAAAATACAAAAACAATTCTTTTCGTACAAAAACAATTCTTCGATAATATTACTTCCGCGTATACGTACATATATGCGGAGTAATATAGTATGTAGTATAAGGAAAGTTATGTAATGCTGCGGAAAATCGATTTCGAGATTTCAACGGAAATACATGTTTTGGGGGCCCCTGATACCAAAAAGTGGTTCTTCCCAAAACGTCCGTCCGTCTGCGTGTCTCTCCTTCCGTCAGTCTGTGAACAACCGTAGCGCCGAAACCATAAGTACAATTTCTTTCAAAACGAATATTTCGGGGGCGATCTGGTTCCATTCCTTGCGCCGCGATTTTGAAAAACATTCTTGAATGTTTGGGGTTACTATGCATGAAGCGCCCCGGACATTTTCAAAATTATCTCAAAAATCCAATTTTTTTCTTTAAATTTCTTGCAAGAATAGAGTAAAATACACTTATTAAGGTTGCATACATCCGATTTTAACGGTTTACTCTGAATTTTCGAAAATTGCAAAAGTTTCCATTTTTTCGGGCTCTTTCTACAACTACAAAATTAAAGATACAGATTGTTTCTTCAAATAAAAATTGTTCTTCATATTGGGTTCTTTCAATAAGGTCAGGTACATTGTTTTGAAAAATTAAGTCGTTTTCGCGCAATATTGCGTGCAATATGTGCAATTTAAAAAAAAAATACAAAACCAAGATATTCTCAACAACAGCTTCAAATTTTTTCTTTAAACTTTTGGTAAGGATATCGCCTAATGTACTCTATGATATGACATTAACACAAAATTGCTGTTTATTAATGTTTTTTCAAAAATTAAATAATACTTTCATTGGTGGCCAATTGTTCACTTTCTTACGTTTATGAGTACATGTGCTATAAGAAATGTCAGATAAAGATTTTCTGTGAACACTAGCTTAAAATTCCGCATTTTCAAAAACTCTCAACGCCATTTTCTCACAAATGGCTCCAATTTTTTTCTTCAAACGTTTCAACGGATAGTGTTAATTGCACTCTTTAATATGACGGGAAGTTCAATTTGGTGTATTTTTTAATTTTTCAAAAATTACACAAATGTAATTTTTTTTAAATCTCTTACATCTTTAATATGCACATTACCAGCAATTTGTGAACATTATTATATTTGTGAGTGTAAGTCCTTTAAATGACTTCAAATGAAGTCTTTTTGAAAACTTTTCTGTGAAGGAGAGCTTCGACTTTCGCATTTATAGTAGCGCTTAAACGCGTTTTTTTAATCGTCTCCAAATGTTTCACAGAAAATCGCCATTAAGAACGAGGTTGCTGTTCTTTAAAATTCTAAAATTAATATTTCCGTTGTACCATCAGGAAACCGAAAAATTAAGAAAGCTTAAAAAAATTGTAATTTGCGCGGCGATAGATGGCTGTTGATTAAGTAGCTCAAAATACCTTATATTCGGAAACGCTGAAACGCCATTTTCTCATCAACAGCTTCAAATTTTTTCTTCAAACTCTTCGAACGGTTAATACTAATTGCACTCTTTAAGGACGTAAAACGTATATTTCGGCTGCTTTTTCACAAATTACAAAAATGTAATATTTTTAAAAGATCTCTCACACCGTTAATATGCACATCTCCAAAAATTCGTTAGCGGTATTGTATTTGTGAGTTAGTGTTTCAAATGAAGTTTTTCGAAAGCGCAAACACTTCCTGTGAAAAAGGGGTTCAAATTTCAAATTTACTTTAGTGCTTAAACGCAATTTTCTGAAAAACAGCTCCAAATTTTTGAAAGAAAATTGACATTGAGGACGAGGTTTTACTGTTCTTCAGTATTCTTAAAATAATATTTTCGTTCTACAATGAAGTAACATTAAAAAAATGAAAAGAAAAGGCTGTGATAAATGGCAGCGGGTAAAAGTATGTGGCAAGTGGGAATCGCTAGCCGAGACGAATCGAAATAAAAAACTAATACGGGAAAGTCTGTGCCATTTTATTGCACAACTAGTTCTATTTTCTGTTGTCTCTGGTAGCTATTTGGACCTGCCATATATTCTTACCAGTTGTCATCTTTCGCCCTGTATAGAACATCTTTTTTTAAAGAAAATAGCTTTTTGGTTTCTTAATAGTAGAACCAAAATATTACTTTAACAATATTAGAGTAAAATTTTGTCAAATTTCTTTAAAAAAATTGGAGCCATTTTTAAGAAAATGGCCTTTAAGCGTTACTGGAATTGTAAAAATTGAAGATCATTTTCACAGAAAGTTTTTGACCTTTCGAAAACTTCATTTAAAGTCATTTCAGGCACAGCAATAGTGTTTACAAATCACCGGAAACGTGCAACATATTATCTTTGCAAGAGAAATATAAAAAAGAATCATTGATATAATTACTGAAAACACAAAAAAAAACACCAAAATTCATTTTAAGTAATTTTAACACTGATATTAGCACTACACGTTGAAAAAGTTTAATGGAACAATTTGGAGCCATTTTTGAGAAAATGGCATTTGAGCATTTCTGAATAGTATATGGTATTTTGAGCGACTTTTCACATAAAACATTTGTGTTACTTTGTATTATATTTTTTAAAGTACAGTTCTAGTAAATGCAATAATGTTAACAAATTGCCACTAATGTAAACTAATGATGCTACAGACTGGCACAGACTTTCCCATATTTGTTTTCTATTTCCTTGAACTGAAAAAACAAAAGAATAGAGCAAACTATATTTGGGTTTTTATTTCTTGGCACGTGGGTGCGTGTATTCAAGATGAAATATCTCACGGTATTTCGCGTCGTTCGGAGCCGCTAGGAGTCGCATGATCGCCAGCACTGCTCGATACAGTCGCGGTTATGCGACTCCTGGTGGCAAGATCCAGAACTACCCGAAAAAATCGTGAGGTATTCCATCGTGATGACACGCCCGGACGCGCTAAGAAATAAAAACCTAAGTGTAATGTTTATGTCATCTCAAGAAGGAAATTAAACACTATCCATGCCATAAGTTTAAATAAAAAATTTGCAACTGTTTTTGAAAAAATCTTGTTTATGTAATTTTTTAAAATTGTGAAACATTGCGTGAAATTACTAAGAGTTTAAAAAAATATGACAATAAAAGAACCAACTATGGACATCCAATTTTATTTGAAGGAAAAACCTTCAATTTTGTAGTTGTGGGAATAAGCCGAGAAAATAAACATTTTGGAATGTTCGAAATCATTGAAACCGTAAAAAATCGGATCTCTGCCACCTTTACCAGTGCATTTTACTCCATTCATACAAGAAAATTTAAAAAATCTTTAGAGCCATTTTTGAAAAAAAAAAAAAATGAAAAATCCGAGGGGCCTGTAAAGAACGAGTTTCAAAATTGACAGACTGACGGATCCTACCCCCCCCACACAAAAACCTTGTCGGTATCAGGGGACCTCAAACGGGTATTTCCGTTGAAATCTGGAAATCGATTTTCCGCAGCATTACGAGTATATTACATTCCCTATACTTCGTATATTACGCCGTACACATACACACACACACTATATATATATATATACAGTATATATATATATACAGTATATATATACAGTATATATATATATACAGTATATATATATACAGTATATATATATATACAGTATATATATATACAGTATATATATATATACAGTATATATATATATATACACAGTATATACTTATGTATACGGGAAAGTAAATACGTGTTACTGTAGAACTGAAGACGCGGCCAATTGTATTGCGAATCGTAGTTTATACAAGATAAAAATAAACATATGGAACTTAAAATGAATTATTCTGATTATGAGAAGAAAACCACTGTATGGAATAATATTAAAGTAGATAATAATTTTATGGTATTCCCTATTAACAATAAGTTCGGCAGTGGTTAGGTAGGTGGCAGAAAACCCTGTGTTGGCTTTGTGACTATCCTGCCGTAAACTAAGTTTTCTTTTCGCATGGCTGCGTTGCGATTTGTCCTCAATGGGGGAAGTGGGCGGAGGACGGAAGAGCAGGTTCAGCGGCCGCGAGGGACACGCAGGCACAGGCCCATGCGCAGATGCAGGCGGGGAAAGTGCTGGACGCCACAGCCGCTGAGCAGCACCTTAGAAGCAGCTCTGCGGAGCGCCGGCCGCGCACCACTCCATGACACCATCTCGAACAAACACAATGAGATAGAGAATTGGCAATCAGTATTATAGAAGAGTGAGACTTGTCCTGCAGTCCGCTCTGAACTCAAGGACTAAAATATCAGCAATAGGTAGTTTGACGGTGCCTGTAGCAGAATAAATTTTCGGACTAGTGGACTGAACTGAGTAGGAAATTCGCACCATGGATCGAAAAAACCAGAAAACTACTAACAATGCATCATGTCGCCCACCCTCGAGCTGATATACATAGACTTTGTGTCACGTAAGGAAGCAGGAAGAGTCCTGAGACAAATTGAAGCCTCCTGGCCCAATGCTATAACCGGGATGGGAAAGTATGTAGTCAGCCATCAAGATGACCCACTAATGAGGCAGGTCATGAAATCTGACCGAAGAATGGGAAACAGAGGTATTGTAAGTGTAGCAAGAAGCATCGCGAAGAAGACTATGCAAGACACCCAGAATGATAGAGACACTGAAATTCTGATGCTACTTAAAATGAAATCTGTGACACAAAAAATGTTAAAGAAATCGTGGAGAGACAAACCACTCCACGGACAATATTTGAAACGAATGGACAAGGTGCAGATCAATAGAGATCAATCATTTATGTGGCTTAAAAGGGTAAGAATGAAGCCAGAATCGGAAGCACTTGTAATAGCTGCCCAAGATCAGGCCTTGAGAACACAACATTATGATAAAGCGATTCTCAAAATTTCCCAAGATGATAAATGCCGCATTTGTCAGGAACACGTAGAAACCATTGATCATATTGTCTCAGCTTGTCCAATCCTAGCAAAGACCGAATACTTGAAAAGACACGACAGGGTGTGTAGTTACCTCCACTGGCAGATCTGTACCGCCCTCGAAGTTCCGAACACGTGCCCCAAGTGGTACGAACACTCACCGAAACCGGTGACGTCTGTTGGATTGTGTACGATATTGTACGACCAACAAATTCGAACTGATCGCACGATAGCGGCAAACAAACCTGATATAGTCATCCGGGATTTGGAGAACAAATCGTGTTTACTTGTGGATGTTGCTGTACCTTGCGATCAAAACGTCGTTACCAAGGAGGCAGAGAAACGTCTTAATTACAAGAGTTTGGAAATCGAGATCAGCCGAATGTGAGGCGTAAAAGCACAGGTCGTCCCGATACTTATCGGAGCTCTGGGATTTGTTCCGCAAAATTTATGTAAGAACTTGTCTAAACTCCAAGGTAAGTCAAAAGACTAGGAAGTGCAAGAAATCGCTTTATTTGGAACAGCCCACATTTTGCGCAAAGTATTGTAGAGGCACCGAAAGTCCCTAGATCTACTCCTTAGGTAGCTGGATGCAACCTGGAGTAGATTTTATATTCAGCCGACACATAACATCTTCGTGATTTAGAGGAATGATAATAATAATAATAATAATAATAATAATAATAATAATAATAATAATAATAATAATAATAATAATAATAGTAATAATAATAGTAATAATAATAGACAAAAAATGTTGAAGAAATCGTGGAGAGATAAACCACTTTATGGACATTAAAAAGAATGGGCAAAGTGCAGATCAATGAGGACATATCATTTATGTGGCTTAAAAAGGGAAGAATGAAGACAGAATCAGAAGCAATTTTAATAGTTGTCCAAGATGAGGCGTTGAGGTCACGACGTTATATTTATGCGGTTCTCAAAATTTGATATATGCCTCTTTTGCCAGGAACAAGTACAAACCATTGAATCGTCTCAGCTTGTCCAATTCTAGCAAAGACAAAATACTTGAAAAGACAGGGTGTGTAGTTACCTCTACTGACAGATATTGAAACGCGATTTTGAAAAATTATTTTCAAAATTTGGGGGTACTTTACTTCAAGCCCTTACGTCATTTAAACATTTTCTAAAAAATGGCTTCTATATATATGGCTTATATTTCTTGTAACAATAGGGTAAATTACACCTACAAAGGTGTATGGTGGTGCTGGTCTGATTTTCACAGTTCACTCTGAATTTTCGATAATTGCGAAAGTTTGAATTTACAACATTAGTCGTTTTCGCGCAATATTCTGTGCAATATGTGCAATTTTAAAAAATTACAAAAATAAGATGTTCTCAGAAACGGATGCAAATGTTTCCTTCAAACTTTTTGTAAGTATAGCGCTAAATTTACCCTATAAGATGACACAAACATTAGTTCCCTCTATTCTTTTGTTTTTTCAAAAATTAGAAAATGTAATTGTTTGGACTTGTCTCCCACATCGTTAATAATTCACATTAGCGGCGATTTCATGTTCATATGATTCACATGATTATGAGTACTTAAATTATGTGTCCTTTAAATAATGCTAAAAAAGTTTCTCAGAATCTTACACAAATGTCATTTTTTCATTTTTTCAAGATCTCTTACACCGTTAATAGGCACATTTCCAGCAATTTGTAAATACTATTGTATTTGTAAGTTAAAATACTAGAAATGACTTCTTATGGAGTTTTTCAAAAGCTTAAAAAATCTTGTGTGATAATGAGCTCCAAATTTCGATTTTACAGTAGCATTTCAACGCCATTTTCTTAAAAATAGCTCCAAATTTTTCCAAGAAAATAAGCATTTAGGACAAGTTGTTACTGTTCTTTAATGTTTTTAAAATATTTTTTGCATTCTACTATTAGGAAACCGAAAAATTAAAAAATGTCAAAAAAATGTAGTTTGGACGGCAATAGATGGCAGTTGGCGTACGTGGCAAGTCCGAATAGCTAGCCGACACCAAAATAATGGAAATCTAATACGGGAAAGTTTGTGCCATTCTGTATCGCCACTAGTTTTATTTCTGTGTTAATCTTTCTTTCTGAACAAATATATTCATTTCTTTTGTAAGTAATAAATAATTTACATGTTTCTGGTTTATATGTTTCTGCAATGCAAATTTGTGCGTAGAAAGTATTTTTTCAAACCAATTTTTGTGTACTTATTGCGGCTCTACCATTCCGAATATCCAAGGAGATTAATAGACAAAATATGCTTAAAATTGTCTTAAGAGCTTATTTTCGAAGTTTTGACGTTTCCTCTGCGGACATCCTTCTTAATAAGGAGGGCGAGTAATTTAGAATTATTAGAACTCTACCATTTGATGCGTCTCCGATGAAAGATTGCTTGGTAGAAAAGACGAGACAATGGTCTAAAAACACCCTTTACCGAGAAAAATAGTATTTGAAGTTTTTCCTCCCCTGTACACTGATTAATAATTTATTACTGTTGTCTAGTTTGTACTTTTGTCAATTGGAAGAGGATATTCAAAGCATGTATGTACACTTTATGAAGTAGAAGAGGTTGATTACGAAGTGGCATAGCAAATCAAAACGAACATTGAGTAAATTATGCATTTATTGTACAACCCTCATGGTAATTTTGCTCGCACACAATGGGAAGTAAGCTCTCTAAATACGAGTATTTCGTAAGTGTTAAAAGATGCACAAACAATTTTGTGTTCACTGATGAATCGGGCAGAGAAAATCATGAACGTCTGCGGCTCCCTCTGCCCGTCGATGAGGATGAGCGGTGAAAGGCCCGCGTTGGTTGGGGGGGGGGAGTCTAGAGGGACGAAGCGTATCCATGGGCCTGAATAATCGGAGAAAGGTGGCGGCACTTTCGTCACGCAATAACGGAATTTCTTGTTGAAGCAGCGTTCAGATAGCTGTACGCTTCACGAAGAAATTCTGCTCCGTTTTCAAGGTATGTAATAGCAAAACTTCCTTCTCTTTGATTGGTGAACTGACAGCGAAAGCGAGCTATTTCTTAAAGATTGTAAACCAACTTTCATACAGAATAGTAAATGTGATATAAGTTAATAAATAAAGTAAAGAATTTGACATACACGAATTGAAGAGTTATGGTTAAAAAGCTAAGCCACAATTTAACCCTTCGGAAAGTGGGAATATTTCACTTAAGCGAGCAGTCGCGCGTTGTACTTTCTTTTACAAAGAGCGACTGCTCGCTTAACATTTACACTTTACATTTTAACTTTACATACAACACACATTTACATGATATTTTAACTTATGTATTGTATTAGTAATTTGATTCTTATTTTATCTGAAATTGTTTGTTGTAGTATATAATTGCTTTTATTGCAAAATTGCATTATTATTGCCACAAAAATTAAGCACTACGTGAGGAGGCGAGTTTTGCAAATAGTAGTTATGTTAACAGTAACAATAAGTAGTTTAACATTTTTACTTTCCCGTATACATACGTATATACGAAGTAATATACATATTATAGGGAAAGTTGTTATGCTGCGGGAAAAAAACTGTTGATTTTCGGCAGAAAAAAATCATTGCGGGGCCCTGATAACAAAGAAGAGCATAAATCCAGTTGCTAAATTAAGAAAAAAATATCCCCTAACACGTGCTGCAGCCAGAATCTCTATTTAGTAAGTCCTTCACAAGCCCCGGAACTTCATGCACAAAAATGTTAAAGAAAATGCCAGCAACCATCCGCTTAAAATCGGCAGCATATGCAATATTCACTATTTCAATAACCAATATACTTGCGCTTGAAACTCAGAATATCCGTTAAACAAAAATATAGTGAGCAAAAAAGATAACATTTATTTGTATAAATCTTCATTTTACGCTGTAGAGCAAAATGTGTATTATAAAATTATTTTTTCTAACATAATGAATAAAAAAGTGATTAAGTAACAAAAACATCTCGCATTGACCCACTTCTACAAAGAAACCTGGAATATATGCCCTTAAATATACCGCATAAATAAAAATATCAATTATATGAAAAAAAAAAAGAACACAAATACACAATTACGCAAAATAAGCTAGCGGTGCTACAGAATGGCACCGCTGGCCAATGACTTTCCCGTACAAGTCATTTATTTCCTTTGCTCTCGGGTAGCTATTCGAACTTGATACATATTCTTGCTACTTCCCATCTGTCGCCGCTTAAACTACATTTTTTGACATTTTCTTAATTTTTAGGTTTCTTAATAGTAGAACGGAAATATTATTTTAAGGATAATAAAGAGTAAAATCTCGTCCTAAATGGCAATTTCCTTTGAAAAGTTTGGAGCCGTTTTTAAGAAAATGGCGTTTAAGAGCTACTGTAGATGCGAAATTTAAAGCTCTTTTTCACAGAAATCTTTTGTGATTTCGAAAAAACTTCATTGAAAGTCATTTGTAGCACATTAACTCACAAATACAATATTGTTTACAAATTGCTGGAAATGTGCATATTAATGGTGCGAGAGATCAGTAGAAAAAATTAAATGTGTAATTTTTAAAAAAACAAACAAAAAAAACCTCCAAAATAAACTTAACGTTACGACGTTAGTTAAAGAGTGCAATTTGCTCTATCCGTTCGAAATGTGAGAAGAAAACATTTGGAGCCGTTTTTGAGAAAATCTTGATTTTGTCATTTTTTTATAATTGCACGCAATGTTACGCGAAAACTACTAAAATTTTCAACAAAACGTACATGGCCTTAATGAAATAACTCACAATGGAGAATAAATTTTATTTGAAGGAAAAATCTCTATTATTAATTTTATCGTTGTAGGAAGATGCCAAAAAAAATCCAGACTTTTGCAATTTTGGAAAATTCAGAGTTAACCGTGAAATTAGGGCCTATACCACCTTAGTACGTGTATTTTACCCTACTCTTACAAGAAAACTAAAGAAAAAATTTGGAGCCTTTTTGAGAAAATTTAGTTTTTCGGTATCAAGGACCCATAAAAAAGGAGTGAGTACACCTGAGTACACCTTGTGTTAGATGATTTTATTTTCTTAATTTAGAAATTTAATTTATCCACCTTTTGATTATCAGGGCCTGGCAATGAATTTTTTTCTGCCGAAAATTCGCCGTTTTTTTCGCGCATTTTTACATAGCTTTCCCTATAGTACGTATGTTACTCTGTATATACGTATGTATACGAGAAAAGTAACATGGGCTACTATTGTTTTATTTTTGACGGCAGGTTAAATACATTTCCTCTCAACATGCACAATCAGTAAAAATATGCAATTGCATGAATTTCTGCAAAAGGGGAAGTGTTGCTACAATTATACATGTTAAAGTATGAGCCAGTACTTCGGTTTGCGATGAATTTCGCAGCAGTTTTGTTTATAAATTACTCTTCAGAATGCCCGGTGAGATATGTTATATTCCATTTTATATCTGATCCCTAAAAAAGTACTGCGTATTGAATAAAAGAAAGTGGTACATTAACCGTATAACTTCTTCAATAACTTAAAGAAAACTATGCCTGCAAAATTTTTTACACTAAGCTTCTACTAATTTAAACTTTTTTTTTAAATTAGGCGGTAAGGGCCAAATTGGTTTTCCTGCTGGTACTAATCGTCTCTTGTATTATTTCAGTAGTATACCTTTTCGTTCCGGCTCTCACACGCAACCAATCTTTATAATTGAGGTCTCTAAAGAAATATAATTTCAAGGAGACGTGACGAATTGCACTTTGACTTTAAAAATATGAAGGATTTGTTTAAAAAAAAACGCATCTAAATATTCAATTCAAATGCAACCCGCAAGACTTGCCAAAGTTTTCGTCAAATAACTCCTAAACAAAGCGTTTTAGGGCCTTAAAAACTATTTTGCCTGTGTGTGGGCCTTAGAAACTAAATTTTGAGGCCAAAGGCCTCAAAGAATCATTTCTCACACCATAATCTACAAAATGAGATATTCCTCGACATTCAATTAAATTTTCGGTTTCGCGCTTCAGTACTATCAAGGCCACCTCAATATTTCAGCCCTTGATGCTGGTAACCATTTTTGTGTCGCCACGCTCAGAAGGCTTAGATTACTCAATCTTATATTTACGCTTTCTGTAAACACTGTGGTTTATGGAAATGAACCTCATCAGACAGCACAATCATTAATTCAAGAGTTGCTCTCCAACAACAACTAGAAGTACTGTTATAGTTGCGTGATACTACCTATGACGATTGTTTCTTATGCGTTAGTGCAAGACCTTCTTCAATTCTCAGACCTTAATACATATATCGATAGTAGCCAAGATGGCGCCGGTCGGAGGCCAAGCATGATTTTTTCCCCCCGTTGTGCAGGTGTTGTGTTCGTAGTGTATTACTAGTAACAGTTTTACATAATCTATACAGATATCTAAAATGGGTCGATCATGTTGTGTTCCCGGGTGCAAGTCAAATTATGGCTCTGTGACTGATACATCGGTTTTTCGATTTCCAAAGAATCCTGTATTACGACAGAAGTGGGTTAACTTAATTCATCGTGAAAAATTTGAAGTTAAAGAAGACAGTGTTGTTTGTGCCAAACATTTTGAATCGAAATTTATTATTGTTGAAGATGTTTACCCTATTGAAGGTGGGAATCCAGTTCGTGTTTCTCGCAAAAATCCTAAACTGCGAGAAGATGCCTTTCCTTCAGTTTTTCCCAACCAGCCGTCATATAACACAATCAAAGTGCCTTCAGACAGGAAGGACACAGGCGATCGTGTGCAACGGCAGTTGAGAAGAGACGAAGAAAACTATCAAAGATGGCTTGAAGACGATAAAATAAAGGACTTTAATATGTTTAAGGAAAAGGTGATGAGGAAGAATGTGGAACCATTTGTGGTCGTTATAAAACCACAGTCAGTGGTATTTCTCAAGTTGGCAGACAATGGGGAAAGACCACCATATATAACTATATGTTTTCAAGTTAATTCCGTTTTAGAAGTGCAAATATTTTATAAAGACATGTGTATTCCAAAAGAACTGTTGTGCTTGTTGTTGCGCTGTTGTTGCTTGTTGTTGTGCTGTGATAGCAATAAAATGAAGTGTGATAGGTGGTCGAAATTTGACAGCTTGCTGAGCCACTTAAACAGCTGGCATCATGAAAGTTTTGGGTTTGCAGAAAAATTATCTTGTTTAATTAGTAGTGTGAAAGAAGAGATGAATTCTGAGAGTACTTTTGACTCTGAAAAAGTTGACAAAGTTAAGTTTGCTTTGGAACAATTGGAATTGTGTCTGATGAATCAGATTAGATATTCACCAGAACTTGTAGTGTGGGCTGCGACAATGTCCTACACCTTTCCAGGGGCATATCGGGCCATGAGAGACACAAAATTATTAACTCTTCCTCATCCTATTTATTTAAAACAATTTTTTAGTAAAGTAGGATCAACAGATCCAGGAATGAATCCTGAACACATTAGTTATTTAAAAGAAAAATGTAAATTGTTGGATGAGAGAGAAAAGTTGATTTCAGTAATGTTAGATGAGATGTATTTAAATCCTAAAATATCTTATAAGTCAGGAAAAGTACTTGGGATTGCCGAAAATTGTGAAAATAGGACTGTGGCAACTAGAATTCAAGTGTTCATGTCAATGTCCTTACAGGGCAAAAATAAAGATGTAGTAGGGCTTTTTCCTGTAAAAAGACAGTGTGGTGAAACCCTTTCTAAGTTGACACTAGAAGTGTTAAAAATTCTTAAAGAAGTTGGCTTTACGGTCTTATGTTTGATAGCTGATAACCATAGTATAAACAGAAGAATGTTTGAACTCTTGGGTGGAGGATGTCTGAAATATTCAATTCCTAATCCTGTGGATCCAACCCATTCAGTGTTTTTATTATTTGATAGTGTACATATTTTAAAGTGTATTAGAAATGTATTTTTAAATAAGCAGGTTTTTCGAATTCCAAATCCACAACAGATTTTTGACAGTCTTTCATGCACTAGAGACCTTCCAAAAAGAAATGTTATGTATACCTTTAATGTTTGTGAAGCAAAATTTTCAGATCTTGTTAATTTGCACAATTCTGAAAAAGCATCAGTTGTAAAATTAGCACCTGCTTTGTCAAAGAAGTCTGTGTACCCAACAACAATTGAGAGGCAGAATGTGTCATTGGCCTTAGCTGTGTTTGATGAAAAAACTGTGGCTGCTCTGGAAACACAGAAACAGCAAGGAGTTGATGTCAGTGAGGGGACTATACAGTTTTTAAAATTAATTAGTAAATGGTGGTCAATAATTAATGTTAAACATACCATGAAAGGTAAATACACTCGAAATGAATTTGCTGAACCGATCACTAGTTGTAATGATTCTAAACTTGTGTTTTTAGAAAATCTAAAAACGTATCTTGATATTTGGAATATATCAGCAAAGAACAATGGAAAATTAACTCGTGAGACATATATATCATTCACCCACACATTGATATCTTTTGTGCAATTGTGCAAGTATATTTTTAACAAGTATCAATGGAAATATATTCTATCTGGTAAGTTCCAAACTGATGCTTTAGAAGGAAGGTTTGGAGCTTATCGTAGACTTAGTGGGTGCAGCTACAATGTCAGTGTGGAACAGGTAATGGAATCTGAAAGGAAATTGAAGGTTCTAAGTTTTTTAAAGTTAACAAGTGCAAAATTTGGTGAATTTAGAATAAAAGACTTGGTGCTGACAATACAAAACAATCCTGATGCAACAATGCCTGATTTGTTAGATAATTTGGAGCCTGCAATTGATGCAATGTGGGAGGTAGAAATTTCATCTGAAACTCAGCAGGTTTTAATTTGCCTTTCCAGTTATGTGAGTAAAAATGTAATTGAAGCTTTGAAGTGTGGTGATTGTGAAAAAATGTTAGTTTTGGACAGAGATTTAGAAATTGATTGGACGTCCCAGAAAAATTTTTATTTTAATACATTAAATCGAGGGGGATTGAAGTGTCCATCAGAGTTTGTTATTTCATTATGTTCAAATACATTCAGGTTATTTAGTGTCCTCATCAGTGACAATTATGAAAAAGAATTTTTAAAACTACATAGTCAGAGAAATGCATTAATGACATTAGGCATTAACGCTGCTGAAATCAGTATTCATAATATGTACGACTCGTGTAGCTGTGGTGTCATTATTAAAGACGTAGTCAAGAAATGTATGAAAATTCTTGCCAATATCTTCTTAAATAACTATTCAAAAATTATGAACGAAGAAAATGTAACAGCACAGGGGAAACAGAAATATAATGAAAGCATATGTACACAAGTTAAAAAGAGAAAGATTGTAAAATTTTGCCAGCAGTAGCAGTCACCAGGAGAGTCATTGGTGTTCCTATATTTTCTTGATTGGCTGATTTATGTATATTATCACGAAATAAACATACATAAAATGATGATCAATAAATACATTTGAATTATTAATTGTGTTTTGTTTTTTTAATTATTAGAAACATTTTTATCATTTCAGGATAAGTCGTGCAAAATCTGTGAGACAATAATTATGATCATGTGTTACGCATTATTATTTACCACGAAGAAAACTTCGTGTTATTTACGGTAGGCCTCCGATGGCGGCCATGTTGTTTCTGGGCTTAGGTCTGAGTATTGAAGAAGGTCTTGGTTAGTGAAACTATTGAATTAACGTTTGCCGTGGTCTGTAAGTGCTGTGTACTTAATTCTGGAGTGATGTGGATGTATAGTGAAGAGTGATGACTGTGTTTGTGTTTTACCTGCACCATATTTTCGTTATCAATCAATGAAATTTTCAAGTCAGAGAGTTCAGACAAGTAGCTTTCTAAAAATTAAAAAGCTAATTTTTTGTGACTATCACGAAAAGCTAAAAACTGACAAAAAATATTGAATAATTACTTCAAATGGTGTCTTTAAGGAAGTGTTGTGAATAGTTCCAAGAAAATTATCCGCGATATTGAATATATATTTATTGAAAATTTCTTTTAAACATCAATGACATTATTTTTTATTTTTATTTGTTATTGTGTTAGTACATTGCAAATTACCTTTATAGATTTTGAAACAAATAAACACGTTTCGTTAACTGCTTTCCCTCTTAGAATGGAAATAGAAGGATAGGAATGAGTGTGGGGGTCTAACATGCGACAGTTCTCGCACGGGTACGTGGAGGTATTAGAGGAAAACTTGTAGGGTAGAGGGTAGCTAATTAAAATAGTTTGAAATAAATGAAAAACAAAAATCAAAACGCGCTAGCCTACAATACTACGTGAATTAATACGTGGTGCTACAAAATGGCACAGACTTTCCCGTATTAGTTTTCTATTTTCTTGGGTCTTCGCTAGCTATTCGGAATTGCCACAAACTCTTTCTTGCCAGCTACCATCTATCACCGCCAAAAGTACATTTTTTGTCATTTTCTTAATTTTTCGGTTTCCTATTGGTAGAACGAAAATATTAATTTTAGAATATTAAAAAACACAAAAACCTAGCCGTAAATGGCAATTTTCTTAAAAAATTATGTGCCGTTTAAGAGAAAATGGCGTTTTAGCGCTACTAAAAATGCGAAATTTGAAGCTCATTTTCACAGAAAATTTTTGAGTTTTGAAATATTTTATTTGAAGTTATTTGAAGCACTTACACTCACAAATATACTAATCTTTACAAATTGCGGATAATGTGCATATTAAATATGTGAGAGATCTTTCAAAAACTTTACATTTATATAATTTCTAGAAAAACAAAAAAATAACTCAAAATAAACTTTACGTCATATTAAAGAGTGTAATTATCACTATCCGTTACAAAAGTTTCAAGAAAAAATTTGCAGCCATATATGAGAAAATGGCGTTTGAGCATTTCTGAAAATGCCGAAATTTGAGGTACGTTTCACAGAAAACGGTAGGGGTTTTTTGAGAAACTTTACTTGACATTATTTAAAGCATATATACTCGTTAATATAATAATGTGAAAAAATCGCCGATAATGTAAATATTAACGACGTGAGAGGCAAGTAAAAAACTTCACATTTTTGTAATTTTTGAAAAAATCAACCATGGCAAGACGGCCAATAGACCAATAGGCCGTGGCAATAGACCAATGTGGCTTTTATGTCATCTGATAGAGTAAATTTACCACTATCCCTACCAAACGTTTAAAGAAAAAAATTGGAGCCGTTTTTGAGAAAATTTTGCTTTTGTAATTTTTTAAAATTGCATATATTGCATGCAATATTGCACGATAACTACTAAAATTTTGAAAAACATTTAGATGACCTTTATGAAAGAACTCAATATGCAGTACAAATTTTATTTGAAGAAAAATTCTCTATCTTCAATTTTGTAGTTGGAGAAAGACGCCGAAAAAAAGTCAAAATTTCACAATTTTCGAAAATTCAGTTATCCGTGAAAATCGGACATATGCCATGTTAATAAGTGTATTTTACTCTATTCATACAAGAAATTTAAAGAAAAATTTTGAGCCGTTTTTGAGAAAATTTTGAAAATCCCCGGGGGCTTCATATAATGTACCCCCAAATTTTGAAGCATCTTTTTCAAAATCTCAAAGCTTCGACTAGAATCGGATCGACCGGGGAATATCCATTTTGGAAGAAATCATACGTATGGTTTAGGCGCTAGCAGTGTAGACGGACGGACGGCGGAGGGACGGACGGCGGAGGGACGGACGGCGGAGGGACGGACGGCGGAGGGACGGACGGCGGAGGGACGGACGGCGGAGGGACGGACGGCGGAGGGACGGACGGCGGAGGGACGGACGGCGGAGGGACGGACGGCGGAGGGACGGACGGCGGAGGGACGGACGGCGGAGGGACGGACGGCGGAGGGACGGACGGCGGAGGGACGGACGGCGGAGGGACGGACGGCGGAGGGACGGACGGCGGAGGGACGGACGGCGGAGGGACGGACGGCGGAGGGACGGACGGCGGAGGGACGGACGGCGGAGGGACGGACGGCGGAGGGACGGACGGCGGAGGGACGGACGGCGGAGGGACGGACGGCGGAGGGACGGACGGCGGAGGGACGGTTTCCTTTCAATTGGTTTTTCGGTATCAAGGACCCACAAAACAGGGTTTCTGGCTACACCATGTGTTAGGGTATTTTTTTTCTTAATTTTGCAACTGGTTTCATCGTTTTCACGGCCCGACAATGAACTTTTTTCCGCCGAAAATTGGCCATTTTTTCGCGCAGCATTACATAACTTTCCCTATACTACGTATATCACTCCGTGTATTCGTACGTATACGGGAAAGTAAAAATGTTCTAAGGACTTCATGCAAAGTACCCCCCCCCGCAATTGAAATTTCTATTTCAGTTTCAAGGAGTCGTAACTTGAGCGAGATCGATTAAGGAATCTATTAAGGAAAATCGGCTGAACGGTTTAGCCCCTAGCGTTTCTTACAGACGTTTTGCCGTCAATCGAATTTTCGGTATCACGGACCCACAAAACGTGGATTCTGGCTACGCCACGTCTTAGAGGATTCCCCCCCCTTCTAAATTTAGCAACTTGTTTTACCCACTTTTTCGTTACTAGGGACCGAAAAGGAGTTTTTCTGTCGAAAATTCTCCGCTTTATGTAATGGTTCCACAGCATTACATAACTCTTGCGTACGTGGTAGCAAGAAAGGAAAATTTACAACAGCGCTCTTCCCGAAGGGTTAATAAAGCAATATTATCAAATATACTTTTAGAAAGTATGTTTGGAAATTAATGGTTACAAGTCTGTTATTTTGTACGTATACATACGATGAAGATTTAAATATCCCGTGTTGGAAGTTCAGTCCAGTGTTATTCACTGCGCACGAAAACTTCATATTTCCTTTACTTCTCTGATGCATTCTGACCACGTCTACCAACGCGTTCTCTACGCCTCAATGTTTGTCAACATTTCATATGGATGAATGGTGTGGAGCTATGGACCTTTTAATTTTAAATTTTTTTCTTCTAAAGAAGTGAGCTTCAGAGGAACGTCGTCAGAGTTCTTATGACATTGAAGGTAAGAACTGCACATCAGGCAGACTGTTGATTAAACAACTAAACTCGTACCTTAGTTGTCATATCTCGTCTGGCATCGTTATTTTACTTCCTCGTATACACACATATATACGGAGGAATACCCCAATTTTTTCGAAGAAAATAGCCCTTTTGCACGAGGTTTTAGTGTTCTTTAATGTTCTAAAATTAATATTTCCATTCTATCAATAGGAACCGAAAAATTAAGAAAATGTCGAAACAATGTGGTTTGGGCGGCGATAGATGGCAGCTGGCAAGAGTATGTGTCAAGGCCGAATAGCTAGCAGATACCAAAGTATATAGAAAAATAATACGGAAACGTCTGTAGCATCACACGTTTACTTTCCTGTATACATACGTATATATAGGGTAATATGCGTAGTATAGGGAAAGTTCTGTAATGCTGCGCGAACAAACGGCGGATTTTCAGCACAAAAAAATTCATTGCCAGGCCGTGATAACGAAGTGGATAAATACAGTTGTTAAATTTTTAAAAACTCCATATTTTCTGGTGTAGCCTGAATCCCTGTTCTTGGGGGTCTTGCTACCGAAAACTCAATTGAAAGCAAAACGCCCGTCTCTCCGTTTGTGAACGCCACAAGCGCCTAAACCGTGCGTACATTTTTTTTCCAAATTAAAGGAACCCGTGCCCATCTGACTGGGGTTGAAGTTTTGAGATTTTGAAAAACATTTTTCAAAATTTTGGGGTACTTTACATAAAGCCCCCCGGACATTTTCAAAATTTTCTCGAAAAATGCTCCAAATTTTTTCTCTAAATTTCGTGTAGATAGAGGAAACCACACTTATTTAGAGGCTTAAGTCCGTTTTTCACGCTTATCTCTGAATTTTCGAAAATTGCAAAAGTTTGAATTTTTTGGCATTTTCCTCGAACTAGATAGTTGAAGATAGAGATTTTTCTTTCAAATAAAATTTGTTCTTCATAGCGAGTTCTTTTATTAAGATAATGTACATTTTTTGAACATTTTAGTAGTTTTCGCGCAATATTACGTGCAATTTTCAAAAATACAATAACTAGATTTTCTCGTAAACGGCTCAACATTTTTCTTTATACGTTTGGTAAGGATAGTGCCTGATGAAGTCTATGAGATGACATAAACACCATATTGCTCTATTCTTCTTGTTTTTGAAAAAATTACGAAAATGTAATTGTTTTGACTTGCGTCTCATGTTAATATTTACATTAGCGGTGATTTGTTCACATTATTATATTTAAGATTATGTGCTTCAAAAAATGTCCGATAAAGGTTCTCGAAAATTCAACCGCTTTCTGTTGCGGTTCGACTTGCTCAAAATTCCGGACTTTCGGGAAACGCTGAAATGCCATTTTCTCAAAAATGACTCCAAATTTTTTCTTCAAACTTTTGAAACGAATAGTGCTAATTGCTTTAATACGATGTTTAGTTTATTTCGGTGTTTTTCTGGTTTTTCTAAAATGACAGAAATGTATTTTTTCAAAGATCTGGCATACCGTTAATTTATACTTTTCCCATAATTTGTGAACACTATTGCATTTGTGAGTTAAAGAGCTTTAAATGACTTCAAATAAAGTTTTTCGAAAACACAAATGAGGCCTGTGAAAAAGAGCTTTCAAGTATCTCATTTACAGTAGCGCTTAAACTACACTCTCTAAAAAAGGGCTCCAAATTTTTAAAATAAAATTGCCGATCAGGACTAAGTTTCACTGTCCTTTAAAATTCTGAAGATAATATTTCCATTCAACTATTGAAAAACCTAAAAATAATAAAATGTGATTAAAATGTAGTGTGCGATAGATAGCAGCTGGTGAAAGTATGTGTTAGTCCGAAGTTTAGCTTAACTGTTATTATTAGTTAAACTAATGCCGGAGTGTCTGTGCCATTCTGTTGCACCACTAGTCACTTTCGCGCTACCGCTTACGCAGCAGAGGGAAAGTTATTTAATGCTGAGCGGAAAACTAGAATTTTCGACAGAAAACTCTTATTTCGTTCGGCTTTTCGTTCGGTATCAATGGCCCGGCAAACAACCAAATTCATTAATAGAAGTTGAGAATATTTATTAACGTAATTCCCGAGTATATTTGATACTGTGTACGCATGCAACCTTGTGATTTATAAAACTAAAGACTTAACTTATACTTGATTATTTCGCATATGAATTTATTTTGTTCAGTGAAGTTATTAAAAATTCAAAAGAACTATTGGACATTATGTAAGAGATTTCAATGTGGCCTTTAAAAAGTTTTTTTTGTATGTTCCAACATATTTATTACTAGAAATATTTTCAATACTTTTAATTCTTTTCTATCAATTTAGAACCATTAACTCTCTCCTTCCTCTTTTTCACTCCTGTCACACGAGAGAAACTCTTTCCCCTAATTGTGTACGTATTTTTATTGAATGACCTGTATATTATATATTGTATTAAACTTTTGAAAGTGGTCAGGCCGAAAAGTAGGTTCATAGGCGTGAGACAGTTCACCAATATAGACTTATTAACTTTATTTACATCCTAGAATCTAACTATGGCTAATATTTCTCAATAGATCCGGAAGACTCTCTTTCGACGACGATTTTGTTGCCTCGTTTAGTATACATTTAATGGGCTATTTATATTGATGATTACTTTAAAAAAATCATTTCGAATTACAATGTTAACATCAGTTTTTATTTCAAAATATTTTTGAAATCGTACGTTTGGATGAAGTTTTGATTTTTGATTCCTTCAGACATTTCGCGTCTTACAAATTGCTACATTTTTCACTGCAAAGGATATCAGCTTGTCCATTTAAAATATCAGGAAGTTCGTCGGTTTATGCACTAGGGCGGGGCTTTCCAACTGGCGGCCCGCCGGTGTGCGGCTCGCGACTGCTTTGAAAAATTTTCTTATACCATCCTAATACAATACAATTACAAAATTAATCTTATTTTTATTTAATGGAGTTATTAATTTTCTCGATTTATGTATTAATCATTAAGTATGTTGAACAAAATTCGTCTCTAATATATATTTGTTTCAGTTTAATCTCAGTAGTTAGGGTAAAAACCATCTTAAAATAAGATGCGGCTCGCGGCTTAACTAGAATTTGTTATGTGGTCCATAAACCCTTCCATGTTGGGCAGCCTTGCGCTAGGGAATGCCTCCCATTTTACAAACACTTATTCGGAGAAAGTTTTGTCGTAGGTGAGGCGATTGTGCATCGTGCTTACTTACCTTCTGTTGTCACAAGATTGACGATCACGGAATATTACAGTAGGACCCGAGAGTAATTTACAGTTACTGTCAACTTTCTCTAAAAACTTCTCAACCGAACTTCACTCACCTTAAACAATCAGCCGAACCACGAATATTTTATTTCACTTAAAATAATTAATTCACTATTAAACATTTGTGCGTTGGGGTTCATTAAACCCAAAATCTCAACCAAAGCTCTTCCAAATTAAAAAATTAAAAATACAGAAAATACGCATTGCCACCTATTATGCTTCATTTATTGCATTTCACTTGCTTAGATTTGGAGAAGCTTCCAGCCAGTCGTTGCATTATCGTGGGAGCGGTTCACCTTAACCCAAATCTATCCCCTCTATTGCAAATGAACACCAAGATGTTGCAAATGCAGGGATTTTGACCTGCATTTGCTTAGCAAGGGTAGAAAGGCGGGTTCTAAGACCACCGGAGATGTGACTTTTTCTCTTTCGACAGTTGCATTGTGCTGTAGGATTCTGCAAGTTGTATTGACGCTGTTTAAATTCGTCGAATTGCGAATCCTGATCAGCTTTTTAAGAAATGTTATTTATTTGAAGCTACAAAATAATGCAGAAGCTAACTTCAATCATCACTAAAAATGTTTATTTTACACTGCGTTTCTTCAATTAAATTCATTTCTAGATTTTCGTCTAAAGATAGTGGTAAGGAAAATAACTTTGCATTGCTGGTTTGCTTTGTGAAGAGTCCATAACAAATTGGTGACGTTATTTAAGGAAACGGTGTAACTCTCAATACGTTTATACTAATAGCCGTATTTCACATTATCCTTGTAGTAATTTAACGGGGTGACACACTCCATATGGGGAATCAGGCTGAATCGGAGGACTATAAATAAGCTATAGTCTATATGTAAGGACTAGGCTATAAAAACTACTTGAGAGGGGAACAGTTTCCTGTCTTTGCGATTGTGGGCTTCCGTCGTACGAAGTATTTCGGCTTACCGGGTGTCGCCCGCAACGTCGAGGACAGTGAAGCTAGAAACGGACTAGGAGTTCCCGGCACAGCACGGAACCGCCCCGCGCGGCTCGGCCCCGCTCGCCCGGCCTCTTACTCACCCATTTCGGCCGGTTCTCTCCGGCCCGGCCCAGCCCGGCCCAGCATTGTTTGTTTGTAAATATTGTGTAAACAATGATTGCTGAACTTTTCACATTCTTTCTGTCATTAAAATTTACCGTGCAATAATGTTTATGAATATCTCTTGCATTGCGCGAAAGAAAAAATAATGATGTAATGCACCAACAAATGTTTGATGAACTTTACAAATCAATAAAATAATAATAATAATAATAATAATAATAATAATAATTATTATTATTATTATTATTATTATTATTATTATTATTTTAAATGAAAAAGAACTCGATAAACGAAGTTAAGGATACATCTGCCACATAAATACAGAATTATATTTATTAATGTTAAAAAACCTCTCAGGAACGAAAATTTCTCTGGGGCCCCTTTTCTCCCAGTCGACCTGTAACCCTAGGCAAGACGGGACCTCTTCTGAATTACTGCTAATATACGAGACACAAATAATATCACGACAATTAAAACTGTTTTATACAGCTATAACTGATACCAACAATGACAGAATTGCTTGCAATACTTCACTGTCGTGCTCGCAATATGTTGCTAGGATGCTAGATGGAATTTCAAGAATCTATTGTTATTGTAACTTGTAATAGAAACAATTGAAATCAATGGTGCGCACGAGCTCACTCGTCGACCATTCGACCATTAGCGCGTTCAGTAAATAATCGTTCAGCGACAGTTCTTATTTAAGCAGTAGTCCTCTCTTCATTAAAGACAGATTGCTTTCATGGATTATATAAAAACATATTCATGTGTTAAAAAAATTGCAACAACATTTTTTAGCAAATATGAAATAACTATAGGTGTTGACATTGCCAACAATATTGTTTATTTAAATAGCACCTTTCGATGACTTAGCCATCATCTTCAGTTTCTAGTACAAGAAATATAAACAAAAAATTAAAGCATGAGTCAAAACCAAAACAATAGGATTCGAAGATCTATGCAAGAACTTGAACTGAACATGTGAAATTTTGTAACGGAGAAAAACACTTCCTCTTTATTGCATTGATTCGCAATTTCTGTAACCTTGACGTACGGCCGAGCCGCGCGGGGCGGTTTCGTGCTGTACCGGGAACTCGAAGTCGGTTCCTAGCTGAAAGGGGGGAGGGGGTCTGGGGCAGCGCTACGCTGCCTTACGTAGGAGTAGGGGATACTATTAAGAGTTACATAACATTGATATTTATTTTTGTACATTTTTCAACAGTTGCTGAAATAATTCGTTTTTTCGAGGCCTGTACTAAACCATTAAAATATCAACTAATTAATTAGTTTTAAAAACATAAACTAAAGTTGTAAATTGTTACAATAAATAGAAATATTTTTTTCAACTCTTTTTCAAACCTGTAAGATTATGAAGAAAATATTCAAAACTGATATGAAGAGTATTCTAGAATCTATTTAAATTTGCGCTCTTGCATCAGCCATGACGGCATGTGAATAGCTGATCAACCATTTCTCGCCTAAGCATTCTTCTTTCACCCACAACTTGCCTAAATCTTATAGTTAGGTGCAGCCAACATTGCCAACTATGTTTTACTTTAATTATCATTCATTTTATTATTCAACACAAGTAAACTAAATACAAATTGTGTTTTCTGTGCTATAATTTATTTTCACTTCTTGCATTTAATAAAAGGAGGGGTGTCATAAACGTTACGTAATTAATTAGGGATGATTCATGCGCGTGTTACGGGTGCGTTTCAAGGGGGAGAGGGGGGTTTGAAAATACTCTAAACTTGCGTTACGTAATTTATGAGCGGCCCCTATGTTAACTGTTTCTCTTTGTTCAGCCTTGTTTTTCGAAAAACATAGACAGGAGCAATTTTTTTCCTAGAGCCTAAAATTAGCCTCTAATATTGGACACAATTTCCTTGTCTTGCAAATAAGAGGAACTTGTATATTCTAGGGGGCGCTGCCAGCTTAAGACTAAAGGTAGCATCGCCCATGATTTTGAGAAATCGCAAACAGCCTAAAATTGGGAATCGGGTATCTAATTAGCCCAAAAGTAGCCTGTAATTTTGGATATGGTTTGGTTGAGTGTGGTTTTTGGGCGCCGCTATCATTAGCTTCATAAATCACGTAAAGAGGTTACAGATCTTGGATTGTATCATGTATCATTCCCAACATACTTTGTTGCAACATACTTTGTATTTTCAAGTTGCACTTCTATGGAATGGGAAGAATTGTGTCAACTAGAGGCTTTACATGAAATGTAAGACAAATGAAAGTCAGTTTATGAGACTAAAATTTTATATAAATTTTTAATTAAATCTCACTAAAAAATGGAACATTAACTATGTTAATAAATAAAGTTATATAAAAGTTCACAAGGAACTTCGAAAGAGACAAATTTTCAAGGGATTAAAAATAACTTCGTTTGTAACTTCAACAGTAAAATCTTGAATACATACTTAACAGTACGTTTACCACTGTATTTGATTATTAAGTGACTTATTCTTGGCCCACGTTTTGACTGACATTTTGAAATTTTCTGACCCCTCGCAGCTCACCTCAAATGTTCACTTCACTCGCTTACCTTAGAACTCCTGAAATTTCGTCTCAATTTCCGTTGAACGTCGTCCCTATTTCCGTTGAAATCTCAAAATCGATTTTCTGCAGCTTTACACAACTTTCCCTATACTACGTACGAATATATTGCTCAGTTTATACGTATGTATACGAGAAAGTAACAATACAAACGTTTTTAAACTCATTTGGAAAGCACAAGTTGATCCACACTTGCACCATACAACTTTCTAATCAGAAGTAAAAGCTTCACAAGTTATTATCCGTGAATGTAGTTTAGCAGCCAGACTAGACGCAATACAAGCCATTAGCCGCAGACTAGACGAAGGGAAGCAGACTAGAGGAAGACCCGACGGCGATCGCCAAAGTTTCTTGGAAATTAAGTTTAAAGCTCGCCAAATGCGGCGTCAATTATACTTTTCACAACTAAAGATGAAAATGACCTTTCTTAGTGATGCGCACTTCCCGCCACTGAGATAATAGCCTAGTCATTCTAGTTCTTTTTTCTAAAAATATGGTATCGAAGACTTTCTTTTTTTAATCGCTTTATTTTATTGTTTTCAGCAAAATGAAGCGATTAAAAAAAGAAAATCTTAGCATATTAAAAATAGGCAAGGATAACGGCCCGGCCAAAAAAAATTCAAGGTCAAAGGTCACAAAAATCAGTTTTTCGCAAACATATCGACAGTAGTGTTAACGACTGATTCTTCAATTGCAGTTTCAATAATTAATATGTCTGCATCATTACGAGCTTAGTTTGTTGTGATGTTGAAGTTTGTAAATGTGTCCATGAGCATTGCAATTAATTTTTGCTTATTAAAGCGGTTATCTTGAGAAATTGGTACTTCCATATTTTCTTCGAAAATAATTTCGAGACAAACAGAAATTGCGGCGGTTCTTCGTCACTCTTCCATTGCCTTGACATTTTTGTTATTGCCGTTATACCTATCGAACACAACAATCACGTTAGCTCCAAAATGTTGTTCAATGTAGGTATTTGTTCATAATACAGAGAAATACTTCGTGTTGCTGTCATATAACTCGAAGGAGAATTATTCTCAAATCTTTAATATACCCATTACAAACAATATGTAAACACTATTGTATTTTTGACTGTATGTGCTTCAAATAACTTCAAATGAAGTTTTTCGAATCACAAATGTAACGTCAAGAACTATTTCAACATCTACAGGTTTAAGGCAATGATTAAGGCAATCTACAGATTTTCTTGTTGTGCGCTTACCAAAATTGTCAAATAATGAGGTAGGAAATGGACTAAATTCGTAATGTAAATAGTCACTAAAATGTTCATTGAATCTTTTATTAACACTGATTCTTCGAAATATTAATAATAATAATAATAATAATAATAATAAAAATAATAATAATTAATAAAATTTTTGAAAACCCAAAGGAAATCCCGGAATGGCTCACACGCGGCATCACGTATTTGCTACCCAAAGCGGGAGACAGCTCTTTGGCGAAGAACTACAGGCCAATTACTTGTCTGCCAGTACTGTACAAAGTTATAACTTCAGCCATAGCTGACAAAATGTATAGACATCTAGATAAGAATCATCTAATGCCAGCTGAACAAAAAGGATGTCGTAAAGGCTCTTATGGCTGTAAGGAAATCTTGCTACTGAATAAAGTCATCTTGAATGATGTAAAGAAACGCAAACGTAATTTGAGCATGGCTTGGATTGACTACCAAAAGGCCTTTGATAGTGTACCACACGATTGGATTTTGAAGACCCTGGAGATCTATCGATTTCATCCTAGACTTATTGAATTTTGCAAGGCTAGTATGAAGTCGTGGAGTACCAGGTTACTAATCCACAGCGGAAGGGAAGCAGTGGAAACCAGAAGTATTCAGATTAACAGGGGTATTTTTCAAGGAGATTCACTATCCCCTCTGCTGTTTTGCATTAGTTTGATCCCACTATCGAGACAGTTGTCGCAAGCTGACTTTGGTTTTAAGCTCCATGGTGATGAAAGGCCAGTATCACATTTGTTTTACATGGATGATCTGAAAGTGTTTGCCAAGAATGAAGCGATTCTCTCCCAAATGCTGTCTGTCGTGAATGACTTTAGCAATGACATCTGCATGAAGTTTGGTCTTGACAAGTGTGCAAAAATCAATTTAAAAAGAGGGAAACTCACAACGTCTGAGAACATTGAAATTGATACGCACACTGTGATTCAAGATCTTGAGCCAGGTAAAACTTACAAATATCTGGGCGTTGAAGAATGTGAAACCATCTCGAATGACAGAATGAAAGAGAGAATTCGTAGGGAGTATTATAGGAGAGTGAGACTGGTCCTGCAGTCCGCTCTGAATTCCAGGAATAAAATATCTGCAATAGGTAGTTTGGCGGTACCTGTAGCCGAATACAGTTTTGGACTAGTGGACTGGACTGAGCAAGAAATTCGCACCATGGATCGAAAAACCAGAAAACTGCTAACAATGCATCATGTTGCCCACCCTCGAGCTGATATACATAGACTTTATGTGTCACGTAAGGAAGGAGGAAGAGGCCTCAGACAAATTGAGGCCTCCTGGCACAACGCAATAGTCGGGCTCGGGAAGTATGTAGTCAGCCATCAAGACGACCCTCTAATGAGGCAGGTCATGAAATCTGACCGAAGAATGGGAAACAGAGGCATTGTTAGTGTAGCAAGAAACATTGCGAAGAAAACTAGGCAAGATACGTCGAATAACACAGACACTGAACTTCTGATGCTGCTAAACATGAAGTGTGAGACACAAAAAATGTTAAAGAAATCGTGGAGAGACAAACCACTCCACGGACAATACCTAAAAAGAATGGACAAGGTGCAGATCAATAAAGATCAATCATTTATGTGGCTTAAAAGGGGAAGGATGAAGCCAGAATCGGAAGCACTTGTAATAGCTGCCCAAGATCAGGCCTTGAGAACACGACATTATGATAAAGCGGTTCTCAAAATTTCCCAAGATGACAAATGCCGCATTTGCCAGGAGCAAGTAGAAACCATTGATCATATTGTCTCAGCTTGTCCAACCCTAGCAAAGACCGAATATCTTAAAAGACATGACAGGGTGTGTAGCTACCTCCACTGGCAGATCTGTACCGCCCTCGAAGTTCCAAACACATGCCCCAAGTGGTACGAACACTCACCGAAACCGGTGACGTCTGTTGGATTGTGTACGATATTGTACGACCAACAAATTCAAACTGATCGCACGATAGCGGCAAACAAACCGGATATAGTTATCCGGGATTTGGCGAAAAAATCGTGTTTACTTATCGATGTTGCTGTACCTTGCGATCAAAACGTCGTTACCAAGGAGGCAGAGAAACGTCTTAAATACAAGAGTTTGGAAATCGAGATCAGCCGAATGTGGGGCGTAAAAGCACAGGTCGTCCCGATAGTTATCGGAGCTCTGGGATTTGTTCCGCAAAATTTGAGTAAGAACTTGTCTAAACTCCCAGGTAATTCAAAAGACTGGGAAGTGCAAGAAATTGCTTTATTTGGAACAGCCCACATTTTGCGTAAAGTATTGTAGAGGCACTGATAGTCACCGAATCTGCTCCTTAGGTAGCTGGTTGCAACCTGGAGTAGATTTTATATTCAGCCGACTTATAAGATCTTTAGTCGTGATGTAATGGAATAATAATAATAATAATAATAATAATAATAATAATAATAATGCCAATCAGCCGAATGTGGGGCGTAAAAGCACAGGTCGTCCCGATAGTTATCGGAGCTCTGGGATTTGTTCCGCAAAATTTAAGTAAGAACTTGTCCAAACTCCCTGGTAATTCAAAAGACTGGGAAGTGCAAGAAATTGCTTTATTTGGAACAGCCCACATTTTGCGTAAAGTATTGTAGAGGCACTGATATTCACCAAATCTGCTCCTTAGGTAGCTGGTTGCAACCTGGAGTAGATTTTAAATTCAGCCGACTCATAAGATCTTTAGTCGTGATGTAATGGAATAATAATAATAATAATAATAATAATAATAATAATAATAACAATAACAACTCCACCTAGGCAGTACACGACCTTGCAGTTGGTGGTGGAGCTTGAGTACCCTCATGAGCCTGAGAGCTATGTCAGTGGTAGGGCTAGCTACTGGTAGGGCTTCCCTTGCTGAATAGGTTGAAGGTGAGGGGTCCGACGAAGAAGTACTCCATTTTGAGGAGAGTGGGAAGTAAGTAGAGAGGGAAGGGTCATGAACCTTTGGACTTCCTGTTATCGGAACATGGAGGGTACAGGAGAGAAACTGGGTTGGCACACCACGCCACTGATTAGAGTGGAGGCCCGAACCTTGCATTAGCCAGCGAAGGAGGCTGCCTTCAGCAGTCAGTGAAAATCCCGTAGGGTTCAGTAATGCCGACTGGCGATCGGAGGGACCCCTTGCTGGGCCCTGAGGGGGGATGCCCCGAGGCCACTGTGGCTCGCAGTAACGGATGGCAGGAAACAACCCAAAGGTTAAGTGTGATCTGTGAACTCGAATTTGCTACCTGCGAATCTTCACTTGAAACCAATGAGCAAAATGGATAGAACAAGCAATGTAATGAACCTTAACGTGCCTTGTTCTACCAATGTCCCATACCTGCTCAGAAACCGAGCTAATGTCACCTTGTCGACATCTGGCCATCCCACGGATGTTAGTCCCAGGGACCGAGAGCCGGTAGTAGCTCGAAGCCATCGTCAGAGATGGACACGGGATGAATTAAAGGAGGTGATGCGGTGCTTTTACTATGCAATAGTGAAAAATGGGAGCTCAGAAATAGAAGTTTTTAAGATATGGAGAGAGTGGAACCCAGATGTAAGACCTACCCTAGACTCAAAGAAGCTTGCCAGTCAACGACGATACATACTCAGCAGTGGAAAATTCACAGCAGAACAACTTGCAGACATCCAGGGAAACGCGGAGTCTGTTCATCGATCAAACTATTCACATGACGAACATGTAGAACCATCTAATATCCCTGAAAACGATGATCCACTTCAAGGTTCATCTCTTCCAAATGAAACATCCGTCAGTGGTGAAAATTCATCTGGCCATGAGTCACACGATAATGACATGATGCAGGACCTCCTCCGACGCGAGATAGAACGAGTTCGTCTACTTCCATTCGAATCTCGTGCACCGTTGAGGAGAATTTACGAAAATGCTAAAGCTAAGAGAGTGATAGAAACAGCGAATTCTGTCTTAAATGAGGTTGTACAGACCTCAAGTAGAGATCTAGATATTACTGAAATTAATCACATCGTGTATGCAACTGGATATCTAGTATCTCAGATAATCTTGGGGCCAGCCAAGAACACCGATGGCCGACAGCCAGACAGAGTAAAAAGCTCCGTACCTCCATGGATGTAAAGAATTATGAAACGGATAGCCGACACACGGCGTGAAATATCACTCCTAGCCGAGGCATCTTCTAAGTCAAACCACACGTATAAAGTTCAACAAAAAATACTCCATGTTGAACAAAAATACCTAATTGACAATGACACAACAAGGCTAATGGTAACTGAAAAGCTAAAAGAGAAAATCCAAGCATGGGCTCAACGAATAAGACGGTACAAACGTAGAGAAGATTTCCGTGTACAGAACCGGTTGTTTGAAACAGACGCGAAGAGATTCTATGGCAGTCTGACTCAAAAACCGAATGGCAATGCAGCCCTCCTTCAAAAGATGACATCAAAACATTTTGGTCAGGAATCAGGGAGGAAACCAGATCCTACAACAAAGACGCATCGTGGCTCCAATCTGAAGTTGATGCTGCCAATGGACTCGTGGAAACAGTGGAACATGTTCAAGGATTCTCGAAAGAGGACCTATGCCAAACAATTAAGAATATGGGAAACTGGAAATCCCCTGGGGTTGATAAGATCCAAATTTACTGGATTAAGAAATTAACAGCAGTACATTCTCATCTAGCAAAGGCTGTTAATAAAATTTTAGGAAACCCTAAGGAACTCCCCGAATGGCTCACTCGCGGCATCACGTATTTGCTACCCAAAGGAGGAGACAGCACTTTCGCGAAGAACTACAGGCCAATTACTTGCCTACCAGTAATGTACAAACTTATAACTGCAGCCATAGCTGACAAAATGTATAGGCACCTAGAGAAGAACCATCTGTTGCCAGTTGAACAGAAGGGATATCGTAAAGGTTCCTATGGCTGTAGGGAAATCTTGCTTCTGAATAAAATAATTTTGAACGATGTAAAGAAACGAAAACGTAATTTAAGCATGGCTTGGACTGACTACCAGAAGGCCTTTGACAGTGTACCACACGATTGGATTTTGAAGACCCTGGAGATGTATCGATTTCATCCTAGACTTGTTGAGTTTTGCAAGGCTAGTATGAACTCGTGGAACACCAGGTTACTAATCCACAGGGGAAAGGGAGTAGTAGAAACAAGAAGTATTCAGATTAACAGGGGAATTTTTCAAGGAGATTCACTATCCCCTCTGCTGTTTTGCATTAGTTTGATTCCTCTATCGAGACAGCTGTCGCACACTGACTTTGGTTACAAGCTCCATGGTGACGAAAGGCCTGTATCACATTTATTTTACATGGATGATCTTAAAGTGTTTGCTAAGAATGAAGCGTTTCTCTCCCAAATGCTGTCTGTCATCAATAATTTTAGCAATGACGTCTGCATGAACTTTGGTCTTGACAAGTGTGCAAAAGCCAACTTAAAAAGAGGTAAAATGACCACTTCAGAGAAAATTGAAGTTGATAGACACACTGTGATTCAAGATCTTGAGCCAGGTAAAACTTACAAATATCTGGGCATCGAAGAATGTGAGACAATCTCGAACGACACAATGAAAGAGAGAATTCGTAAGGAGTATTACAGAAGAGTGAGACTTGTCCTGCCGTCTGCTCTAAACTCAAGGAATAAAATATCAGCAATAGGTAGTTTGGCGGTGCCTGTAGCCGAATACAGTTTCGGACTAGTAGACTGGACTGAGCAGGAAATTCGCATCATGGATCAAAAAACCAGAAAACTGCTTACAATGCATCACGTTGCCCACCCCCGAGCTGATGTACATAGACTTTGTGTCACGTAAGGAAGGAGGAAGAGGCCAGAGACAAATTGAAGCCTCCTCGCACAACGCAATAACCGGGATGAGAAAGTATGAAGTCAGCCATCAAGACGACCCACTAATGAGGCAGGTCATGAAATCTGACCGAAGAATGGGAAACAGAGGTATTGTAAGTGTAGCAAGAAGCATTGCGTACAAGACTATGCAAGACACCCAGAATGACAGAGACACTGAACTTCTGATGCTACTTAACATGAAATTTGAGACACAAAAAAAGTTAAAGAAATCGTGGAGAGACAAACCACTCCACGGACAATATCTGAAACGAATGGACAAGGTGCAGATCAATAAAGATCAATCATTTATGTGGCTTAAAAGGGGAAGAATGAAGCCAGAATCGGAAGACCTTGTAATAGCTGCCCAAGATCAGGCCTTGAGAACACGACATTATGATAAAGCGGTTCTCAAAATTTCCCAAGACGATAAATGCCGCATTTGTCAGGAACACGTAGAAACTATTGATCATATTGTCTCAGCTTGTCCAATCCTAGCAAAGACCGAATACTTGAAAAGACACGACAGGGTGTGTAGTTACCTCCACTGGCAGATCTGTACCGCCCTCGAAGTTCCAAACACATGCTCCAAGTGGTACGAACACTCACCGAAACCGGTGACGTCTGTTGGATTGTGTACGATATTGTACGACCAACAAATTCAAACTGATCGCACGATAGCGGCAAACAAACCGGATATAGTCATCTGGGATTTGGAGAACAAATCGTGTTTACTTGTGGATGTTGCTGTACCTTGCGATCAAAACGTCGTTACCAAGGAGGCAGAGAAACGTCTTAAATACAAGAGTTTGGAAATCGAGATCAGCCGAATGTGGGGCAAAAGCACAGGTCGTTCCGATAGTTATCGGAGCTCTGGGATTTGTTCCGCAAAATTTATGTAAGAACTTGTCTAAACTCCAAGGTAATTCAAAAGACTGGGAAGTGCAAGAAATCGCTTTATTTGGAACAGCCCACATTTTGCGTAAAGTATTGTAGAGGCACTGATAGTCACCGAATCCGCTCCTTAGGTAGCTGGTTGCAACCTGGAGAAGATTTTATATTCAGCCGACTCATAAGATCTTTAGTCGCGATGTAATGGAATAATAATAATAACAATAATGGATAAACCGCAACTTTGCAATCATGAACGTTTACAGAACTATTCATAGACGAAAGAGGAAGAACTCTGTTGGGTCGTTTCAATTTAATATTACTAAATGTTTGTCCATTTATATTATTTAATTATTGGAGACCAATATTACGAGCATTATGGCAGTTTATTTCTTCATTATCGATAATCCGAGTTACCAAGGACATTATTTGTTTGATTACAGGGAATGATGTTTATGTTTTATGTAAGCTACTCCATCCTTGACTCCATCCTAAAGCGAATATTCATATTTATATACACTACATATTATAAATTTCCTAAACATGAAATATTCACATTCTCCATGTATAGGCCATACAGAATAGAGCTTAGTATATGTGACATACTGTGATACACACAGACATACATACACACACACACACACACACACACACACACACACACACTAAATATGTCCATTCACATATTCTATATATAAGCTATATGGAGCGGAGCATACGTCATATACGGAAACTTGATTACGTTAAAACGATTTGTCGTACGTGAAAAATGAATAAAGCTATTTTTGTAGATAATTACATAAACGTTCTTTTCTGTAATCACCTCAATTAACCTTCGAGCCCTAGAAAACGAGATTTTTGCCAAAAACTAATTTTTGTGACCTTTGACCTTCAATAATTTTTTGTCAATGCCATTACCGTTGCCTATTTTTAATATACTAATAATATATAATAATTTACTAAATAAAGCGATTAAAAAATAAAATCTTTGATACCATTTTATTATTACTTTAGCCCAAAAAAGGCCTTCAGTGACTGGGCTATAAATGAAGCAGGCGCGCCAGACTGAGAATATCCGACCGCATCATCACGTAGCGTACCTGGCGTAGAGTTCGCAGCAGCACGCAGTTAAAATGTGGGGGAAAATGCTGAATTGTGATCTGTCCCTTCAGAGGTTGAATGTGCGGAGTTGAGCGAGTTTGGTACTTACAGCGTTTCCCATTTCCTGTCTTTCATTTACTTTTTGCATCATTATTTTTCACTTAGTAATCTTTTACAAGCCACAATCATGACTTTAAATTAACACGCAATTACTGTGCACATTACTGTATTTCAGATTTACAAAAACACTTAATCTCGGTTCTATTACGATGTTAATGAAGCAACGGGAAGATTTCTTTGTTAAGGTCGCGTCAATTACTAGATCATTAGCGACCACTTTTGGATGTAACATTATGGTATGAGGATGAAACGATATGATGATGATAGGGGGTGAAAGGACGAACCAATACAACCATGCCCGAGACGGGACTCGAAACCGCGACCCCACGGTCCAAGATCACTACGGCACTATTGGGTTAGCGATCTCGGGGCAGACATTCTGTACCTGTTGTCATATCAAAGACAACTAGTCTAGTCAAAAGGTAGCTGACCCAGGAAAAACATTTCGGGTCATTCCATATTAAATCAACACAGTTTTAATTAAAATTTTACCTCACCATTTTAGATTCAGATGAAATTTGACACACAGGTAGTTTGAATGAAGAAAAAGCCAAGTACAAATTTTGAGTAAAATGTTTTCACCCGTTTGTAAAATACAATCATGTAAAATTTTACAAAATTGGATTCGCGAAAGTTTTTAAATTGATGTAGAACCTCTCCAAATTAAGATACAGAGCTGAAACAGGTGTCATTTCCTAGCTTTATTTAATGTAATTTGAATGATATACAACTCAATAGGGGTTGGGTTAAAAACGTTTTTCAAATTTGAATTTAAAGTTTTGATTTTGAGATTTTTCAAAACGCTCATTTCCAAAAAAATTGAAAAAATTCAAAAATAATCCGTATATGTTTCGAAACAGATAGTGCAAGTTTAAACATGGGACTGCAATGGGTTCATACGGTAATCTTTACTTAAATGCACAATATTACCTTACTTTAGATTTTACTGATTTAAAATGCAATTTATTTCAAATTATCAACCCTAATATATACAAATTATTAATTTAGTGTTTTTGTTGGCGAGTGTCCTGTGTTTTATTATATTTTTATTATTTCACTACATGACGACTAAAGATGTTATGAGTCGGCTGAATATAAAATCTACTCCAGGTTGCAACCAGCTACCTAAGGAGAAGATCCGGTGACTATCAGTTTCTCTACAATACTTTACGCAAAATGTGAGCTGTTCCAAGTAAAGCAATTTCTTGCACTTCCCAGTATTATGAATTACCAGGGAATTTAGACAAGTTCTTACTCAAATTTTGCGGAACAAATCCCAGAGCTCCTATAACTATCGGGATGACCTGTGCTTTTATTTATTTATTTATTTATTTGTCAAAAAAACAGTAAAAACTTTTACGCCCCACATTCGGCTGATCTCGATTTCCAAACTCTTGTATTGTATTTAAGACGTTTCTCTGCCTCCTTGGTAACGACGTTTTGATCGCAAGGAACAGCAACATCGATAAGTAAACACGATTTTTTTGCCAAATCCCGGATAACTATATCCGGTTTGTTTGCTGCTATCGTGCGATCAGTTTGAATTTGTTGGCCGTACAATATCGTACATTATTATTATTATTATTATTATTACTATTATTATTATTATTATTATTATCATTATCATTATTATTATTCATCTTTATCACGACTAAAGATGTTATGAGTCGGCTGAATATAAAATCTACTCCAGGTTGCATCCAGCTACGTAAGGAGTAGATCTAGTGACAGTCGGTGCCTCTACCATATTTTGCACAAAATGTGGGCATTTCCAAATACAGCGATTTCTTGTATTTCCCAGTCTTTTGAATTACCTGGGAGTTTAGACAAGTTCTTACACAAATGCGGAACATCCCAGAGCTCCGATAATAATCTGGACGACCTATGCTTTTATGCCCCTCGTTCGGCTGATCCCCTTTTCCAAACTCTTGTATTTAAGACATTTCTCTGCCTTCTTGGTAACGTTTTGGTCGCAAGGTACAGCAACATCGTCAAGTAAATACGATTTTTTCTCCAAATCCCGGAAAAAAATATCCGGTTTGTTTGCAGCTACCGTGCGATCAGTTTGAAATTGTTGGTCTTACCATATTGTACAAAATCCAAAAGACGTCACTGGCTTTGGTGAGTGTTCTTACCACTTGTGGCATGTGTTTGGAACTTCGAGGGCGGTACAGATCTGCCAGTGGAGGTAGCTACACACCCTGTCGTGTCTTTTCAAGTATTCGGTCTTTGCTAGGATTGGACAAGATGAGACAATATGATCAATGGTTTCTACGTGTTCCTGACAAATGCGGCATTTATCATCTTGGGAAACTTTGGGAACCGCTTCATCATAATGTCGTGTTCTCAAGGCCTGATCTTGGGCAGCTATTACAAGTGCTTCCGATTCTGGCTTCATTCTTACCCTTTTAAGCCACATAAATGATTGATCTCTATTGATCTATACCTTGTCCATTCGTTTCAAATATTGTCCATGGAGTGGTTTGTCTCTTCACGATTTCTTTAACATTTTTTGTGTCTCGCATTTCATGTTAAGAAGCATCAGAAGTTCAGTGTCTCTATCATTCTGCGTGTCTTGCATAGTTTTCTTTGTAATGCTTCTTGCTACACTAACAATGCCTCTGTTTCCCATTCTTCGGTCAGATTTAATGACCTGTCTCATTAGAGGGTCATCTTGATGGCTGACTACATACTTTCCTATCCCGACTATTGCGTTGTGCCAGGAGGCCTCAATTTGTCTCAGGCCTCTTCCTGCTTCCTTTCGTGACACATAAATTCTCTGTACATCAGCTGGAGGGTGGGCGACATGATGCATTGTTAGCAGTTTTCTGTTTTTTTGGTCCATGATGCGAATTTGTGGGTCAGTTCAGTCCCCTAGTCCGGAACTATACTCGACTACAGGAACCGAGAAACTAGCAAATACAGATATTTTATTCCTTGCGTTCAGAGCGGACTGCAGAACCAGTCTCACTCTTCTGCAATACTCTCTGCGAATTCTCTCTTTCATTGTGTCATTATTGATGGTGTCATATTTTCAATTCTCAGATATTTCTAAGTTTTACAATACTCTATTACTTTTTTATGGCAAGGGGTAAATGTTAGTTTACATAATATGTTAATATTACATTAAGTATGAATTTGTTCCAACAACCGCAATTAAAGGGTATTAAACAAATGATAAAAATTGTTTCAAAAATGTAAAATAAATTAAACATAGCTGTAATTAGAGGAACCTTCCTTAGATAAACCTTGGAAATTATTCTAATTTTATCTTCCACAGTTTAAATTACGCTGAGGAAAGATCACGCATATATTGTTTCGAAGTGTTTACCTCATCCTCAGTTCTCCCCAATCTACGTAGAGTGGAGCCGCGCGATTTTAAATTTGTGCACTCTCCGGCGCCAAACATCCAATAGCCACCCTGCGCGGTTTTGGAAACTAGCTAGTTTCCAATATGGGTAGTGTAGAAATTTAAAAATGATGCTGCGTAACACGTTGCTTGGGGAACACCGAGGATGAGATAAACACCTCGAAACATGTATGCGTGATCTGTATTGAGTTTAAATATATTTTTAAATTGTGGATGATAATGTCTTTTTAACTGTGTGCATTTCCACAATATTTTTGCATTTAATACTGAATTTCTCACTTTAATTCTCAAGTCAATATAAATTATTGTGCAAATTTGTGTATTACATTTTGAATTTGTTGAAGACCCTGAAAACTGAGCAAGAATGAAATATAAATTTAAAAGAACATGAGCCGTAGTGACAGTTGTCCATGTCTGTGTGCGCAGGATGCAGAACTCGGGGTTGGTGGTGAAGGTGTACTCTGCTGCCGTGCTGCTACTGGACATCCTGGTGCTGGTGGTGCGCGTGCTGGTGGCGCTGGGCGAGTCCCTCTTCCGCCTCATCGTGCCGCCACAGGAGAAATCGGTGGTCGGAGAGGTCGTGCTGGTGAGTGCCAAGGCGATCACGTGGCATCGCGACTCTGTCAAGACGCCACTGTCTTTCAAATACACTAAATTCTCAACATAAGACATTTTTAGGATATATTTTCATTTAAATTATCAAACTTTTATGTTGTTTTTTTGAACAGATAAAACGAAAACAAACTAGTAGTACTATACATCAGGACAGGCTTTCTCGTACTAATTACTTTTTTGTTCGGGCTAGCTTTTCGGACTTGCCACATACTCTTGACAGCTGCCATCTGTTGGCGCTCAAAATACTTTTTTTTTGAAATTTTCTCAATTTTTTACTTTCCTAATAGAACCCGAAATATTACGTTATAAATCTACATATATAAAAAAAATGAATGTTGGTATTGTGACGTTTGACATCACACGTCCCAGAAACGCCCACAGAACGGGTGCGACGCACACGGATCATATATTCCAGGAGCGAGCGCTGCGATGGTCGCACAACGCATTCAGCCGACAGAGGCTCACAGCGGGTCAGGAAAAGGGGCTGTGACGCACGCCAGGTCCATCGGGCAGGGAGTTGACGTAGACTCACCGCTATTTTGCAATAAAATTGCATAAATACCGCAGACCGCGCAATGTGTACCTGCTTCTCTCTCAGCTTCTTGCCTCTCAGCCTCTTGCCTGCCAACTCTTGTCACTCAGTTCTCGTCTCTTGCCTTTCGCATCTCGTATCTATTTCTTGAACAGCCGCCTGATACTTACCAGTATCTTCGACGAATGTTAGTTAAGGGTTTCTTTTAATAAGTGTCGCGAGAGGACAAATTATTTAAAAGTGCATGATTCGAACATTATTCACTAGAATCTGATCCAGAAAGGCTGACTAAATTATTCAGTTGATATGTGATGCCGTAATAACTACATCCACATACGTGCAACTGAAGGACTGATTGCTCTGATAATTGAAGCGCTGCACAGTACGCCAGGAACATTTCAATAACGCATTCTTCGGATTATGTCGTGAACTATAAACGCACGAACGTGCCGAACGGTCTGAATGTGCTCAAGAAAGAAGAAGACGAGACGGGCCGTCGTCTGTAAGAGAAGAGGGAAGCGAGGCGCCGACCAGAACAAGACGAGGGAGAAGATTGGAGACGACGTAGCAGTCGCCAGCGAGGCGAACGGCCGGGCCACCGTCGCCGTCGCCGGGCCGAGGCCGCGCCGCCTAGAACTCCGCCGAGGTCAGGTGAAGCTCCGGTGCAGAGGGGAAACGGCGAGAAAACTCATGACACCGTCATGGTGGCAGTTCACTACGAAATAAGGCGATTCGGTAAAGTTGGAAAGGGAACTTTAGCAGCCTGTAAATCCATTTAACCTATTTTGCTAAGCATTAAGAATTAATAATTGTGTTTATTGTGTAAATATTAAAAAGGACTCATGAATATTTGCCTGTGAAGTAAGTGCAATTGATAGAGCAAGAAAGCATAATTTAAATGTTGAGGTTCACGCAACAGCACATGACGTTGAAGTATTACGGTTCGAAACTTCGCTTGCTCACATTTCGAACTTGGCAGGATAAGTTCAAAAGTAATTGAAGTTACCAAGACTGTGCACAAGTCGATAGTATTGTTATAAGTTTGAGTAAATGGTACCAGAAAGTACAGGTAGGTTTCGTTCGTCATCTGCAATTCGGATGTATGTATTCAAAGTCTAAAGATCTATTTTATTTGTGTTTTGCCATTGTATAGCGTCTGCTTTATGGTTATTAAATACATGAGTTTTGTTCTATTGAATTCTTGTGTGTGTGTTTAGACAACTCCTTTGCACCTAGAAAGATTCCATTGCCCTGAGGTTAATAAAATGCTCTGCAGCAAGCATTCGTCTGCGCCCTTTCAGTTATGCTAAACTATCCATTAGGGATATATATTGCAACCGAACGTGTATGTCGGTTTCGGGGGATTTTAGTGGGATCGTGGCTCATCAGAAGATTTCAACTGAAAAAAAGCACATAGTCGTGATCACAGAACAACATGTAATTGGATACGCGTTGAAGCGAAACCACCACAAAAAAAACTTGAAGAATGACAATTACATTGATACACAAAGAAAATGCACAAAGAAAAAAAATTAACACAATTCAAAAAATATCAAAAAGGGGAGAAACAACTGAAAAGTTATCACGAATTGATTTTAAGATTTGCACAATTTAGAATTACAGCAATATCTTCAGTGACAAAACAAGTTGAAGCTCAACAAATGGAAAGAATGAAATCCCAGTTGGGAGGAGTGAAGGGCACATGCTTTTCGTATGACTCAATGTCGTAGTACCTTCCGTTTACGGAAAGTGCAGTTAACTGTCCCTCACTATACACTGCATCAAGACACATATGCCAATAATTTCGTGCACGAAATTCTCCAGGATCACGAAAAAAATCTCTATTCAATTAAATGAACAAATATAATGCTTTGTTTTTGAAAACGCAGAATATTCAAAATAAGTTTCTTTAAAATTAAAGAAATGACATTACAAAAAGAATATCTTGTATTCTATTACAGTGAATAAACATAGTTTGTTGATAGCACAAAATATTCAAAAGGATTTTCTTAGAAAACTGCAAAAAAATGTAATCACCAAAGAATATCTCGCATTCTGTTAACGTAAATAAATAGTTTTGTTTATAACACAGAAAATTCAAAATAATTTTTCTTGAATAACTGTAAAAACGAAATCACAAAGAATATCTCGTATTCTATTAGAGTGAACAAATACCGCCTTTGATAACACAATGCTCCAAAGAAATCTCTTGAAAAACTTAGTTCAGATCTGACCTCGTCCCAAAACAGCAGAAAGTTGCAGCGGGCAGGACGGTGGTTGGGCCCTCGCTTTGTATACGCGTCAGCGCCTCAGCAACTCTTTTTGCCGTCGCGGAGACACCGGCACACTCGAGCCGTGGCCCATGCCTCTCCAGCAATTGAAGCTAGTACCATCGCGCCTCGTAACTTGGTCGAACTTCGCCATTTCGTGAATAAATAATCGTTTGCCGTCGGGATCACTCTGTTTCTTCCGTATGGGTGGAGACAGGAAGAGAGAGAGACAGAGACAGAGACAGAAAGTGATAGAGAAAGAAACAGACAGAAAAAGACAAGAGACAGAAAGAGAGAGTGACGGACTCAGAGACAAAAGACAGACACAGTGGCAAAGCGAAAGGGACAAATCTCTCTCTCTCTCTTGTGTGAGTGTGAGAGAGACAGAAAGACAGACGGAGAGAGACAGAGGCAGAGACGTAGATAGAGACAGTGATAGAGGGACAGAGAGACAGAGACACAGAGAGAGACAAAGAGAGGTAGATAGAAACATACAGAGAGAGACCGAGACGATTTCTTTTTCACAATGATTGAATATGAAAAACCCGGGCAACGCTGGGTATTTGGCTAGTATTATAGAAGAGTAAAACCTCCTGTAAGGAAATTTACGTAGAAACATTTGGAGCCGTTTTTAAGAAAATGGAGTTTTAAGTGTTATTGTCAATGCAAAATTCGAAGTTCAATTTCTCAGAAATTTTTCGAATAGTTTGGTGGTTTTGTTGTTTCCGAAAAGTTTGGTGGTAAGTCATTTGAACCACGTTTACTTACAAATGCAATACTGCATACAAATTGCTAGAAAGGTGCATATTAAAGGCTTGAAGGATATTTCAAGAAATTACGTTTGTGTAATTTTTGGAAAAATAGAAACACAGCAAACTAAAATTTGTGCCTTTTTAAACAGTGCAATACAAAAAGCTTGAAACCAACATTTAGAGCAGTTTTTGAGAAAATTTTGTTTTTATTTTTGAACTAGCTGAACCCTTGCGATTACATTGTACAGAAGTGCTGTAGGAAAGTTAGACTAACAGAAGTCAAAATGAATTTTTTTGGCATGTATATCATGTCGTTAATATTTTCATTAGCGGCGATTTCTTGTTCTTCTTCTTCTTGTTCCTTTAGTTCCTTTCCGAGCATAGGGCCTTGGCAAAGAATCTCCATCTTACTCTATTTTCTGCAATAGGTATGATTTGCTTCCAAGTCATACCAGTCTCCCGGACCTCTCCTTGCACTGTCATTCTCCATGATGTGCTCGGTCGACCTTGGCTTCTGCTCCCTTGTGGGTGCAACATAGTGCGAATATTTAAATTAGCGGCGATTTGTTCTCATTAATACATTTACGAGGGCATGTGCTTTAAAAAATGTATTAGAAACTTTCTCGAGAACTCAACCATCTTCTGTGAAAATTGCTACTGTAAATGCGAAATTAGAATCTCGTTTTCACAGACAGTGTTTGTTATCATAAAACATTAGGCGTTATTTGAAGGATATCAACTCACAAATACAATAGTGTTTACATATTGCTGGAAATGTGCATATTAAAGGTGTGAGAGAATTCTTATAGAACTACATAGGTTTCTTTTTTACCAGAAATGAATGGATCTTGCAAAGAGTTACAATGATGTCTCATTTGGTAATAACTTAAGAGTAAAAATATATTTTTGACACGCTTGAGCTATCCTCAGCTAAGGCCAGCAATGCTTATCATTGGCTGTTCTAGCAATTCAAGTAGCCTATCCTCGGAAGTTTTCCCCCTTTCTCCTCGCTTTAAAACGTATAAAAGGCGGAGTCTGAAGAATTTGGCACTAATCCAGTAATCCTCCCTTCCTACCCCCCGAAGAATGCCTCGCTACACCCTCTTGGGAGGACAAGTTCTTGACGTATAAAATCGTGCTTTAAATTGTGAAAAATAATTTAAATTCAATACAAAAACAAACAATTACATGACCTTTCAATTTACACTTGGTCTTTGACGTTAATTGTCATTTATTGAAATAGTTCCCTAGAAGTCCTCTATCAGTTCGAGAAAGACAGTATTTTTGAATTTTTGAAAATTTTATAAACATATTAACTATTACAAATATGCAGTTATAATAGTTTTTATAATCGAAAACATCTGTAGTAAATTGGACATTTGATAAAGTTCATGGATTGTGTGTGAACAATAATATTGGAATGAAAATTTGTATGAGAAAGTAATCGGTCTAAAATTAGCGTTATTTTATCTCGTATCATCGTAATTTCTTCAAAAAAATTGTATTAAAAGTGGTTATATTTGTATTTGAAAATATTTTCGCATCTGAACTAGCGACGCCCGCCATTTTATACGACGTAGTTTTGTTAGGACACTCCCCCCTGCGTTGAGATTGGCTGCGGTGAATTGTGAGGCTCCACCTGCGACGTTTTGTTGTGACAAGGGCTGCCCACAGCCTGCAAAAGCTTAACTTGGCTGCAGACGGCCGCGATAAGTTTTTGTTTCCAAAACTGTACCTTCTTTTAATTGAATTAAAAATTGCATTCAAGAACTGCTCATGTGCTGATCTTAAATTGGAAATTTCACTTCATTTTCATGTGTTTCATTTTACATGTCTTCGGATATTCAATCTATTATTCTTTAAGAACGAGAATGCGTCTTCTGAGTAAAGAAAATATACTCTATTATTTATTTTTGGAACCTGTTAGCAGCGTTGAGCTACAACGACTAATTTGAATGCTGTCGAAAACTGACATTACTCAACTACTCATAAGACGATTTAACCACAAACTTGATTTCAGAACTTTAATATAAAACATTCAATATGAAGTAAACGTACGATGTGGGTTCATGAGTGCTTAATCAATTAAAGAGACCAGAAAGTAAGTTTATAGCCTCTGCTTTGCTGTAATGGAATAAAACTTTCTATTGGAAATATATTTGGTAGATCGCGCTCTGAGTTACGTGGCTCCGTTCCCTGGGTTTGTCATCTTGCGTAATGTTTAACGTAACCTTTGTAACGTAAGAAGCAGTTTGTAGGCCTTGCCGTCCTTACATAAGTTTACACTGGTGTTAATCTTAAAACGAGAAAAAGTCACTTCTGAGAAGTCACTTACCGAATTTCCTTAAGAGGGCTTCAAAAATCTTTTCTGTTATTCTGTTCAGTAGATGTTAGAGAACGGCATTCATAGTAAGTTTGGTCACAAAATCACATTTCACACATTTTTTTCTTCTTACTCTTAACAACCTGATGCGGCCCTTCAAATTGCAAGAAAACAATAAAACTTCTGATAAACCTAATTATTTACGTCTGACACGTTTCAAAAGCTCGGAAGAAAAATCTGTCAAAATCGACGATAAATGTAAAATGTTGATTCTAATTTTTATCATTAACTGAGCGTTAAGGTAAAATTTAGTACAGTGCTACTTTTATATTAATTGCATCCAGGTAGTCATTTTTAGATAATTTTGCTATCTGTATTACCAAAGTAAGTTCTCTTTAGGCTCCTTCACATTTTCCCCCTGATTCATTGGGGAATTGCTTTTCTGTTCACATCAGAATTACTTTAAATGGATTTTCACAGGTATGACATGGAGGTCGGGGATCGTGGGAGTAAAGTTCCGAAGCAAGAGGTTTTTCGATATTAGCTAGGTCGAATTCAGCCACTCTTAGAGTAGAATTCAGGCTGCTCAAAACTGTATTTCCGTGATTTTTCTGATCAGTGCCAGATGAATGCCGAACTTAAGGCCCGCCTCATGGCCTTGTTATCTTTTCTTTCTCATCTTTGATCCTCTCGATCTCTTACACACACACACACACACACGCACGCACACGTTCACTACCACATATTGGAACACAAGCCGGGAGCTTGAGCTTGTTCAGCGGGGCAATGCCGGATGTCACATTGCAGCGGGGGAAAATCACCACCACCTCTCGCGATAAAACATGTATTACACTAACGACGTAACTAGTTACAATAATAGATTACCCGCCCGGAAACACAGAATAAATGAAATTTAATAGATCCTTAAAGGGAGTAATATTGTTGGGTGGCTGCCTTCGGAGGAGCGCCGCCTCGCCACTCGCGAAGGCCCGCGGGAGGTGGGCTGCGGGTCCCTCAGGCAGCGGCCGCGAGCGCCGCGAGCATCTCGGCTAACGGGCGGCCGCGCCGCGCCGCGCCGCGCCGCGCCGGCGATGACCCACTGTCTTACTTCGCGAGAGCTCTCAGCACCCCGTCGTCCTCGCCCTCCCCCCTCTGCTCAGGCAGCAGCCTCTCACCGGCGCGGCGCCCCGCGCGCTGTGCCACCGCCCATTGCCACCACGGAATCGCAATAGAAGCACAACATAAACTAGAATCAGTGGCGAACAGTGGGTTCCAAACTTGGAGAGGCCCAGACAAATTCAGGCAATCATATTGTGAAATTGAAAGTCATTGAACTTTGGATTACTGATAAAGTGTTGGCGGCATTCCAAATAAAAGAAATAGATTTAATATTTCCCTTTTTTAGGATCACTTCTTCATGAAAACGGCACTCTCAATGAAGATGTAATTGTGCCCACTGAAATACTTTTTCTGCTACCCAATAGATCCATCCCAACCACAGACCTCCCACCGTCTATGACCGCAACACAAGAGGGGGCCAGACGCGCGAGAGCTTCTATGCCAAACAACTCCGACGCTGGACAAAACAAATTTATACTTTTCTTATTGGTGGAGGGACGTTGTCATGGCAACAGGAAAGGTGCGCGTCATCTTGGCCCGCTCGTATCCTGCAGGCACGGTGTTAGTACTTGGCGGTGCTATCTATGTGTAACGCGTAGAACAGCTTGGCTCCTTGTAAAACTATGTTTGCAGCAAGAGAAACGACTTCTTTTCAATGTTTACTCGCCAGTCACAAACATTTATGACAATCTTAGACAAAGATAATTATAATGATTTTTAAGTTAAAAAATGTATATTTTTTAGAGTTGTTAATCAATTTTGTGGGGAGTCCTGGCCTCCTTTGCCTCCTGAAAGCCCGCCACTGAATGCTCAAATTAGAATGGTCTTGCGCTCGGTGCACAAGAAGTGAGATACATCTTAAAAATTGCCATTATGCAGAAGAACAGTTTTAACTTGAGTGATGCCATAGACTTTGCCGTCCATATTAGGGTTTTACTCTGTGTTGTTGCAAACTACCTTCACTAAGTTTTTCCTAGTAAAAATATATTTTTTGCGTTTTTTTGTGTGTAAAGCGAAAATAAATATTTATTAGTGTTATCTGTTTATTGCTCACCGACTAGATAATTCGAAATAACTAGTAAAGAAAGTTAGTTTTTGGCGTGCGAATTTTATTGTAAACTTAAAAGAGTTTTAGATTTATAGATTTGAAAAGTTATTGTTTTTATTTACAACTCCCTTGTCTAGTTATCTCCCTTATAAAAATTATGATACGTTCAATGCACGGAAGTAATTTTACTATTGTTCAGCATTTATCAACAAATTGTATTTGCATATATGCGCACAAAAACAGTAACATTTTACATCTTCGCAAACCTTATCTATACTAATATATAAAGACACAGGGAGTTGCATTACAGCGCGATAATCTCTGAATGTACTGAACTAATACCGATGAAACTTATGTGCTAGCTTCCTCAGAAGGTCAGGAGTGCCGTGGGCTATGATTTACAACCATAAACCTTAACATATTCACAAAATAAAAACTTTTCTGGACTTTTTTGCCTAAGATTACGTCATAGATTCAAGAGTGCGTCAATGTCAATAGTTATGCTGCGCGCCAGCCAAGGACGACTACTGAGGTCAACGATTGAGTTCATTAATGCACAGAATTGCGTATACCTGTAGGATAGGTGAAGACTGTTGGCTTTACCGTCAATCGTTTAATGCGAAATGTTTATATTTAAGAATGATTCTGTTTTTCTTCATTCTATTTATAACAGTAACATGGATATTGATTCTAATTGCGTCTAGACGTGAATGTATTAAGTGTACATGAGAGAAGCGTACCTATTCATATATGAAATGTTTGGGAAACGACACTTTGCTGACAGATGTTTAATATTGTGGTTAGAAGGTACATATGATTGCACACATGTGTTCTACATGAAATATTTATTGGTTTAGTTGTAGTACATTAAGTATGATTATTACACATTTGCGGGTTGAACGAGTGAAATGAAAGTTATTGTGAATGATTTATGAGTTAGGCTGAAACTGTGACTGATGCATTTTTGTAGGGAAGTGTTTTATTACAGTGAAGAAAGTGTACCCTTTGCAGGCGAAAGAATGATTATTTAAATTAATGAAAGTAATTTAGGTAAGAAGCATAATTGAAGTAAAAGGGTAGTGAGAAATGGAGGGAATGTGTGTAAAGCCTGTTTTTCAAGGTTGCTGAAAATAGAACAAAAGAGTTTTTAGGTAACAGAAAAACTTTGGTCAAGGCTGGATCCACTGTGTGATCTCGGATTTTTGTAGATATAATAATTATCTAAATGGTTAATGGCACCCTTCCGTCAGCCACTATTTATCAAGGACCCTAAAACGCGTAGTCAAATTCAGTTAAAAGCACTTTATATTTGAATTACCTCGACGTGGGGACAAATATCAATTTCAAAGTTTTCTTTATCAATACGAGAGAAGAAAAAACGAAAAAAATGAGTTTTACAATGCAACAACTAATTGAAAGTATGGGAATAATACATAAAATTCCAAAACAATAATATGTGAGTGAATGTATTTTATTTTTTGTTTAGATTTGATTATTATTTATTATTTTAAATTGGGTTAAGTTTGGGGGCGGAAACCCTAGTTTAAAAAAAGAATTTTTAGAGAGAAAGTGAGTGAGGAACATAAGAGTATTTCCAGGTGGGAGCAAGACGGAGAGGGGTTGGGCAAGATGGAGCGGAAATAAAATACAATTGATACAAGAAGGCTCCGCGGCAGGGTGGAAATACATGGAATGCCTCTTCCTGCCTAATAAATTAATGTGATAGATACCCCAGCAACGCGGGGTACTTCAGCTAGTTTTGTATATAGACGTGCGAGTATCTAAAGTCATTGGGGTCAGAGATTACGTTAGGTACGAAAATTGAAAATCTACTATAGTTTATTTGAAAAGAATCGGGTACAAATATTTGATAAGATAGTTTACATTATCACCACACAAATTACATAAAACAATACAAATTACGTTTACCGTCTACATTGAGGGTCAACTAAAACTATATTTTATATAACCATATTTTAGAAGTACACATGTCTCGGGTTCATATACCAGGTGAATGTTTCCTATTTGTGGTTTTATTTCAGATCTGCGGAGAGAAGCGAAATTATTCTTGAGAACTAGGTAAAATGTAATATTGGATTTGATCGGTCGAGAAAATTTTGTAGAATCAGTTCGCAAAAATCTATTGATAAGAATGTTTTTGTGTTATTCTAAAACTTTTATACATTCAGCATCAAATTCTGATTCTATAAGAACATATTTTTTCTGTTATGGTGAACATGACAGAAAGTGTCCATTTCATCGAATCGTATCGCCACGTTGAACTCACTATTGAAACTTTCACAAGAGATTTACATTCAATGACATTTAACTCTCTTTTTGAAATAAATCAACTACTCATCTTTCGGAAATCTCTCCAGAATGTTAGAACAGCCCGAACGCAAAATATTTTTCGGGATTCTCCTGATTTCCAGACACTACATACTCATTTTGGATAGGGGTTAAAGTAATAAAGTAATACTGACCACACAAAGACAATTACAGCATTTGCTCGGTGGGTCGCTGGAAAACAGAGATGTGGTTCTACTCGTAGGCGCATTCCTCTATGGGTTCTTTCCCCTTCGTGAGAATCATCATTGCAACAGATAATGCACTGAGCTACATTACCGTACTTTTTTCTTTTGAGCTCAACAGAACGTTAGATAGCAAGGTGGGAACAGCTTATGAATGGAACTGCAACTTGCGCCAGAAACGGCTCAACAGAGACAACCATATCGAAAATTCTTGCTCGTCATAACTGTGTTGAACAATATCAGAGGTTTCCGAAGAACAAGTTGGATTAATCCTCGTACACATTTTGCATGAATGCATTTATCAATTAAATATTTTCTTATATACTTAGCAGATATAACCAATATAATTATAGTACAAGTATTATAATTTGTACTTTGTACTTTGAGAAAAATTAATAATTTCATTTTCTTTCGAGAAAGTCTGTGATTAAAATATTGTGGTCATGACATTAATACTGTTGTGCAATACGATATTTTATAAAAACATGTAGAATAGTTTCTTTGCACGTCTGTACTGGTGGATGTGAACAATTTATTACTTTATTACTATAGCTCAAATTAATTATATTATTGAAATTCCCGTAAAATACTGTTTAAATCGAAGATACTTTTCAATGTTTTGTATTCGTGTAAGAGTATATATGGAACTAGTGGTGCTCCAGAATGGCACATTTTTTCGTACTAGTTTCCAAATTTCTTTGGCCGAGTCTAGCTTTGCCGTCGTGCCCCAACCGTTTGCCAGCTGCCATCTACCGCCGCCAGAACATCATTTTTTCACATATACTCAATTTTTGGGTTTCCTAATGACGCAAACGTAAAATTACTTCAAGAATATAATAGAGTAAAAACTCGTCCTGAATGGAACTTTTCGTTGAAAAACTTGGCGTCCTTTTTACGAGAATGGCGTTTAAGCGTTACTGTAAATGCGACATTTGAAGCTTTTTTTTTCGTTCGTTTTCGAGAAAATGGCATTTTTTTGTTATTTTTTTAAAACAGCACATATTGCTCGCAATACTGTGCGGAAACTACTAAAATATTCAAAAAAATGTCCATGACTTCAATGAAAGAACTAATTATGGACAACGAATTTCATTTGAAGAAAAACTCCTTATCTTCAATTTTGCTGTTGTAGGAAGACGGCGGAAAATTTTCAAACTTTCCCAGTTTTCGTAAATTCAAAGTTACCCGTGAAAATCAGACTTATGCCACCTTTATAAGTGTATTTTACTACATTTTTACAAAAAATTTGAAGAAAAAATTTGGAGCATTTTTTCAGAAAAGTTTGAAAATGTCCGGGGGACTTCATGTAAAGTAATTCCAAAATTTTAAAAGTTTTTCAAAATCGCAACGCCTCCAGTGGAGCGAGATCAACAGGGAAATATCCATTTTTGAAAAAATCCTACGTATGATTTAGGCGCTAGTGTTGTTCACAGACGTATGGACAGACAGACGGACAGACAGATGGACGGAAGGACGTTTTGAAAGAAAAAAAACAAAAAAAAACTTTTTCGGTATCAGGGGAAAACAAAATTTCCGTTGAAATCTCGAAATCGAATTTCCGCAGCATTACATAACTTTCTCTATTCTACATACATTACTCCGTCTATACGTACGTATACGAAAAAGTAATTAGTGCTGTTACAGAATGGCACAGACTTTCTCATAGTAAAGTTTTCTAATTTCCTTGATATGGACTCGCTTTACGGCCTTGCTCCATCCTCTTTCCAGCCGCCAACTATTGCCACCTAACGTGATTAAAATTTATTTTAAATTTTCTTCTTTTTTCCGTTAATTAATAGTGAAATCAAAATATTACTGTAAAAATATTAAAGAATACTAAAGCCTCGTCTTAAGTGACAATTTTCATTGAAAAATTTGGAAACGTTTTTAAGAAAATGGCGTTTATGCGTTGCTGTAAACGTGAAATTTAAAGCGCTTTTTCACAGAAAATTTTTGAGATTTCAAAAATCTTCATTGGAAGCAATTTGAAGCACATTCACTCACAAATGCAATACGTTTTACAAATCGCTAAATTTAAACTCATGGATGTGTTAGTGATAGCTTATCAGTCGCAAATCTAAATTTTTTGACCGCACAACAATTCTGAGCAAGACTTCCTTTTCAGTATTATAATTTTCCATTTTTTATCCATAGAGTGGAAAAAATTCGCGCAGATTGTCTTGCTCGTCGTGTTCGCCAAACATTAACGGAGCTCCATCGCAAAACACACAAGAGTAGTTTGACTATTTATTACACTGTTCAACAAACAAAAACTATTTTTCATTTGCCTAGGATTTTGCAACGAATTTCCAGTAAATCGGATATGCTGAATCCAGACATGTCATTGGTTTCATTGACTTGGCTCTAGTTTTTATGCTATGAACGTTGTAATGAATGATACTGTAACAAAACTCACAGAATCTAATGCAAATATCTGTCTTAATGCAAACACTATTTTTTTGTATATTAAACATTGAATATCGCATTGTTTTCAGAGTACTTTAATTGAGCTTCGTTTTATTAATACATTTTCTTTTGTTACAAAACAAGTAGTTCTTCAGGAAGATGTTATTTGTACGACTAACGTATTTTACATTTGTGGGGAATTTACGCTACAAAAACAAAAAAATATTACAAACTTTATAGAAGAAATATACGAAACCTACACATTAGGTGATCAAGATAAGTCGTGGGTTCTCCATATGATATGCAAAACTTGTGTGGAGTGTCTTCATTAATGGAAAACTGAAGTGTTTAAAATTTGGTGTACTAATGGTATGGCGAGAGCTCTAAAATCATCATTATTTTTGTTATGTAAATATAAAAGACTTCAATCGTTACAAAGAAAAAAATAGTAACCTGATTTGGAATCAGCAAAGTGACCTGTGCCACATGAACCTAATGTTCCCGTACTAGTGTTCACCACACTCCGAGGAATTCCTGTGACCGATAGTGAGGATATACAGATTCTGGAGTGCAATTCAGGAGTTAGCTGTGGCAGTGAATATTATGGAAATGATACAAAAGAGCACTTCTTCCAAGATAAGCTCAGTGATTTAATACTCTGTGATCTCTGTTTGCGAAACAAAGCAACTGAACTTTTAGCATCCAGACTAAAAGAAAAATGTCTGACACTGGAAGCGAAAATATCACTTTACTGGTTACTGGTACAGCTTTGTCATTGTTGTAAAGCACTTTTTGGGTATTCATAAAGCAGAAAATTATGCAAAACTGGTGCAATACTTACTTTGATACTTCAAAATTTGAGCGCAACTATGAGTGTTAAGGTACACTATCTCCATAGCCTTCTAGACATGTTTCCAGAAAATCTTGGCAATATGTGGGAGGAACAAACGAGCGATTCCATCAAGAAATAAAGGCAATTGACGTTAGATATCAGAACAGATTGGCTAGATACATAATGGGAGACTACTACTGAAGCCTTCAACATGATTGTTCTGATTTGATCCATAAAAGGATGTCATACAAACAATGTTTTTTAAACAGTTAATTGTGATTCAGTTCAGGCTGTAAGTATTAATATATCGAGTAATATTAATATTACGTTTTTCAAGAGTTTACTTTTGTGTAAACAGGCATATCTAGTTGTATTTATTGTAAGTTTTAGGTAATTTATGATGGCCTGTAATCAATAAAATAAAATAATATTTTTCGATGCGATTTTCATTATCTCAGGAACTAGAGCCTATCTATCAAAACCAATGCCATATTTGGAATCTGTGCATTAAACATACCCTAAAATGGCTTTAAATTGTTTGGCAAGAAAATGAGTGTTGACCAGTGTTATCAGAATCTTTATGTGTTACATGTTTATAATATTAAAAAATCTCCAAAATAAAGTTTTAAAATGCTTTTTACGATTTTAAAAAGTTGTACATTTTGAAGGAGAAGGAGGCAAGTCCCCATACACTCCCCTTTTGGAGTCGCCCTTCCAAGCCTCCGTTCCTGCTCAAAATGCTTTCATCATGTGTTAGCTTCGTGTGCAGGCGGTCTGCTGCCCGTGCAGGTTCCCCTCCTCAACGAAAGTGAAGATCCTGCCATGCGCCACGCGCGATGCAGAGAAACTCGAGCGGGAACAGGCACTTTCGTCGGCAACGCCGCCGCTCCCTCGTCGCTGAGAGGCTTTCTCCGCGGCGATCGGCGCCCGGCACCGCGCCGAGCCCCCACCCACCATCCCAGTTCCGCACCCACGCACTGTGCACGGGAGAGCGAGGTGGATCAGAGCATCAACTGCTGTCCTTGCAGTGCCTCTGATCGGGAGGTCCTAGGGTTCCAGTCCCAACGACGCACAGTGTGTAATTTGGCCATTTAGTTGGAAAGAAGTATAATTTCCAATGAACTCAGAAGGGTTATCGGGGCCATTTGTTTAATTTTTAAAGCTCCAAGGCACATAAAGTGGTATTTGATTTTCTTCTGAATCGCTTGAAAGACGCACGATCTTGCGATGTCACCGGACGGCTCTTTCAATTGCATTTCCCTACATCTCGCGCTGACGACCAAACTGAATCAACTGGCACCTATATCAGGGTAGTCATTAGCGATTAGTGTTTTCGAATGTTTTTCCTTTTAATTAGTGCCTCAAGATGAGTAAAAAGTGCTATGGATTGCTCGTAGGCTGTTTTGAAAACGAAAGTAATTTTAATGTTATTTTCACGCAATTTTACAAATTTATCTGAGCTTTTAATATCGAATTTACCATAATTGACGTTTAGGACTATAAAGACATTAAACCTTGTTCGTTTGGCTATCGAAATCATAAAAGATCAGTTACGCATACGTACGCACTCAAAACGTTTTTAATTGTTTTTCGTAGAGGAGCACTCAATTTCTCGGAGGCCGTTGTTTGATGTTTGAAAATTTCAAAAGAATTTCAAGAGTGACAAGATTTGACAATAAAGAAACACGAACAATTAGAAAAGCTCGGGATAAATTAATATTAATAAATAAATAAGTGGCAGTTGTTGAACAATTAATTGCGTTCTGAGGTAGATGCCCATTATTAGATGCCAAATAATACTGCACGTTATGGGATAAAGTTTTGGGTTTGGTGTGACAATATTTCTTACGTGTGCAATATTCAGCCTTATCTAGGGAAACCCTCTGGAAAAGATAATTAGTGGTGCTGCCAAAGCACATACTTTCTCGCTCAGCTTCTGAATGGTGCTAAATGCTATTACACCACTACATAAACTAGCAAAGGTGTTTTTAACCAGCAAATTCTTTTTCCGTTCCGCGACTCGAATTCAGATCCTGTCACTCGTACCAATACGACAAACAAGCGCCGTATGGGTTCAACTCGGGAAGAGGCATAAAAGGGTAAATCTCAAATTCATGTAGAAAATAATTTGAGGCAAGATATAAAAAATTCCAGCAGGGATATATTTTTTGCTTTCTCATTGTAATTCAAATTCAACTAATCGCGCTACCAATGCACCTACTTTAGTGCATTGTTTCTAAATGCCACCCAATATTATACATCTACATAAAACAGCAAAAATATTTTCAACCACAAAACTTTTTTCCGCTCCGAGACCCGAAATCAGACCCTCAAAGAAAGAAGTCTGTGTCCGTCACTTACCTCCTCGGCCACTCTGGGTATACATTTATACTTATATAATGTTAATAAGTGTATGGTGGTATCATTTCTAGCATTAGGAAGTAGAAAAATTCCGATAATGTGAAAAAAATGTCCTTTGGGCGCCCAAAGAAAATATCTAGGAATATAATCATTCATAATTGAAATCCTAGTTCAGAATAAAGTGATTAGAAAACTATGTTCTTCCAGAAAGTTTGTGCCATTCTGTAGCACCACTAGTTTATTTCTTCATTTGTCATCCATTATTATACATGTGAAGAAAATTTAAAGAAAAAAATTGCAGCTGTTTTTAAGAAAATTTGAAGCGCAAATTACACCGGCACTACTCGTTTTTTTTCTCAGAAAATTGTACATGACATTTATTTAAAGTGCTAATTTTGTACAACAGAGTTTGAAACAAAAATCTCTAACGACAGTTTGGTAGTTTTAAATATTTTTTTTTTAATTTTCGGAAAACTGAGTGATAATGGAAAGTAGGAGTAGCACCATATTTTTTATCATCAGGTATTACGTAAGTGAAGGAAATTTAAAGAAAAAAATTTGGAGCGGTTTTTGAGAAACGAACTTTTGGTAAATTTCAAGCGCAATTTACACAAAAACTACTCCAAAAACTTTTCAAAAAAAAAGTACACGACCTTTCTTAAAGATCTAATTTTGTACAACCGACTTTGTCTGAGGGAAAAATGTCATTTTCGCAGATTTTTGCAATTTCCAAAAAATTGGGGATATTAACGAAAATGATACATGCATCATTCTCTGAAACGGCCTTCGCGCTATTCGACGACAAAATCTAATCAAAAAAATTTGAGCCATTTTTTAACACTTTGAAAAGGCTCCAGAGGCTTCATGTAAAGTATCCCTAAACTTAAAATATCGGTTTCAATTTCCAGGAGCTTCGACATCAGCCAAATCGTTTGGGGAATATCAATTTTGAAGAAAATCAGCTGAACGGTTTATGCGCTAAAATTCACCACAGACGGACGGACAGACCGACGATTTACCTTCAATCGTGATTTAGGTAAAAGAATCAGTGTGTGTGTAGTAATGGATTTGTCTTATGGATTGAAAGCATAACTTGTGATAATTTTCCCCCTCTTTTTTACTTGGTCAAATGTTACTCAGTAGAAATATTACAATGATTGGCACAGTGAGAAAAATAAATGTTCTATGAGCACCCAACATCACTTCAAAATTTGCATTTATGTGTAAAATCAGCTTTGTTTCATACCTTTCAGAAAAATCTAACAAGTGTGTTGAACTGCAGAATATATTACATATGGACAAAGACGTGTGTATGCATAAACGTAAGAAGCCTATGTTATAGTTTAATGACCTTAATAAAACAGACATGGTTATTTTATAATTTATTGATTGTTATATATATATATATATATATATATATATATATATATATATATATATATATATATATCAGTGGCGTAGCGTCAGGGGACGCTAAGATGCTGCGCATCCCCACGTCAAATATTAATCAAAGAATTCTAAATATTGTATCGATAAACTTACAAGTGGTTCATTGAGCGAAACACATTTTGTATTAATATTAAAAGTGGTTTCCTGTGGTTGAATTCGGCGCGTTGGTACAAGCTAGCCTCTGATTGCTTGGATGCTAAAATGGTTCTAGCATCTGCCAAGATATTGCGAAGGGCAATGACGCATGCGCATCCGGTGAGGTTCCCCCCTCCCCACCTCACCCCTCACCAAAAGATTCACGAGTTTCTGACGCTAGCGTACGACTGAGCAGGGCGAGGCGTATGAGCAAGAGGTGTATATGCAAGTTGCTCGTTTGTGCACGAGAGCGCAGCACACTTGACGCTGCCAGTGAAATATTTTTCTTTCTCACTTGAGATTCTCTGCTTGGTCATGGGCACTTAATAGGAGAAATAGTGTTTGTATACTAATTCTTAATTAATATCTAAGAAGATGAATCCTTCATTAAATGTATTAAATATTATTTTGGTCTGAACTGTATAAATTCACAAGTGATCTCATTGCCAATCGCGCATGAGAATTAAAGCTCAGCCATTGCGTAATTTGCTTTCAAGAACTCTCCTGACATAAATCTGTTGAAGTATTGTAACATTTGTTTTGATAACATAGATTTTAGAGAATATTAAACATCTTAATGTTTGTTATTGTTATTTGGCGTTGTTGTTAAGCATCCCCAAATGCGCGGGTCACGTCATATACATATATATATATATATATATATATATATATATATATATATATATATTTACGAGTTGACTCTGTTTGGGGGCATTTCAAAATCAAGAGTACTAATCATACTCTTAACTTCCAAATAGATACAGAACAACTGAATGATATTTATCATCCCATTTTAAAAACATAATAAAAATTGCCATTCTTACGATACTCTTAATCTCATTGTCACTGCACTCATTTCCTTATATTATTGTGTTACAAATTTTATACATAAAATTGTTATCTATTGAATACTCTTTTATGAGCCACTTCGTAATTTTTCCCGTATCCCTTTTATGATAACTTCACTTTTAAGCCTGAAATTTAATGTAATTTCTACCTAACTTCTTCTATTACAGTTTGATATATTTCTGTCACTTTATCGCTTCAGATCCATAACTATTCAAAGATGTCGTAATATTCGATCTCAACATGTTGATTCACTTCCCAGAGCTTTGCATACTCTTTGATTTCTTTATATATTTGTAAACTCTGATGTACTTTGGCTTATTTTATTCAATGATCTGTACAGTACTTACAAATGTAAACGCAGTGAACATGTAACCAATTTTAAACTAGTGGTTCTACGGAATAGCACAGACTTTCCCGTATTAATTTTCTATTTCCTTTCGTGTCGGCTTGCCACGTACGCCAGCTGACATCTATCGTCGCGTCGACATTTCTTAATTTTTCAATTTCCTAATGGTAGAACGGAAATATTAATTATAGAATATTAAAAATCACTAAAACCTCGTCCTAAACGGCAATTTTTTTTGAAAAATTCGCTGCAGTTTTGAATAAAATGGCGTTTAAGCACTACTAAAAATACCAAATTCTTACCAATCAAGCTCTTTTTCACAGAATACTTTTGTTTTCTAAAAACTACATTAGAAGTCGTTTTAAGCATTTTAACTCACAAAGCTATTAATTGTTTTTGACGTTAAATGCATTAATTAACAAAAGGAACTATTAACATTATTTACTAATCTTCTTGAAAAAATGTTAATTTACTCAAAGAAAACTTATGCCAGATTAAACTAATGAATTGCTTAAGACTTCTTGACACATTTATTAGCAATTCAACTATTTTATTTGAAAGGTTTTGAAAAAATGAATTCAACATTTACCTAGTCAATATAAATTGAAGTGATTTCAGTGAATAATATTTGATGAGCTACCTACATGTAAGATGCAATTTCATAACATTTAATTACACATTTACATACATTCGGTTTCATGCTATGTGGATACGAGTTGTGAACATGGACAAAAATAATGTTAAGTTTTGAAAAATTTCTGAAAGTCTCATTTGTAAACACAAGCTCTACTGAATAAAACGACTTTATCTTATCACTGCCACCAGCTCGTAGTTCATCAACAATGTAATTTTAAAATATTCTTTGCGGAATTGTTAGGCAAATTTCAATAACGTCTTGCGGATATCTTGAAAGAAATACATCCATACATCATAGAAATTGTTATTGTAAATTTACAAACATTTTTTGTGAATTAATACAAAATAATATTTCTGATCGATAAATTAATTTAGTCGAATCGGATTTCCTTTATTATCGTCCTAAAAATATGGGATAACATTGGAAGACTGATTTTGACGCTCAGTTACTCCATAAATACGCATATTCTGAAAAAATTCAACATGGTCTTATTTGGAGATCTGTTTTTGACCAGCACATTTCATTAAGAAAAACAATTGTATCTTCACAATTGTAGTTATAGCAAGAGGCGCAATTGGAGTTGTAGCAAAACATTTTTTTACATTTTTGCAAAATCAGGCATTTTAATGAACATAAAACATGCACCATTCTCTTAAGCATTTTTTTTTGCTAAGGTAGTACTATCCCTAGAAAACGTTTGAGTCGTTTTTGAGAAAATCTTGTTTTTGAAGTGTTTGCACGTAATATTGCCCAAAAACTACTAAAAGTTTCGAAAAAATGTACATGACCTTAATGCAAGAACTCACTTTCTAGAACAAATTTGATTTGGAGGAAACATCTCTATCTTCTACGTATTTTGTACATGTAGGAAGACACCGACGAAAATTCACATTTTCACACACAAAATTCACATGCAAAAGCATTATTCGAAAATTTAGTTTTTTCAACAAACATGAGACCTGCGCCATTCTCTTAAATGACCTTCATACTATCCAACAAAAAAATTTAGTGAACATTGTCGGCGCAATTTTTTTGAAAATTTTGAAAATGTTCCAGGAGCTTCATGTAAAGCACCCCCAAAAATTAAAATATCGGTTACAAATTCAAGGGGCCATGGGATCAGTCAGATCAATCGGGAAATATCAATTTTGGAGACAATCTACTGAACAGTTAATCTCTAGCGTTGTTCAGACAGGCAGATGGACGGACGTACCCACGGACAATCGAACGTGCGGAGGGACGTTTTTGCCGTCAGTCGATTTTTCGTTATCAAGAACTAATAAAACATGGATTCTAGCTACACTTACGTCTTAGAAGAGTTTTTTAATTTAGCAATTGGATTTAACGGCTTTTTCGTAACCAGAGCCTAGCAATAAGAAGGTTTGTGTCGAAAATTCGTCGTTTTCCGGCGCACGATTACAAAACTTTCTCTTGTTACAAAGTTCCTTCTTGAGAGCGAGAAAGTAAAAAAGTAATTAAGAAATTAATTATGTAACAGCTGCCTTCTTCCTGGGTGCCTTTGCAGCCTTCTTGTAGCAAAGAGCGGAGTGCATTTGCCGTGCGTGTGTCAATAGAGCGCAGCGTTTAAGAATTGTGCTCCATAATAAAGGGGTAATAAGAGTTTATCAACCAAGACCACTCGGGCTACAAGTGGCGTATCTCGTAATTTACAACTTATATCACGGGTACATATATAAATAGTTAACAGTTAGTTTATAAATAAATTCTATTTTGTCACTAAATAAGTTTACTAAATCTGTAATACTGTACTTAAATCAATATTGAGAGCTTTTTCTCCGAAACCTCTATCCTAAACTCGAACTACTCCTCTTCACATATTAGTTACTACCTGGTTTCAGTATTGTCTAGACAGGGAGTAAGTTATAATAAACAAACATTTTTTGACGGGAAACAGATTGCACCACATTCATCAAATGCTTGAGTCTTACCGATTGTCTCCTATGTTATTTCAGTAGTATACTTTCCCTTTGCGGTTCTCACACGCAGTCTTTTTAAATGAGGTCCCTACAGATAGAGAATTTTACGGAGACGTGACGAATTGCACTTTGACATTAACAATTTGAAGGATTTGTTTAAAAACGTATCTGAGTATTAATGTAAAATGCAATCCGCAACTCATGTCAGATTTTTTTATTTATATCGTGAAATAACTGCTAAAGAAAGTTCTAGAGCCTTTTTTAGGGCAAAGGCCTCAAAGAAACGTTCCTCATATCATGATCTAGAGGATGAGATCTTCTCGACCATTCTATTGCATTTTTACTGGTTCGACGCTTCTCGATTCTACCCTGTCCAGAGCCTGTTGAATCTGCAGCTGTACGTGAAATTAATTAATGCGATTGAATTACACGGGTGTACCTCTTTGCTCAATATTAAATTTAAATAAGAATAATTTGTATTCACAAGACTGTGTCCTATTGTTATCAATTACAAGGTGGTATGTAGTACAAATGACGGAGTAGAAGGAGGTCTTGAAGAAATATATTTATTGCAGGTTTAATATGGAAATGGAAAAATAAGGAAGAGAGTGGGGTAATAGCATGCAAGAGTTCTCGCACGGGTGTGTTAGTTTGTTTTGTTAATTTTATTAAAAGACGCCCAAAATATATTTTAGTACTAAAATAGGAATACAGTGTTTTTGATAATTAATACTATTTGCCAAATAACAGTAATCTAGTTGCGTCGTTTGAGAAAATTTATAAACTATTTCATACCAGGCTGATAAGTGATTGAATTTCTAAAATATTTTAAAATTTGGCCGTCTGGCCATTACGTCGAAGTGTTCTCACTTTTCATGACATCTGAATACTTTACGTAGTCGCGTCTTGGATCGTATTCGTCACATTAATTTTCTTCCTTGTTCCTGCCGCAGTGGTCGAGAGTGAAATTGCAAATACAATATTCGGAAAAGCACCATGATACGCGTTTGTTTTGAATAACAGAAATGCACTGTAACAAGATAAATAATCGTCAGAAAGAAATGTGAGAACAACGTATGTTTAGTTCACGGGAGACAGTGCATGGGCACGCGCTGGCTAGAAAGCGAGAAGCTGTACTCTTAATGGACGGAAGTGCGCCAGTAGAGTGAAAGGGGGATGCGCGTTGGTTTCTTAGTAAAAAAAAAGTCGTGAATCTAGACGACAAATGTCGAACTGGGAATATATGAACATATCTACTGTCTTTAAACATTGTACTTTGTATAATCTAAGGGGAAGGTGGGGAATATCGGATATATATATATATATATATATATATATATATATATATATATATATATATATATATATATGCCTTATATAAGGCTGTATCGAAAAAAATAGAATTCAATGGCTTAGTGAAAAAAGTTAGTTTTCGATGCAAGAACAACGCCGGCACTAATAAAACCGTTTTTAAAATAGGTTTAGGGGTGCCACAAATCCCGTAAATACCACATTTTTCGGTTGTTTTTCGCTACGTTATGTAATGCTTCGTTATGTATTGCTGCGAAAAATAGATTTCAAGATTTCAAAGGAAATACACGTTTTGGGGTCCCCTGATACCGAAAAAGTGGTTCTTTTCAAACGTTCCTCAGTTTGAGTCCGTCCGTCAGTCTGTGAACAACCCTAGCGCCGAAACTATAAGTACGATTTCTTCCAAAATGAATATTCCCCGGCCGATCTGATTCCGCTCGATGCGCCGCGATTTTGAAAATCAATCTTCAAAATTTGGGGGTAGTTTACATGAAGCCCCTCGTACCCTTTCGAAATTTTCTCACAAACGGCTCCAATTTTTTTTTAATTTCTTGTAAGAAATACACTTATTAAGGTGGCATAGGTCCCATTTTCACGGTTAACTCTGATTTTCGAAAATTGCAAAATTGAAGATTCCTGAGAGTCCTTCAAAATTGAAGATTCCTTCATACAAAATTGAAGATAAGACACATTTCCTCCAGATAAGATTTGTTCTCCAAAGTGAGTTCTTTCATTAAGGAAATAAACATTTTTTGAAAATTTTAGTAGTTTTCGCGCAATATTGCGTGCAATACGTGGAATTTAAAAAAAATACGAAAACATGATTTTCTCAAATACGACTCCAATTTTTTCTTTAAACTTTTCGAAAGGATATTGCCTAAGGTATTCTACGAGATGACAAAAGCGGCAATTTGTTCACATTATTACATTTATTAGTACATCTGCTTTAAATAATGTCCTACAAATTTTCTCGAAAACTCAACTTTTTTGTGGAAACTAGCTCAAAATTCCGTTTTTTCAGAAACCCTCAAACACCATTTTCTCACAAATGGCTTCAAATTATTTCTTCAAACTTTTCGAATGGATAGTGCTCATTCGACTCTTTAATACGGCGCAAAGTTGAATTTGGGGTATATTTTTGTTTTTTCAAAAATTACACAAATGTAACTTTTTTGAAATCTCTCACACCTTAAATATGCACATCACCACCAATTTGTAAACATGTATTTGTGCGTTAATGTGCTTCAAATGACTTCAAATGAAGTTTTTGAAAACTCAAATTTTTTGTGAAAAAGAGCTTCAAATTTGGCATTTTTTAGTAGCACTTAAATGCCATTTTCCTAAAAACGGCTTAAACGTTTTCAAACAAAAATTGCCATTTAGGGCGAGGTTTTAGTGTTATTTTAATATTCTAGAATTAATATTTCCGTTGTATCTTTAGGAAACCGAAAAATTAAGAAAATGTCAAAAAATGTACTTTGGGCGACGATAGATGGCAGCTGGCAAGAGCATGTGGCATTTCCGAATAGCTAGGCCCACCCAAGGAAATAGAAAACTAATACGGGAAAGTCTGTGCCATTTTGTAGCACGACTAGTTGTACATTGTGGTTACGTAGGAATAGTATTTTGATTTTCTTCTTGTGTGTAATTGTGGATCTTGTTTGCAATTGTTGAAGTTACAAGCCATAGAATCATCAACATTTTGGAGATCAAAATGTTCTCTCATGAGAGAATATGCATATTCATATTTCAAGCAAAAGTAATACTTGGATCACACAAGTAATTAGAACATCGTGTAAAAACAAACGTACGCTTTACTTTATTTCTAAACATCATACAAACAACGTACTACCCGGTTTCCATGTATTCGTCCGAGAATACAAAATAGTTTTAAGGAAAGTAATAGGTCACGCAAAAATAATGAAAAATAGTCAGGACATTTTGAACGCTAGTAACAAAACTAAAGCAATGTGAGATATCGTAAAAAGTACAACCACATCATCTCGATACCTTGTAGAGAATGTTATTTTATAGGATAGTGAATGAGATACGAGTAATCCGGAAAAAGTTACCAATCTCTTCAACAAACACTTTTCTAAGAATTGCGTCTGATCTCACGAAGGAACTAAAACCACAAAATTCAACATCGTACGCTTCCCAAAAAATTTCCGATGCGAGTTTATTTGCAAAACTTCTCCCAACGAAATCCTCAGAATAGTCAGTAAACTAAAAAATAAATATTCATCTCGTTTTGATGAATTTCCGGATTGTTTATTAAAAATTTGTGCACCTGCCTTTATACATCCGTTAACTCACATTTTCAATGCTTTATGTACAGGAATGTTTTCAGATAATTTAAAAACAACAAAAATTAAGCCGCATTTTAGAAAAAGGGAATAAAAATGAAATTTAAACTTACCGGCCAATTTCTCTTTCGTCAGTTTTCTCAAAAATATTAGAGAGGCTTTTCTACTCACGAATGGAAACTTTTCTCAGAAGAAACAAAGCGTTTTCAGACTCAAAACACGGTTTTAGAAAATCAAAATGTAGAAAATGTAGTTTCCGTAGGGAAACTGCCATTATTTACTTTCTCGCCTTACGAATACTTCCTAAGAAGAGAAAGTTATGTAATCGTGCACCGGAAAACGGGGAATTTTCGCCTGAAAAACTCTTATAGCAGACGTCTGGTAACGAAAAAGTAGATAAAACCTGTTGCTAAATTTAGGGAAAAGAATCCTCTATCTCGTGGTGTCGTCAAAATCCATGATTTGTTGCTTCTTGATACTGCAAAATCGATTAACGGCGAAACGTCCGTCTGTCCGCCTGTGAACACTGCTAGCGCCTAAACCATACATACGATTTCTTCCAAAATGGATATTCCCCGGTCGATCTGATTCTAATCGAAGCTTTGAGATTTTGAAAAAGATTCTTCAAAATTTTGGGGTACTTTATGTGAAGCCCCCCGGGGATTTTCAAAATTTTCTCAAGATTAGAGATGTTTGCCTCAGACAAAGTCGGTTGTACAAAATTAGCACTTCAAATAAGGTCATGTACAATTTTTTGGAAAAACTATTAGTTTGTGCGTAAATTGCGATTCAAATTTACAAAAAACAATTTTCTCAAAAACCGCTTCAAATTTTTTCTTTAAATTTTCTGCACGTGTGTAATGAGGGATGGTAAATATATAAATAAACTAGTGGTGCTATAGAATGGCACATACTTTCTCACAGTAGTTATTTTTGAAATGCCGATCATCGGATAAATTATATGGAGTAAGCCGTTCACCGCTGCCTTTTTTAGTCATGTTTGTAAGACATGTTGTTCGCATGTTGACAATTACCGGCTTTCTAATGATAGAACTGATACAATTACGTTCTGACTAAAATATATGTAAGTATTCCGCTTGTCAGTCCCGTGGCGCGGCTGGTTAAGGCACCTTGGGGTTGAGATCTTCAGTAAGGAAGATGCCGAGTTCGATCCCCAGATGGGGATTTTAATTTGATGAATGTGATGTTGCAGGAAAAAACATTGAAGAGTGTAGATACTTTATTTAAAATCATTTCAAGTACTACTCACGAATAGAATCAATGCAGATAAAGAGACAGGACTTGTCTGTGTTTTCCTGCATCTTTTAAACAATTTTTTAACTCTGTTATTCGATTTCTGAAGCGTATGACATGTCAAATCAACCGTTGTCTAGTATATATCTGTATGAACCAATTTAAGAAAAATCATGATGAAATATTGAAAAAATAAAAAACATTCGTCTTAGGAATACTTCGTAAGAAGTGAACGTTGTGTAATCATGCGCCGGAAATCTGGGACTTTTCGCCAGAAAAACTTGTATAGAATGGTTCTGGTAACGGAAAAGTGGATAAAATGTGTTGCAAAAGTTAAAAAAAAATACTGGTGCTATAGAATGTCAGAGACTTTTTCGGAGTTCTTAGTTTTTTAATCTCCTAATTGATTTGGCTTCTCTGTTATAATTGATGTTCCCAGATACCTTGCCTGAGGGCGTAAAGAGATTTCTTACATTGTTTCGTTTTCTAATGCGAGAAAACGTAAACCACCATACTCTATTACTATTTTTTAAGTGCATTTAATGTCTCTCCATTGTGGTCGCAGATGTTAATCAGCGAGGTTTGGTAAAAGTCTTCCGAGGGAAGCTTCGGCGGTTCGTGTCCTGGTCGCGGAATATTATTTGTCAGAATTCTCTATTGCCATAGGAAATAATAGAGAAGTCTGTAAACTTTACTTAAAACCATGTAAAATTATTTGAATAACAAATATTGTTAATTACGATAACTGTACTGGAAGTGTCTGTATATATTTTTTCAAATTTTTAGCTTTTAACAATTTTTTTACGTCTCTTCTTGGATTTGTAAACCGTATCAATTGTTCTTTTATCATGCATTTACCATTTTATAGGTCGGTTCGATTCTTCAATGGCTCTGTTCGCCCCATTCGGTGATAGTGTGGCGTAGTGGTATAAGTGCAGGTTCGTTAATTTTGTGTATAGGATTTCGGGTCTTGGTACGGAAAACTTTTGCTGGTAGGAATACACTTCTGCTGGTTTATGAAGTAGTAGAATAGCATTAAGAACCATGTAGAAGCAGAGCGAGAAAGTATGTGCGTTCGAAGCACCGCTAGTTTCTTTTCTCAAAGATGTTGCTTCATCAATAGACCAAAATGAAGTACTCATTGGAATATTCTTAGATCTTTCGAAAGCTTTTGACGTTATTGACAAGGCCTTACCACCCGGTATGCCATCTGAAGGAAAGTCGGTTGCAAATTGAAGCAGCGGCCAGACGCCATTAGTATGGCAACATTGCGCGGGAATTTCAAATACGATACTTTCAAATAATAATAATAATAATAATAATAATAATATATTTATTTGTCACATAAATACAGCATAAGCCATGTATGACAAGTCAGCATATGTACTTAATAATAAAATGTACAATATAGATATTTCTGAGTATTAAATACAAAAAAGAAGAAATAAGAAATGAATATTAAAATTGAAAAACTGTTCTAATAAAAAAAGAAAGGAAAAAATAAATAGAAAAAAAAAATAAATAAGTAGTCGTCGTCTTATGAGTTGATGCCTGGGCTGGGTCCATCCCTTACATTCAACAGTCAGTTTGGGGTTTCAAACCATGCAACAGAGTATATAAAAATGATTAGTACTAGTTTATATTTTGGTAGATACGTGTTTATGATGTATATATTGTTTTGTACTGTAAAATGTATGGTTTAACAGGAAAGCTTTGTTTATTTTTGAATGTGTGTACAGAGTTTAAGCTTTTAAATTCACTAGGGAGTTTGTTGCATAGTGTAATGCCTTCTATAAGGGTACATTTTGAAAGAGTGAAGTTTCTTTGTGTGGGACATGCAGGTTTCTTTTTTGTCTAGTATTGTAGTTATCAACTTCTGCGTTTAGAGTAACAGAGTTCTTGTTTTCTAAAAGTACCTTCGTTGTGAAGATTAATATTTCTAAAATGTACACGCATGGTAGCGGTAGGATTTGTAATTTTTTGAAAAGTGGTTTGCAGGACTCGTATTTGTGAGTGTCATTGTTCTCAATATTCGTTTTTGGACGATGAAAGTGTGAATACGTTCTGGAGAATTTCCCCAGAATATGATTCCGTATTTTAGCTGTGAGTGTACATTTGCAAAGTATACTAGTACATTCGCAAGGTATCCAAGTTAGACTTTGATTGAAGAATGTAGATGTGATAACATGACTTGGTAAGCTTGTTGTTTAGATCTGTGATGTGAGAATTCCATTTTAGATCTTGAATAGTCAAACCCAGGAAAGTGGTTTTTTGGGCAATTTTTACAGGCATAATTTTTATCATTAATTGCGTTGGTGGCTTTTCTTTAGAGAGTGGATTTCGAAAGTTTAGGGACACAGTTTTACTGGTATTTATGATGAGTTTATTTACCTGGAACCATTTTACTAGTGCTTCTAGAACTGTTTGTGCTTCTTTTTGTAGAGTTTGTTGAGTATTTGCTTTAATAATATTTGTGTCATCTGCAAATAGGACCATTTTGTTCTTTTGTAGAGTTACGGGCATGTCATTGATGTATAAGAGAAATAATATAGGGCCTAGGATTCATCCTTGTGGTACTCCATTATTTATCATTTTAGGTTGGGAAAAATGGGATGAAATCTTTTTATCTCTAACATGCTTGATTGTGACTACTTGACAACGATTTGAAAGGTAAGATTTAACCCATTAATGTGCAATGTCTCTAATTCCCAAAATTTCAAGTTTGGATAACAGTATCTTATGGTCAATTATTACCAAACAAGACACTGAGCTAATTGATCTTCAAGTTGGTTTTTTCTGTAAGAGACAGTTCTATATTTCAGTTTTTAATCAAGCAGCATTTCTACATTTTAGTTTTGCATAGCTTAAATGAAAACTAGTTTTTGTACTTTTCCAAACAAATGTCATATGTGGAAAATTACTTCCTTACCTTTCCAATTTAGTATTAAAATTCACTCTATCAAATTTAGTAGTAGGTGAGGCAATAAAAAAAGAAAATACATTAATAACAATTTTATTGAAGCAACGTTTATTGATGTTATATAAGTGTATGCATCATTATATGAAGGTTAGTATATCAAGATTACAAGATTCGCTTGTGAAATGATATATCACTGCCTTTTGAATATCTGTTCGTACACGCGAATGCAGCACAAGACATCATCATTTTAGATATATAGCGAACACACAATGAAAACACGAACAAAAACCCCCACAATATTCAACACATCTCAGACGCTCACTCCACGTGTTGCCATACTAATGGCCGACTTCCTCCTCTTCAATTTGCAGCCGCACACTAGCGCTGTTGCACACTCTAGTGTAGAATAGTAGTACCTCTATGGTTATTGACCATAACATCCTGCTCTCAAAATTACCTTCGTAGGGAATTCATGGTATTGCCCTAGATTGGATAACTTCGTACCTTAAACATGGGAAACAAAGAGTTGAAATATCAAACTGGCACGAAAGGACATTACATATTTGTTTCCAATTCTTTGCCAATTGAGCATGGGGTCCCGCAATGTTCGATCTTAGGTCCTGTCCTCTTTCTGATTTATGTAAACGATATGCCCTCGTCTATTAAAACTGGAAGAACGGTTCTGTTTGCCGATCACACGAATGTTCTTTGCAAAAAAGAAGCTGTAAATAGTACGATTTCAGAAGTCTTAAATTGGTTTAATAATAACAAATTAATTGTTAACGAAAGAAAAACTGTTTCAATGCATTTTTGCATTTCAAATCGGAAATCGCATGTTCCATTGAAAATGAACAACATGCAATTAGCTGATGTTGAGGTAACAAAATTTCTAGGTCTCTCAGTTCAGTCAAACCTCAAATGGAATTACATATAACAGAATTAAACACTAAATTAAGTTCATTATGTTACGCATTCAGAATTCTTTTAAATTCTGTCAGACTTCCTGCAGCTCGTTGCGTTTATTTTGCAAATGTACATTCCCTCCTGAGATATGGCGTAATATTCTGGGGAAGCTCATCCTGTAGTACTCAGACCTTCAGATTGCAAAAGAAAATTATTTAAATAATGAAAAAATGCTTTCAACGTGATCCCTGCAAGCCTCTTTTCATTGAGCTTGGAATCTTACCATTGCCTTTTCCATATATTTACGAATCTGTAATATTTGCCAAAAATGACCTACGTAACGGAGGGAACATATTTTCATGCAATATTGATATTTATAATTACAACATACGTCTTAGAAATCACGTACATCAAGTGTCAGTATCAACAGCTCAGTACGAGAAATCTACATACATGTACGTTACTTTACAACGCATTGCCAGATGACATTAAACAATTAAAGTCGGTACACAAATTTAAGTTAAAAGTAAAATCTTTTCTGCTGCATAACAATACTGATCTGCTATACTGATCGTCAAAAAGAAAAATGTTTATTGTAACAAAACAATGATATATAATGAATTAGTTTACGTTTGTATTGTATACATTTCAAAAAATAATTAATACGCCTTAACAAGTAATGTACTTCAGCTTCCAGGTCAATGACCCCCTTCTCGTTCAGGTTTTTGTCCAGTTTCCCTGATCCATTGAGCAAATGCTGAGATGGCCCCTTGTTTTGCTTCTGGACGTAAATGTAGCTTCACTGTGCGCACGTTTTGTTGAGCACTCCTTTTGCTTGTAGTTCATTTACAGTTGAAATTGATTTTCTATAACTCGGGAAAAAACATTTTTCAAATATCTTTATTTTTCTAAAATAACTATTTTCTAAATTCATTTTTTCGTTTTTTTCTCTTTTTTTAAAATAAAATTCTGGCCCTCAAGAAAATGTGCGCAGATAAATTTCTTTCTCCACACGTCATATACAGTTTCTACTGTTTTTTTGACAAATAAATAAATAAATAAATATAGACTGTGCCGGTGATGGAGGCGAGTGTTCAGCCATGACACTTACCTTTGCAATAGATAGTCACAAAATTGTTCATGCAACTCACAACAATCAATCTTGATATTGTTGCATTCCACAAGTCATATTTATTCACACTAATTAGCATTAATGAGCTCAAAACTAATATCTCACTATGCGATACACACGTGTTGAGCGATCCGCCGTTAGAAGGAAACTGCTTCTCGCATGTTACGTGTCATTACTCATATTCGCTTGTCCTTACATTCACGAATCAACTCGTGTAATATAAAGTAAATAATCACTTATGTTTCTGCTTTCTACGTGTGATTACGCTTGTTCTATTGTATATAACATTCAGTTAGTTGAATTTCACGGAACCATTTTCTTACGCGTATACTGAAAAAAGTGCGAAGAAAAGTTTGTGTCGTGAACTTGCAGCCAATCAGCGATTGCAAACCCATGTGGATTTTTGTTGACATCTACTTCGTTCTCTCGTTGGACAATACCGCTCACCAATAGTGGTGTTTTCAAAGCACATAGTTTCTCGCACTCTTTCTGTATGCTCCTAAATGCTATGACACTACATAAACGAGCAAAAGTGTTTTCAACCATCATTTTTTTCGCTTCCCGACCCGAACTCAGATCATCAGAGTCAACCTGCCGTCCCTCATTCCACTACGAGATACAAGTGACGTATGGGTCGAAAACGGGCAGGGCATAAAAAGGTAAATGCGCGATTCATGTTAAAAAAATTGGGACAAGGTTAAAAAATTCCAGCACAGATATAATTTTTGATTTCTCATTGAAATAAATTCGACTAGTGGCGCCAACAAAGCACATACTTAATTGCATTGTTTCTAAATGCCACGCAATATTATACTTCTACAAAAACCAGCAAATGTGTTGTCTACAATTAAATATTTTTCCGCTCCGAGACACGAACTCAGATCCTCGAAGTTAACATGCCTGCACTTATAACGCTACTCCACGCAAGCGCCCTGTGGTCGGAATGGAAGAGAGCGACAAAATGGCAAATGCCTAATGAATGGTAAATGTCTTATGGATAATGCCTAAATGCATTTAGAATAAGTGGTTTATTTACTTCAGATGACGAAATAGAAATGAAATTATTGAAATCAATAAGAATACCGAAAGGTAATTTCTTAGTCCGCATATAAACATCAATAATTCGATTTTCTTCCTCGTTATTTCCATGACGAAACATTGCTTTGTTACTGAAAATATTGCAAATTAAAATTGGCTGCTGCAAGAGCATTCTATTTGACAGAGGTAATCTTCTTTTCTCACACTGGATGTCAATAACTAACATTTGAAGCACCCTGAAATATCACTAATGATCACCGTGAACACCAATCTATGTCACATGTCCCCTCTAGAACAATATTTAACGTAAAAAACCGGAAAATGAAAGTGTAATCTTGAAACGTTTTAATGCGCTACGCTGGAGGGACTCTCCAAACCGCGGCTTCTAGTGTACAGAGAAATTACGATGGTAAATTTATGAAGTGTATGACAAAATATAAACGAGGGAGAAACGCGAACGACCTTTTTCAGTGTGGGGCCTACGACCTTCCAAACCGAATTGGATACTCATGGCCACCTGTGTGACCTCTGTTAGCTAAATCCAAAGAAGACCTGCTTATTTAAAAAAGACTATTCTTGCTTTACCGTGGTATTAAGTTCGTGCTACACAATCAGAAATAAGATCTGTTTAAGGCAGCCAACAAGTATGACGGTAACCCAAGGAGGAAGGCGAGGGGGAGGAAGAGCCTTGAATTGGAAACCGCCTTCAAAACGCACGTTGCCGCTGACTTTTTATACATTCTCCTTCATTCAAGGCGAAATTTAATCTCTTACGTGGCTGTGAGTACAGGCAAATTATGAAGCCATCATTATAAAATTAAAAAATTGAACACAGATGGTTTAACACATAGATGGTTTAGGTGGTATCGGCCCGATTTTCACGGGTAACTGACACTTTTCGAAAATTGCAAAAGTTTCAAATTTTTTTCGCGTCATCCTCAAACTACAAAATTAAAGAGACATTTTTCCTTCAAATGAAGTTCCTCCCCCAAAATCAGTTCTTTAATGTAGGTCATGCACATTCTTTTGAAAATTTTGGTATTTTTCGCGCAGTATAAGGTGCAATATGTTCAATATGTACATAACATCCATTACATTTTCTCGAAAACGGGTCCAAAGCTGGCACGATGCGATAGATGGTGGCTGACAAGGGTATGTTGCAGGTCGAATTGCCACCCGAGACAAAAGTAAATAGAAAACGAATATGGAAAAGCCGTATGCCACTCTGTAGCACCACTAATTACAATGTTGTATACATACATACAGGTTGTCCCACCAACTATGGACCACCCCCATAACTTCTAAACGGTTCAGGATATCGAAATGCAGTTTTCGATTAACAATGCGGAATCATGGGGCAAATAACATGCCGTAGAGAAATTGTCTATAATATTTTTAGTTTTCGAGAAATTGAATCATCTTTGATTTTTTAAATGGAACTATATATTTTTTTCATCAGCAATGGATAGATCATGAAAAGAGGAATAAAATGATGTATCATATGTTAGTATTTTGATGGTAATTTGAGTATAAAATTAGATTTTCTGATATGTGATTTTTAAGTAAACGGTCTTTTCTTGTAGCAGCCCTCGCAACAGTAGCCGTTGGTAAGACGGCCTTCGCGGCGTCGAGACTGTTTCGTGGAGACAAGGTGTGTGAGAGGGGCGGCTGTACGGGATAGAGGCGTAACTACAGCAATTCATGGTCTTGACATGAAGATCATATGAACAAACATCAACATTAACGATCAGAATGAGAGATTTTTGCCATTTGTTCATCTGAATTGAACTTTTCTTCTACTGAAATTCCAAAGCAACGATAATCAAATCCTGTATGTAGTATAGAGAGAGTTATGTAATGGCGCGCCAAAAAACGGAGAATGTTCAGCAGAAAAAATTCATTGCCTCGCCCGGCTAACGAAAAAATGGATAGATCCAGTTGCTAATTTAAGAAAAGAACTTCTTCTTTACATAAAGCCCCCCAGACATTTTCAAAATTTTCTCAAAAACGGTTAGAAATTTTTCTTTCAATTTCGTGTAAGAATAGAGTAAAATACACTTATGAAGATGGTGAAGGTCCAATTTTCTCGGTCAATTTAGAATTTTCGAAAATTGCACAAGTTTGATTTTTGTCGTCGTTATCTTACAACTACAAATTTGAAGATACAGATTTTTCCTTCAAATAAAATTTGTTCTCCATTGTAATTTCTTTCATTTATGGCATGTATATTTTCGAATTTTTTTTCGAAAATTGTATATTTTTCGCGCAACATTGCGTGCAATATGTGCAATTAAAAAAAATCACAAAAACAAAATTTTCTCAAAAACCGGTCCAAATGTTTTCTTAAAACTTTTCGAACCGATAGTGTTAATTGCACTGTTTAATATGACGTATCATTTTTCCAAAAATTACACAAATGTAATTTTTTAAAGATATTTCACACCGTTAATACGCACTTTTACAACAATTTTTAAACACTATTGAATTTGTGAGATAATGTGCTTCAAATAACTTTTGAAAAAATTTTTCCAAAACTCGAAAATTGTCTCTGAAAACAAGCTTCAAATTTCCCATTTACAGTTGCTGTTAAACGCCATTTTCTTAAAAACGGCTCAATTTTTTCAATGATAATTGCCATTATGGACGAGGTTTTGTTCTTTATGATTCTTAAATTAATATTTCCATTCTACCACTTTTTTTAATTTGGAGTTACTTTACTTGAAGCCCTTGGGACATTTTTAAAATTTTCTCACAAACAGGTTCAATTTTTTTCTTTAAACTTTCTTAAAGAATCCTGTAAAATACACTTTTGATGATGCAATAGGACAGTTTTTCACCGTTAACTCTGAATTTTCGAAAATTACAGAAGTAAATTATTTTTATTCTGCTTCTTCCTAAGACTGCAAAATTCAAGATAGAGATTTCTCCTTCATATAAAATTTGTTCTGCATATTTATTGCTTTCATTGAAATACTGTACATATTTTTGAAATTTTTAGTTTTATCCATCGTGTAATATGTGCAATATTAAAAAATAAAAAAACACGATTTTCTCAAAAACGGCTCCAATTTTTTTCTTTCAACTTTTGGTATGGATAGTCCCTAATGTACACAACAGGATGACATAAACGACGTATTGCTCTAACCTTTTTTTTAAAAAAATACAAAAAGGTATTTTTTCACATGTTTCTCAAGTAGTTACAATTTACATTATCGGTGATTTGTTTACATTATTGCATATGCACGTTTTTGAGAAAATGGCATTTGAGCATTTTTCAAAATGCGTAAATTGAGCTTATTTTGACAAAACAGTTTCGTTTTCCAGAAACATTATGCGACCATATGCAAAACACTAAAAAAATCATAAATATAATCATGTGAACAAATCGCTACTAATGTAAATTTTGACTATGTTAGAAAGAAGTAAAAAAATTACATTTTTGTAATTTTTGAATAAACAACAACAACAACAACAACAACAAAGAATAGAACAATACGGCGTGTATTTCATCTTACAGAGTGTATTTTGCACTATCCCTCCTAAAAATAATTTTGGAGCCGTTTTCGAGAAAATCTTATTTTTGTTATTTTTTATATTGAACCAATTTCATGCAACTAAAACTCCGAAAACTACTAAAACTCCCCCAAAAAATGTATGACCATAATGAAAATCTCACGTATGGTTTGGAAGTTAGTGGTGTTAAGTGACTGATGGATGGACGGACGTTTTCCTTTCAATTAGTTTTTTCGGTATCAAGGACCCACAAAAGAGGGATTCTGGCTACAAAACGTGTGAGGGGATTTTTTTTTGAATTTAGCAATTGGTTTTATCCACTTTTTGGTTATCAGGGCCAGACAGTGAATTTTTTTCTGCCGAAAACCTGCAGTTTTTTTCGCGCAGCATTACATAAATTACCGTATACTTCGTTTATTACACTGTATATACGTACTATACGGGAAATTAACTAGTGGTGCTACAGAATGGCACAGACTTTCCCGTAATAGTTTTCTATTTTCTTGGGTCTTCGCTAATTATTCGGAAGTGCCACAAACTTTCTTGCCAGCTGTGATCTATCATCGCCAAAAGTGCAGGTTTTTGTCATTTTTTAATTTTTCGGTTTCCTATTGGTAGAACAGAAACATTAATTTTAGAATATGAAAGAACAGAAAAGCCTAGTCATAAATGGCAATTTTCTTTTTAAAATTATTGCCGTTTAAGAGAAAATGGCGTTTTAGCGTTACTAAAAGTGCGAAATTTGATGCTCATTTTCACAGAAAATGTTTGAGTTTTCAAAATACTTTATTTGAAGTTAGTTGAAGCACTTACACTCACAAATATAATAATGTTTACAAACTGCTGGTAATGTGCATATTAAAGATGTGAGAGACGTTTCAAAAAAATTACAATTATGTAATTTTTGAAAAAAACAACCTATAGAGTAATATGGCTTTTATGTCATCTGATAGAGTACATTTAGCACTATCCCTACCAAAGACTTGAAGAAAAAATGTGGAGCCGTTTTTGAGTAAATCTTATTTTGTAAATTTTTAAAATTGCACATATTGCACGCAATATTGCATGAAAACGACTAAAATTTTGAAAAAACAATTACATGACCTTTATGAAAGACCTCAATATGTAGAAAAAAATTTATTTGAAGAAAAAATCCCTATCTTCAATTTTGTTGTTGGAGAAAGACGTCGAAAGAATCAAATTTTCACAATTTTCGAAAATTCAGAGTTATTCGTGAAAATCGGACCTATGCCATGTCAATAAGTGTATTTTACTCTATTCGCACAAGAAATTTAAAGAAAAAATTTGCCCTTTTTGAGAAAATTTTGAAAATCCCCGGGGGGCTTCACATAAAGTACCCCAAAATTTTGAAGAATCTTTTTCAAAATCTCAAAGCTTCGATTAGAATCAGATCGACCGGGGAATATCCATTTTGGAAGAATCCAATTGAAAGCAAAACGCTGTAAAGTCATGTACAATTTTTGAAAATTTTAGTAGTTTTTGCGCAATATTCCACTCAATATTTGCAATTTAAAAAAAATACAAAAACAAGATTTTCTCAAAATCGGCTCCAAATTTTTTCTGTTTAGTTTTATCAGGGATAGTGCTAAACGGCATTTTGCTCTAATCTTTTGTTTTTGCTCTAATCTTTCAAAAATTGCAAAAATGTAACTTTTTGACTTGTCACGTCGTTAATATTGACATTTGCGGCGAGTTGTTGACATTATTGTATTAATGAGTACATGTGCTTTAAATGCCACCTTAAGTTTCTCGAAAACGCAACCGTTTTCTGTGAAAACAAGCTCAAAATTACGCATTTTCAGAAAAGCTCAAACGCCATTTTCTCATAAATGGCTCCAAATTTTATCTTCACTTTTCGTACCGATAGTGTTAATTGCACTGTTTAATATTACGTGAAGTTTACTTTGAGTTATTTTTGTTTTTTCAAAAATTACACAAATGTAATTTTAAAGATCTCTCACATCTCTCACAAAGATGTAAAATGTATTTTGAAGTATCTTTTTGTTTTTCAAAAATTACACAAATGTTATTTGTTTGAAAGATCTCTCACATCTTTAATATGCAAATTACCAAAAATTTGTAAACATTATTATATTTGAGTGTAAGTGCTTCAAATGAAGATTTTGAAAACTCCAAAATTTTCTTTGAAAAAGATCTTCAAATTTCGAATTTTTACTGACGCCATTTTCGTAATAACAGCTCGAAATTGTTAAAAGAATATTGCCATTTAGGACGAGGTTTTTATATTCTTTAATATTCTAATATTAATATTTACGTTCTACCATTACGGGAAAAATTAAGGAAATTGCAGAAAAATGTACTTTGTGTGGCGATAAATAGCAGCTGGCAAGAGTATGAGGCAATTCCATTTAGCTAGCCCAGACCCAAGGAAATAGAAAACTAATACCTGAAAGTCTGTGCCATTCTGTAGCACCACTAGTTTCTTTTGAGGAAGCTATGTGACTGAATCCGCCGACTTCAATATTTCATCGAATCGCTGCATAATACGAAAATACTGGAACGGGTAAAACACAAACACAGTTCTCACTCTCACTACATGCCTATATTCTCCCAAAATTAGGTACACAGCCCTTTTAGACCACGGCAAAACGTTTATTGAATGGTTTCACTACACATATTAGAAACAATCTTGATAGGTATCAAGCAACCATAATAGTACTTCTAGTGGTTGCTGGAGAGCAAATCTTGAATTAATGATTATGCAAATAACCCTTGTCAGACTTCACTAACTACGGAGTATACAGAAAGAGTAGATATAAAATGGAGGAATGATGAGTAGAACAAAAATGGCTTCCAGCAATATGGGCTGAAATATTATGTGGCATTGGTAGTATTGAAGCGCCCAACCGAAAATTTAATTGAATATCCAAGAATGTCTTATCTTGTATATTGTGAAAAACGTTTCTTTGAAGCCTTTGGCCCCAGAATTTTAGTTTTTAAGGCCCTAGATCGTTTTGCTTAGGAGTTATTTGGCGATATAGATTCAAAAAGATTGACAAGTGTTACGGGTTACATTTGGGAAGAATATTTAGATGCGTTATTTAAAATAAATCCTTCGTATTTTGTCAAAGAATACAAAAAACTTCAACAATTTCACAAAACTCTTGCATTGCTATGAAAACACAAAATGAAAGGTACACACTGACTAGGCGAGGCTACCTGACTGATACAGTAAGAAAAATTAAATTAATGTAAACATTGCAGAATGTATTGAAGGTTACTAGGCACACATGCCTAGATTTTTCAAACCAGACTACTCTCATAGTACCACAGCTCCTCCTATTTACAAAGTTGTCTAGTAGAGGGTCTCAATGCACGTAGAAAAAATGCCTTTCGCCGACGGGAATGCTTCACGCCAAAGTTTTTGACATTCCCGTGTGGAGCGATCAGCTGCCCACCGCACTGCCCGTTCCGTCCTGGCCCAACTCCACCAGCACTCTCCCCCCGCTAACCACCCAGCTCTGACACCGCCCCGAGTATGACGCCGAGCGCATCGCGGGGGGTGGTTAGCCGGCCGGCCGGAGGAGTGGCGGACGGACGGTGGCGGGGGGAGATACGGGCGGCGACGGCGGTGGTGGTGGCAGCGGCGCCGGCAACGGCGGCGGCGGCGGCGGCAGCGGTGACGGTGGTGATGTCGACGTGACGTCATCGGTGTCGGCGGCGTGGGTGAAGCCGCGCGGCGGTAGAAAGCGCCCCATGCGTAGAGGCGCGGGGGAACAATGATTAATTAATGTCTTAATTAATTAAATTAATTAATTAATTTTTTTAAGTGGGACGCGCGAACGTTGGAACTTTGGAGGCGCCCCCATAACACACTGGTGCAGCATGGAACTCCCATAATTTGGCGGGAGTACCACAAAGAGTGCCCAGGTGGGCGGAAGTCACAGGAACTTTGTCCGCGCCGACCAAAATGTGCTAACATATTTTTAAAGTCAAAGTGCAATTCCTCACGTCTCTATGAAATCCTCTTTCTTTAGAGGCCTCATTTATAAAGACTGGTTGCGTGTGAGAGTCGCAAAGGAGAGGTATACTACCGAAATAATATAGGAGACGATATTTCATGAAAATTGCATGGTTTTAGTCATTATAGATAAAATGCTTGTTTTACATTTCCCACGGAAATAACGCAAATAAAAAAAAATGACCTGTCATAAATATCCGGGTCCTTATCATACCTGTAGTAGGGGCAACACGCTGGGAGGTTCCGTGCTGCGAATGCAACTACGTACAGGATCAGTACGGGTTTCAGGGGATTGTTTCTTTTGACGCAAATGAAAAGCAATGTACACTTGTGAATGAATTTAAGTTTAATCCTTGAAAATAAATAGTTGTACAAATAAGTAATTTAGTAATACACCAATGAATCTTTATAGTTTGTTAAGAGTCTTCTTTCTTGAAGTTCACTTTTACTTACAGTTCGATGATTGTGTACAGCACACACCAACCCAGATCAGATAACTGAGTATGTGTGCCGTCGGCTGAGATTGGCTGCAGATGCTATGGCTGGCGGCCTGGATGGCACAACGGGCACGTACTTGGCCTGACTGGAGTGGCCCGTTAGTGTAGATTTGGCCAGTTGAAGACTGATTCACGGGTGGCCCGAATGTAGATCTCGGCCTGCTGGCCGCGCTGGTTGATTGCCGGAGCCTTGATAGGCAAACCAAGAACAGCCGACCCGTTCGCAGGCTGTCTGACGAGTGGAGCGAATATTGACTCGTCCGGCGTATTGACAACTTGTCAATGATAGTTGATTGTCTCGTACTGTTGTAGGCTGATGCCAAAGTTAGCAAGTGATTTGCGTAGGCGTACGAAAATGCTGAGCAACAGAAGTGAAGTTGTTGCACTTATCGAAATTGGCTGTTGATAGTCTTGCTTGTAGAAGTTGACGGCAATTGTTTGACTGTGATAGTTGACTGTAGTAGATTAGAAATGACTGTGGAAGTTTCAGTAGTAGCGTAGAAATGACTGACACAAGGTGACTGAAGAAGTATTGACTGAAATAGCAAAGTTGCCGTATTTAGTTAGGCACGTAGCGATTTGTAGAAATGTTTTGTATACATCTGGCTGAAGGCTGGCAGGTAGAGGGTTAATGGTGAGAGCTACCGGCCGCGCGCTGGCGGAAGCCCAGCCCTTGCTTGCTAATGACTCCTTCCCCGGCTGCAGGACAATGGGTGGCGGGGGTAGGTGCTCGCCGCAGAGGACTCAACGAGAATTGTTTGAAAGCCTATTGAATTACTTTTATATTTTAGTATGGACGTGCTTCGGCGGAGGTGGCGCGAAGGCACTCTGTGTAAATCGCTTTATTGCCTGTACATCTGTGCTTTCAATAATCAGATGCGCGCACTGGACTGCCGTGAGAGGCTTTGAGGGCAGGGGTAGCCGAAGAATGTTGGCCGCGCGGGTGAAAGACAACTAGGGGCTACGCCCTTGTAGCGAATTTCCTCGTGAGATTCTTCGAGAGATTGAACAATAATCATAATATAACATCACGTATGAAATACTCGTTTGGTATATTTAAAAACCTGTATAATTAAAAATATAATTGCTGAATCATAAACAAATATTTTGTAACCTACCGTTTATTTCAGCAACGTAATGCTCACCTACGTTCCGCCACGACAACAGAGCTTGTCTGCCTCAGTCGCTAGACGTTGCTTTGACCTCTGAAATGCTGATTTGAGAGCGACCGCATACCTGTTTGGAATTTCTTCTGGTTTTCTCAACCGTTAAAACAATTCATTTTACACAACTAATATAATAACTAGCTGAACCCATGCGATTACATCGCACAGCAGTAAGTGGTATAGGAAAGTTAGGACAGAAAATACTGCATATCCACAACAATAAATTAGTTTCGTATTTACCAAGATCTTTAAGACTGGTAAATATTCACAGTACAGTTTTCGTGCAGGTTGGACGTACAGAAAACGTTTACAGACAAAAATTGTGCAGTCTGTAGGTTTTATTTACGTCAAATCTGCTCGATTTTTGGAAGGGGAATTTATTTGGATTAGGAAAATTTGTACTGTCCGTTGGAGGAGATAAGTGGTCTTGTGTTTGAAGTGGGGTTGATTGTTTCTGAATTTCTTCATTATTAGGTGTAATGTTTAGTATGTCAGTAGGAATATGTTTTTTGTCTGTTCTGAGTTATTCATATTAGGATCCAAAAAGTTCTTAAGTGCACTGTTTGCTCAGTTTGTAATGAGAATACTTGAACAAGGAGTTTTGAAAAACTTACAATATGAATTGTATCTCGCATGTGTTGATGATACATTGATTACACCATGTAACAAGATTTTGTTTAAGTTAATTTTGTTGTTGTTTCTGATGCAGTATGTTTCAAAACACTATGTAAACCCAATTTTTCATATGGGAAATTGTTTTTAGGGAAATGACATCGATTTTCATAATTTTAACGAAAGACATGTATTTGAAACAACGAATGCTCATTTACATATGCTCATGAAACAAAACAAAAGAAGTTTATAAATATAACGTTTGAATAGATCTAAATGCAGTAAATATTTATGACAAAAGTGTTAAAGTACATGAAAATGCTTACATATCATGTACAGTGTGTTTAAAAATGTTCTATCTTAGTACATTTCCTCTTGTACATTCCATCACTCTCTCTGATCAGTCCTCAGATATAATCACTAAGCATTCCCTCATTATACTTTCCCTGGTACCTTCTTTCAAACAATTGTAAGTCCTGATGGAACCTTACACCCTGTTCCTCTGAATACCATATGAGCCCATGTGAGCCCATATGAGACTTGAAAAACATCCAGATGTGAGTGGAGTAGATGCAACTTTAGAAACATTCTGCTCCCCATTGATTTGTAGTAATTCAAAACTCCTACCACATCTTGTCCACTCTGTGATTACCTAGGAAACCATTTACAACATCTCCGAAGCCGAAGAACAAAATGCAATTACTAAAGAGACAATACAGGACACTTCCCCGTTCTTCCACGCAACCGATGGAAACAAGTTCCCACTAGCGATCCTAGTGTCAGAACCTGGTAATGTAGCGCCAAATAGAAATGTCAATATGATTCTTACTGAAGAAACAAATATTTTTTAATCTACCTAACGAAATAAGACTTATTTTTACCTACTCTCGCTGTGATTTAATTATATTGAAGGACTCAAATTACGGAAAATTATAATGTACAATGTGTTATAATGGACATGAGAACATTGAACCTTTAGTGAACATATAATGAAAATTATTTTCACGAATAAAGTTGTTACAAATGCAAGATTTTTCTTGCCTAAACACTTCCACTGATACATTTGGCTTTTTTTTCCATTTGCTTCCTTTAAAAAGCACTGTATCAATACATTGATACCTCTGCTTTCATACAGATTATTACACCCTTACATAAAATATTCTGCAAGTGAATATTAATGATTTGCATTAATTGTTTTTGTACGTCAAGTTTACTTTGACGTAAACAATTCAAAAAGTGTTTATTGAAAACATATTCAGTCTTAGAAAACTAATGGCGAATTCATTTGGGTAGAAAAGCGTGGCATTCACATACTGTTTAATCACAATATGCGAGTTTCTTCATTTATACTTTTCATCCAAATTCTGTTAGGCATTTCTACAACCATCATATGGCACGGTACTACACAACCAGCCACATACATAGGACTCAGCATTTTCCTGTACGAAACTTGTAGGAATATCTTCAGTGTTATCCATTTCTGCAATGTTCGTTACGCATGGCATTGGGAATGGCAATGTGCAAGTAGTCTCCCAATTAAGTAATTTTATAGTTTTTAATGCATTTTATTACAAAGAGAAGTCAAATTGTATTAAACCAGCTTCATTCATGTTCAAGATTCTTTCAATTTTTACCTGTTTTTATCACGAGGAAATGTGAAGAACGAACGCGAGTTCTGCTGTATTTTATAATAAAGCCAAAAACTACAGAATTGTTTCCTGCCATACGTAGAATGATGTAAAGAACAGTATTGTAAAATATGTTTTCCAGAAATCGACCAGAAAGACAATAAAATGAAAAGAAATCAAGCAGACAACAAACACCAACAGAGCATTGAGGTTAGGGTGTACGAGTTATTACCAGGTTCTGCCACCAGATGGATGTTTCTCGATATATCGCGAAGTGTCCTGTATTGTCTTTATAGTATTTGCAAAATGTTAACCTGAGCTCTCTTGGCGATGTCGGATGTCGCCCTGGAGAAAGCAGTCGAGATGAACTTCCGAGCGACGTCTTCGTTCTTGTAATCGCCGACCGGAACCTGGTACCTCTGCCTCTTCTTGAAAATCCACGGCGTTTTCCTCTTATCACCTAAATACAACTGACATCTAAACACTGTCCCTACTCTGCGTCCCTGATGGGCACCTACTCACGAACTGTGTACGATCGAACAAAAAAAATTAACAATGGCTGCTATGCTAAAAATTCTACTGCTTTCCCTGGTGTCTTCCCTTCTCCGAATTAACAAAATGTTCTGGTATTCGCGTCACCGCAAGCATCGAAAGTTCTCATTCGTATTGACAAACGGCATATATCACCCGCCAACCACTGGTTCCCTTTCTTAACGTGGTATCAAAATAGTTGCATTTACCCGCCCTACACCATAGCAACCCCCCTAGCAACCGCGGACTCTCATCCGGTAACAAATATTCGGCTCTGTATTGTTCTTCCTGCTTGTATGACACCATAACAACCCCCAGTGACCGCGTACACATCACATTTCAAGCTTCTCCCAGCATTTTCCGTCAACTGTTTCACTGTGCCATGCTTTGTATATCACACAAACTTTCCAAACCGATAGTGCTAGTCACACTCTTTAATATGACGTAAAGTTAAATTTGGGGTACGTTTTTGCAAAAATTACACATATGTATTTTTTTAAAGATCTCTCACACCGTTAATATCCACATTTCCAGTATTTTTTTAAAATACTGTTGTATTTGTAAGGTAATATGCTTCAATTGACTTCAAATGAAGTTCTTCAAAAACTCATAAATTTTCTGTGAAAAAGTTTCAAATTTCGCATTTTTAGTAGCACTTAAACGCTATTTTCCTAAAAACGGATACAAATGTTTCAAAGAAATTTGCCATTTAGATCGAGGTTTTAGTGTTCTTTAATATTCTAAAATTTATCTTTCCTTTTACCACTAGGATCACCGGAAAAAAATCATACTTCTCCTATTTTCGAAAATTTAGTTAACAGAAAATCGGACTTATACCACCTTTATATGTGTTTTTTTACTCCACTCGAACAAGAAATTCAAAGAAAAAAGTTGGAGCCATTTTTGATAAAATTTTGAAAATATTGCAGTAGCTTCATGTAAAGTACCCCCTACAATTAATTAATTTTTTTACAAAATCGAAGAGCTTTGACTCAGGTCAGATCGACAGAGTTCAGTTTGGGCACTTTGGAAAATCGTATACATAGTTTCGGTGCAAGTGTTGTTCCCATACATCCGGACGGACGGACGTTTTGTCGTCAATTGTTTTTTCGGTATCAAGAACCCACAAAATAGGGATACTGGCTGCACCACGTGTTAGAGGATTTTTTTAATTTACCAACATTATTTATCCACTTTTTCTTTATCAGGGTCTGGCAATACATTTTTTTCGGGTGAATATTCGCCGTTTTTTCGCGCAGCAGTCACAACTTTCTCTACACAACATATTTTACTCTTCATATACGTATGAAGAGTACTGAAAAAAAACCGCCAGCAAAACTTCTGAGCCAGAACTGAATAGTCTTTCTCGTTTCCAATTGATATTGGAACCGGCATTTATCTCTCATTCATTCCCTTGTTTTTCATGCCATGTAAGTTTTTATGACTTTGTCAGCTTCGTCTAATATTTCATCCCGAATGAGTTGAATATATTCCATTTTCAAACTTTTTTCAAACTTAATCTCTAAGACATTACGGTGATCATAAAAATACACTGCAAGACTACTAAAATAGGACTTCTTCAGAACTAAAAGAATGTGATCAAATAGATGCCTCAAATAGTAAATATGTGATTGAATTTTTCAAAATTAAAATTGTTCTTAAATGAAAATGAAAAAATAGTGACGCGTGGATAAAGGGGTATAATTCCACTCGTTCTAAATAAGAAAATTCGCTACCGTCCCTCGTTTTCGTGAACTCGAGCAATTATACCCCTCTGTATCCACTCCTTTCGTTAATTACTATTCCGGACGTGTATTTAAATGTAAACTAGTGGTGCTACAGAATGGCTTAGACGTTCCCTAATTAGTTTTCTATTTTCTTGGGTCTTCGCAAGCTATTCCGAATGGCCACATACTCTTTCTTGCCAGCTACCATATATCACCGCCAAAAGTACATTTTTTTTGTCATTTTCTTAATTTTTCGGTTTCCTATTTGTAGAACGAAAATATTAATTTTAGAATATTAAAGAACACAAAAACCTAGCCGTAAATGGCAATTTTCTTTTAAAAATTATAAGCCGTTTAAGAGAAAATGGCGTTTTAGCACTACTAAAAATGCGAAATTTGAAGCTCATTTTCACAGAAAAGTTTTGAGTTATCAAAATACTTTATTTGAAGTTATTTGAAGCACTTACACTCACAAATATAATAATCTTTACAAATTGCGGATAATGAGCATATTAAAGATGTGAGAGATCTTTCAAAGAATTTACATTCATATAATTTTTGAAAAAACAAAAAAAAACTCAAAATAAACTTTACATCATATTAAAGAGTGTAATTATCACTATCTGTTACAAAAGTTTTAAGAAAAAATTTGCAGCCATATATGAGAAAATGGCGTTTGAACATTTCTGAAAATGCCGAAATATGAGCTACTTTTCACAAAAAACGGTAGTGTTTTCGAGAAACTTTTCTTGACATAATTTAAAGCATTTATACTCGTAAATATAATAATGTGAAAAAATCGCCGATAATGTAAATATTAACGACGTGACAGTGAAAAAATTTACATTTTTGTAATTTTTGAAAAAACCAACCGATAGACCAATATGGCTTTTATGTCATCTGATAGAGTAAATTTACCACTATCCGTACCAAAAGTTTAAAGAAAAAATATGGAGCCGTTTTTGAGATAATCTTGTTTTTGTTATTTTTTTAAATTTCATATATTGCACTCAATATTGCACGAAAACTACTAAAATTATGAGAAACATTTACATGACTTTTATGAAAGAACTCAATATGCAGAACAAATTTTACTTGAAGAAAAAATCTCTATCTTCAATTTTGTAGTTGGAGAAAGACGCCGAAAAAATTCAGACTTTCACAATTTTCGAAAATTTAGTTATCCGTGAAAATCGGAACAAGCCATGTTAATAAGTGTATTTTACTCTATTCATACAAAAATTTAAAGAAAAAATTTGGAGCCGTTTTTGAGAAAATTTTGAAAATTCCCGGGGGCTTCATATAAACTTCCCACAAATTTTGAAGCATCTTTTTCAAAATCTCAAATCTTTGACTAGAATCAGATCGACTGGGGAATATCCATTTTGGAAGAAATCATACGTATGGTTTAGCCGCTAGCAGTGTTCATAGACGGACGGACGGACGGACGGATTGACGGACGGACGGACGGATTGACGGACGGACGGATTGACGGACGGACGGACGGACGGACGGATTGACGGACGGACGGACGGATTGACGGACGGACGGACGGATTGACGGACGGACGGATTGACGGACGGACGTTTTCCTTTCAATTGGGTTTTCGGTATCAAGGACCTAGAAAACAGTTTCTGGCTACACCACGGGTTAGGGGATTTTTTTTCTTAATTTAGCAACTGGTTTTATCCACTTTTTCGTTATCACGGCCCGGCAATTAATTTTTTTTCCGCCGAAAATTGGCCTTTTTTCGCGCAGCATGACATAACTTTCCCTATGCTACGTATATCACTCCGTGTATACGTACGTATACGGGAAAGTAAAAGTAAGCATTGTCACATCTTTGTTTACTAACCTCTGCTCGTCCGTCAGTTATTCCATTGTCTTGGTGTCCAGATCAGGAAATGGATAGTTTTTGTGAATCCATCCATAAGATTGTAAAAAATGCCTTTAAATTAGATTTTGTTTTTTAAGCAACTATAATGCGTTTTGGGCGATTCACGGCACATTCATTCAACCGAATTTTCCAGTGACTTATTAGAAAATCATGTTGGAGAACTAAACGCGCTTCGGGGAGTTATATGGGCATGGAGGTGATCACATTCGATACCTGGGTCGATTGGATGGGACGAATCGATTGGATTTATTTTCAGCGTAATCTGGAAGAATTCTAGAAAAAACATATTTTTGGAGGCTTTGATGTACCTACAGTATCGAAATGCTGCGATTTGTTCGGGGTGCTATACTCATTTCAGAATATTTTAGTGGACTGTGTAAATGGACTGAGAGTGAAGCACAGCCTTCCCGAAACCCTTTGATAGCTTAGATGGAAGATTAGTGCAGGAGTTTTCCGGGTTTACAGAAAATAAGTTCTTGCACAAACTAAATTTAATTACCGCATCACAGTTCTTGCTTACATGAGCACAGTACGTTAATTACAGTAAAATACACTTGGAGCGCACTACTAGCTAGAACCTTTCCAAGCAACCAGGCGCTTTACACACTACAGATAGTAAATACCTTACTCGTGCAAACCGGAAACAGTCCTGGGTTGCACGATTGAACAAACAATTGTTACCTGTGTAATCCTTACTCGGATCTCACAGACGTATGTACCGCATGCCGCCTGTTAAGATAACGAGTTAAATGCCATGCGAACTGGGAACATCCCTACTCGATTGTTATACTACCTTTTCGGTTCAACATTAATCCTTATGACAAGATGCATTATATTGATGATAGTTTTTGATGATAGTTAATGGCCAGCATTAAACCAGTTAAAGTAATGTAAATTCTTTTAAAACTGCTTCTATCAAAACTTTTTAATTAACCCTGTTTTTAAGGATAGACGAACCTAACAGCTTAATTGTTAAAAAACTAGTTTAATATAAACTTACAATGCACACATAAAAATTGTCACCATTAAGTAACCCACCATTGGAGGTGCCGGACTAGTTTCTGGTGTTTATTATTCGGAAAAAAATTGAAGACAATCACTCGTGGAAGAAAACACTCAAATCATGTAAATACAATCGCATGACATTTAAAATCTTCATTCACATTTGATTATTGACATTCTAAATTGCTTAAAAAATTGTAAATGAATTAAAGATTTTAAAAATATTACAATCTATAAAAACATATTCATAGCTTCAGTAGTTTCTTTTTGACAAAATCATTACATTTTTACGGCCCATGGGATTTCTATAGAGTTTTTATGATTGAGTTCGAGTACTTGTATCTAACGAAAGCGTTCTGTTGTGCAGATTACTGGCGCCGGTCATGGCATCGGGCGCGAACTGGCCCAGCAGTTCGCAGACCTGGGCGCCACGATCGTCAGTTGGGACATCAACGCGAAGAGCAATGAGGAGACCGTGCAGGGCCTCCGCAAGCAGGGCTTCAAAGCCTACGCGTACACGTAAGCAAACACCCATATTCCCAAAATATTCCCTTCCTCATTTCTGCTTAATAGAGCTTACTCACCAGTGTTTATTAATTTATAAAACTCAACCATGTATTTAGTAAGTTTTGCTGCAACTGTTTTGTAAATATAATGACATGTTTAGTGTACACTGCTTCTGGTTACTGTACGTGCACTAGTATGTTTAACTAACCAGCAGTTTCGTGAACGTGACTAAGCGCTTTGTTCTTCCATGTTATTCTGTACTGTATAGTTCAATTTACAAGTATTACTTCCTTAATTGTATTACTCGTTCACTTTACATTTGCAGACGGCAGAATTAGGAACTAATGTTGTTTTGAAAGAGAAGGCCCGAACACACCACCGAGAATGCACGAATGGCCCCGATGTCAATCAGCATCTGACCAATCAGCTGTCTCCGAAGGCAGCATTAGCGCTACGGACACAGCTGACGAATTATGCCTTTCTGACAGTGAGCTGGAGTAGTGCTCCTAAATGATTAAGATAATATACAATAAAATAGATCGCACCACACGCAATTCACAACATTCACGTACAATATTTTTATTTCTTCTTTGCACTTATCTATTGCTTAATGGTTATGTTTTTGCCCCGCCGGGGTTCTATGTGCTACTCACCGCCATCTATATCATATTAAACGGTCAGTATATACTGCAGACGCGCGTTTCTCATTCAGTCGGCGGTGACCTCATGTAAACAGATCGCAGCGCTCCGTCTGCAAATGTAAAGTGAACGAGTAATATGAACTAAGCAGTTTTTTCCGTGTATTTGCTCGTTTTGTGAAGCTCTCCTTTTGCTAGTAGTGGTAGAGCTGAGGATATGGACTACTATTTTCTTAGTAACACAAAAAAATCAAATGTGCAGTTCCTTTACCGAAACAAATAAGTTTTATATAACTCTGAAGCAAAAATGTGTCGTTTTGAAATGTTGCTAACCTCACCTTCTTTTCATCATTCATATTTCTATGTTGGAAAGGTATTCATTCTTAATTCGACATTGTACAGAGAAAGTTCAGAGTGAGTATGTCCGTGCCAGAGGTTTAAATGGCCTAAGCCTGTGGAAGCCTCTTTTACTTTTAAAAGTAGCGCCCTTTGAGAGGGTGGTGAGGTTGTCGTTCCTTCAAGGGCTACTAACATACCACCGGCCACTAAAATCGTAATGAGCTTTCACAAAACACAATCCTGTATAAAAAAAATAGTTTCCTTAGTGATGTCATATTTTTTCCCAAACATCTAGAAAATATGAAAAATAGCTACATTTACACCCTCCATAACTCTGGAACCGTTCACTTGAGCAAGATTATGCTTAGGACCATTTTTGTTTGTAATTTAATGTAATTGTTTTTGTATATGACACTTTTTGCGCTAAACCGCATAGTTTTGAATAATATTGAAGAAACACTGATAAAAACTGCTAATTTACCAACTTCTCCCCCCCCCCCCAAACCCGACGCTCTAAATGGTGTAACTTTTTACCAAACAATATGTGGATTGTATTGAACAATTTGGAGTTGGAGGGAAACTTTTATTTGGATGTTGAGGTTTTGGTCTAATTGCACCGTACTCAAAGGCCGCTTCCTGTGAAAAATAAAGTCAATAAAATGGGTAAACCGTTATCTGGTTCTCCAAGAATGGTGGGTTTTTTGTTGTTCGCTGATGTAAATATTACCAATCGAAGGATAACTCACGAAAGCTGTACACAATTGACTCGTAGTAGACATCAATGTTTTGTAGACATTTTCAAATTGTTAAAGTATGATAAAACTTATCAATGAAATAGAGAAATCATAACAAAACATTCAGAAAATCTTTAATAAGATAAGTTATTACTACGTAATTTGACATTAACGTGATTGTTCCTTTAACGTGATATAAAATTCTAATGATAACCTGAGGTTCTTCATTAATAATGCATCGTTTTGGAAAAAAACGGAAATTGCAGAACACCCATTTGAATTTAACGAGAAATATTTGCGATGGGTTGAGACCCAAACAGCTTTTCTTTAGACATGAACTAACTAAAACTGCTCAAATATCATTCAGTAAAATAATTTGAATTGTGATAAGGAAACGGCAGACTACAGTGTGATGTCTGAGGACTGTATTGACAATTAATTAGTTTATGAATGTGTTAAACGTTATATTAAACTAGTTACAATGTTCTTCTAACAATTTGTTTCAATATTTACTTATCAACCTTAAGCAGTGGATAAAATATGAGAAATTCTGTCGTAACACAGTAATGATGAAAGTATTCACTTTGTAGCTGCGATGTGTCCAGTCGTGAAGAAGTTCTTCGTGTTGCGGATCAAGTGAAGAAAGAAGTGGGTGATGTAACAATTTTGGTGAACAATGCTGGAATTATGCCCTGCAAACCTCTGGCTAATCACAACCCCAATGAAATCACAAGAATGTTTGATATCAACGTCTTTGCGCACTTCTGGGTAAGAAATTTACAAATCCTTTCGACCGTAATAAGCTTTTAAATTACACGATAATATTTCAATTATAATAATGTGCACGATAAATACGTAAGTAAGCGCATTACCAAAACAGCATGAGACGATAAATGAGTGGACGTATGTCTGTAGTTAAACACTTTGAGAAGATTGTATTAGCTTTAGAAGGCTACCGTTACGGAATTTCTTTAACGTTTTTAATAACGTACACCCGTGGAAACATAAAATTTCGCGTCGAAAATGCCTTGGCCCGCGGGCTGGAGGGCGATTGACATCCCTGACCGCCGACAACGATATCTACCGTCGGGTTTGAAAACTACGTTCTCTAGATCGAACTATGAAGATTACGTTTATTTGATTAGAGAGCTTATAAAATATTTTAACGCCCATTGAGAGCTCACAGTATAGTAGTAGTAGTAGTAGTACTACAGAAGTAAAATAATAATTAATTCCCACCCATGAAACCATCGTAATTCCTACCCATGAAACTAAATTGACATTAATTTTTGTATACGTAATCTTACATTCAAGTTTCATTATTTTAAAATGTGTTTTTATAAGAAGGGAACGGGAGTAGCGAATGCACAGCTCAATGCCAAAGTGTTGTTCCAGAAGTGGAGAAGTGGCAGGTTCGATTCCCGGTCTAGGTAGATATTTTTATTCATTCTATATTGCCACAAGATCGTCAAAATTACATTCTACATTTGTCTTACCAATTTTCTGCATAAAGCACCCAAAATTTCATTCGCAAACAAGGCGAATATTTGAATTCTGAAGAAATTACATATTTGACGATTATGTAATTTCGATTTAGTAAAACGATTTGTATAAAAAATTAATGTAAAATACGACTGCTTCTAGTATTATTATACAACCATGCTAGGGATGTCTTTCTGCTTGCTACAATTTTATAGTTCAGAAGAGAGTTCAATAAACTCATCTATTTTGTTGAGAGACATTATCGATTTTCTCCCTTTCGAAGTATCAGGTCTCAGAATTTCAACTGTCTTTGGTAGTTACGACTGCAGGTCAAAATGAGATAAGCATGCAGCGTTGCCTTTCAGTAATGAAACAAAAAACAATATTTTCACTCACAGCCAAGCAAACGGACCTTTCAACTCCCATTCATTTTTCGACTATGCTCACCATGCAAACGACAGCGAGTTATCGCATTAGTGGGAGAGTGACACCTATTTGTCTCTGAGGTGGCGTTTTTGGTTTCCTTATTAGTCATGTGTTCCCTATGTTCCCTGGAATAACATAAATAAACAGAAAATAGGAAAATACAAGATAAAGATATTTCGTAGAAAGATAAGTACCTCTTTTCTGGACTACCATGATTTAAAATAAAATAAAAATTTAATTACGCAAAGAAATGTGTACTGCAATAAGTTAATTTGACAAAAAAACACGAGTAAGCAAAGCGTCTTTCACCGGATTCGATCCTGTTGTCTAAGGTGCCGGAAGAAAGGTTTCTATCATTGAGCCAAGCGAATACAGTTATGTTGCAATTCATCGGATTATGTATTACGGCACACTTTGAACAAAGTTTGAAAATCCTCGGAGATATTTAGACATTTATATTATCAATTATATAACATCAAATTATATAACATCAATATTATCAATTATATTTATACATAGATATTTAGACGTTTATTAAACGGAATTAAAATATAGGGGGATTTAGAGATTTTTTTCTTTAATATTGTGAGAATATTCTTCCCTCAAAAACGACGATTGGGTAACGGGTTCTAGATCATGGAAATTAATTCATATTCGAGTTGCTAGAATTCTTTCTTGTTAAGCGATTCCCTTCCCGAGGTATTATGTTTTCATGTTGTTTAGAATAAGAAAGATCTTTAAAAAACGAAAGCAATCTCCAGATGCATTTAACGTCAATGCTATTAAAATAAATGCAGAATTGTTCAAACATTGACAGCATCGGCGAGTTCAGTGTTAACATTTAATTTTTACGTACGCTGATTGTTTCACGTCATTTGGGGAATTTTTCTGTTTAGTTTTTAAACAGAAACAATTTTTTTAAAGCTTTGGGGTTTTTGGTCCTGCTTATGCTGGCTGAACTTTTAGAAATCTTCAAAAAGCCAAGGGCGGTCCAAACTCTGCCATGCTAGTTGAATTGTTATAAAAACATGCGCGCGCGGAGCAGGGTTAAAACTTATTATTGTTATCTCCACATTATGTTACGAATATTTTTCATTTCAAATACAAGCGATCGATTTTCTAACTTCTTCAGAGTTCATTTATTCGCGTTCTTCGCGAAAGCGAATTATGACTAATTTATGCATAACATGGTCAAGAAAAGTGTAGAATGTTGTAATTTAGACGATCTTGTGACGATTTAGAATTGATAAAATATCTTCCTAGACGCGGAATCGAACTCGCCACTTCTCCAGTTGTGGAACAACACTTTTGCACTGAGCGGTCTATTCTCTGCTCCATTACTGTTCTTATAACAACACATTTTAAATTAACGAAATTGGATGCAAGATTACATATCCAAAAATTATTCATGGTTATTAATCATGGAAGCCTCTTTCCTCTGTACTACTACAGTTAGCTCTCAATGAACGTTAAAATATTTTATATGCTCGCTAATCAAATAAATTGATTCTTCATAGTTCGGTCCAGAGAACGTAGTTTTCTAACCTACCGGTAGATCTCGTTGTCGGCGGTCAGGGATGCCCATCGCAATCAAGCCTGCGGGCCAAGGCATTTTCGACGCTAAGTTTTGTGTTTCCACGAGGGTACATAATTCAAATTACGTGTTGCAGTACAGCCAACCTCGCACGGTTATTTCATGATTAAGGACGCTGCGTTGTTTGTTTTTAATATTGATAGTTCATGTTGAAATAAGCAATAGTACCATTCCGTACTTCAGTACCATTCCGTGATTCAAATGTAAATCGTAAAATTAATTAAATTTTGTTATGAATTAATTAAATGTGCATACAATTCTATTACACTGTCACGCATCCTATTTATTTCATGAATTGCACAATAGTCCAAACACATTTATTATAACTAGAAAAAGAAAGAAATATTTTCGAAAAATCTTCAAAAATAATTGCGATCTCTTTTATTACAACTTGAAATTTTTCATACTATTTGAATTTGGCCCTATCCAGTGCTTGTGGAATTAGCTTTCCTTGCATCTGAACAGTAAAGTAGTGCCTCTCAACCGCACAGTCAGAAGAGTGTTAACATAATACACTATCACGAAGAGAATAGAGTTAATCCCCCTTTCTCTTTGCAGATGCTGGAGGCGTTCCTGCCCGGTATGCTGCAGAACAACCATGGACACGTGATCGCGCTGAGCAGCATGGCGGGCATCATGGGCATCCCCAACCTTGTGCCGTACTGCGCCAGCAAGTTCGCGGTGCGCGGCATGATGGAGGCCCTGCGCGAAGAGCTGCGCCTGGACGCCCGCGATCCGCGCATCAAGTTCACCTGCATCTACCCGTTCATCGTCGACACCGGCCTGTGCCACAAGCCGCGCAATAGGTGAGGTCCAGCTCCATCTCTCATTTATTAATCCAGTAAATAGTTTCCATAAATCTAGACTAAACATGCTCTTTTATAACAAAGTAATATTTACAAAAATATTTTCGAAAATTATTCCAGAAAATTTGGGATTCCTTCTATTGTATTTTTGTATTAAATACATTTCAACTTGGCTTGCCTCGAGATTGCCGAATCTCCTTTACATCTGGACAGTAAAGTAGTGCTTCCCAATCTCGCCACTTGAAGAGGTTAGACTAATACGCAGGGTACATTGTCTAGGTCCAGACTAAGCGTTGGTGAAGCCAACGGCGAGATCACGAGTTTCGTGATCTTCCCCTCTTCATATGCTTGTGGAATAAATTTTTACAGAATTTTGAAAGAGAAAAACAAAATAAACAATTAGTTAATTTAGAATTAGGCGGTGGCACAAAAATGAATTTTTAATGGTATGGGAACCCTTGCCTGCTTGCCTGCTACAGCTGAACAACTTTTTGTTACACCACTTTACTAATAATTAATAATTCGAATATGAAAAGTGAAAGTACAGTAAAATCTAATTCGGAAACCTGTCTTAACTGCAAAATTTCTCAGGCCCGCGAAGTTATACGGTATTTTACACTACATAAAACGGAACCTTTCGAACGCGGAAAAGGAACAGTATTTCATGTTCTGCAGTGAAAAATATCTTGTTAAAACGGAATTGCTGTGAATTTGATGCAATTGGCAGAGACACGAGATGATCTTAATAAAATGATTCCATCTGCAAGCTTGTATTAAAATCTCTATCCCTGTGACACGCGATTCAGTCGTGGCAGCAGGACTTACTATTGCACAATTCTTTATTGGACTGATTTGTTCGTACAAAATGAATATTGTGAACTTCCTGCGGAAATTCTCGCAAAAGCTAACAAAAATACGCACAGTGGTTTCCACTAAAATCTCGAAAAATACATGAAACTGTTTATGGTGTATTTGAGAGGTACCAGTGTGAATAACAGTGTAAAATAATGAAACGGTACTTTTAGGTTATTAGCCTCTATTGCTAACAGTTATTTATAATGTGTCATAACACCAAAAAATAAATTTTCGAAGATGTTAGCCGATGTGCCGATAAATCTTATTATTACTCTTAGTACTGCTGCTCAAGAAGAATAGAATGTCTCTACGTAACAGTGAAATGTGAGTGACTGATGCCAATTGTAAATTCACGGTAACATTCCAAAGTTGCAATTTTCGTGTCAGTTAAGCAAAATAAGGTAATAAGGTATTTTACTTATTTGAGTATTGTGCCATTAATTTATTTATTTGCTTGCATCTTAATTTTAAAAAAATTGAATTCATAAAAAATGTATGTGTTGTGTTGGCATCAGAGCGGGCCATAAAGTATTCAAAAGGCCCGAGGGCACAAAGAATCAGAAATGCCCGCAAGGGTATTTAGTATACCATTATGTATTTTGTTTCAGGTCCCTTAACACACAGCAATTAACTAGTAAACCATAAAATATTTAATAGACTGTTCAACAAGATACATAGAATTAGAAGAAGACCCACCTACAGAGTGGAACATATCGCCTATTTATAAGGGCGATAAAATGATGTGCACAAATTATAGAGGCATCAGTGTTATACCATCTATAGCAAGATTGTTCTCTAGTATTTTAAGTAAAAAAAATAGAAAAAGAAATATCTAGTTTGAGTGAGGAGCAAAGTGGTTTTAGATCGAGACGATTCTGTCTGAATAACATTTATTGTTTAAGACAAATTATTGAGAAATGCGAAAGCAGGAATGTAGATCTTTACCTGACATTTATAGATCCTGAAAAAGCCTATGATAGTGTTCCGCGAAGTAAGCTTTAGAAGGCAATGAGAAGAGTAAATATTAAAGAAACGTGGATCAACATTGCCAAGAAACTATATAAGGGACCGTTCATAAATTACGTAATGCAAATTTCGAGTATTTTCAATACCCCCTCCCCCCCTTCTAACGCACTTCCCTTTCTCTATGCAAAGCAGCGTAACGCTGCCTCAGACCCCCTCCCTCCCCCTTTAGCTTTACATAATTTATGGATGACCCCTAAGAACACTGAAGCGAAAATTAAAATTGGAAAAATGGTAACTCAAAATATATTGGTTAAAGTCTTAAGCTAGGATGTGGTTTATCGCCACTTTTGTTCCATATTTACCTTGAGCAAGCGCTGCATACATGCGGATGTTTGCGGATGATCAAATATTAATTATTCAAGACGAAGAGGACAATAAATATATGCTAGATGTGGTTTAAGATATAAATGTTAATAAAACCGAATGCATATGTATTGGAAGAACTTTAGTGGATGTAACAATAAATGGTGATGATATTAAATCCTGAAACATCTTTCAATCCATTGGCTCAATAATAAGTAACACTGGCACATGTGATAAGGATATTAACTCCAGAATACTAATGGGGAAGAAAGCAACAAAAGCTCTACTCAGTGTGATACGGAATAGCAATATCCGACAAAAAATAAAGCAAAAAAAAATTCCAGTCCATGGTAAAAAATGTAGTCCTATATGGAGGAGGAATGTGACCTGAAACAAAAAATCAGAGTCAAAATACGAACGGTGGAAATAATAATAACAATAATAATAACAATAATAATAACAATAATAATAACAACAATAATAATAATAATAATAATAATAATAATAATAATAATAATAATAATAATAATAATAATAAATTTATTGTCTCGCAAATGGACTGTTGTCCGGTGGCAAGTTTCAATTACAACAATCTTAGACAATATTCAAAATGTAATACAATAGTGAAATAATATTACTATTATTATAATAAACAATAATATTAATAATACAACAGTACTCTCAGTTTTTATACAATTAAGAATTTTGAAAGTAAACAGTACCTTACAAGTAATACAATAGTTATTTATGTATCTACAGCGCCACGTAGACGCCCTCGCCCCAAGGGCGACCCCCTAACCCAAAAGCCTCCGGCCCGAGGGGTCGGATGCCGCCCCTGGTGCATACAAACCTTACGGCTTACGAGCTCGTTGCTGAATCCAATTAGAATTCGAAACATTTTATATTTTTTTCGGGGGGGGGGGTCTAGATGAAAGACGAATTTGCCTCATTTATCAATATGACGTTAGATAAACGAAACAGCGCGTGTATCTGAGGACTGATTAGTTCGTACAAAATGAAAGAATATTGTGAAGTTCCTGCGTAAATTCTCACAAAAACTAACAAAGCTACGGAAGGTGGTTTCCAGTAAAATCTCGAGAAATATATGAAAATGATTATAGGATGTTTGAGAGTTATATGGAAAATTTTCGTGTGAATTGCGCTGATGAAACAGTACTTTTCTGTTATTTGCGTCAATTGCACAAGCACACCTGTCTCTAGGAATAAAAGAGATACGGAACAGTGAAATTTAAGTGACCGGTGGCAATTACACTTTAACGGGAATATTCCAAAAATGCAACTTTGATGTCAATTAAACATAATAAGATTTGTAACAAGTTATTTTATTATTTGAGCATTCTTTAATTTATTATTGTGCTTGCATCTTAAACTTTTTATGAATTCGATTTATTTAAAGTTAAGTGTGTTGAATTGGTATTCGAGCAAGCAACAATGTATTCAAAAGGCCGTAGGCCGAAGAAATCATAAAGGCCCTCAATGGTATTAACAGTACCATTACGTGTTTTGTTTCAGGTCCGTAAGCACACAGCAACGAATCAGCAAACCACAAAATAGTATACTAAAGATACTTATACTTTACTTCTGCCAGTACTCGTGCTAGTGTATTCGTATAGTATTGCTAAAGAAATTATTTATATTTTTAAATTTTGCTTTTAGACAATATCACTACAAAAGAAACATTAGTTTTTTAAATTATTTTTAAACTAAGATTGTTGAAACAGTGCTGCAGGTAAGCTATTCCAATCTCGTATCGTTCTATTCACAAATGAAAACTTTCCTACATATGTTGGTATTTTTAATGTTTTTGCCTACAACAAACATAGCCGCACGTTTCTGAATGCGTTCAGTGCTCTGTATTTCCCCTGTTCTATATGGGTCCCAACAGCTCGCGGCGTATTCGAGTAAAGGTCTGACCAGTGACGTGTATGCTAAATCTTTGGACTTCTTATTTCCAGTCTGTCTGCGTGCGTGCGTCTGTCTGTCTGCGTGCGTGCGTCTGTCTGTCTGTCTGCGTGCGTCTGTCTGTCTGTCTGCGTGCGTCTGTCTGTCTGTCTGCGTGCGTCTGTCTGTCTGTCTGCGTGCGTCTGTCTGTCTGCGTGCGTCTGTCTGTCTGCGTGCGTCTGTCTGTCTGTCTGCGTGCGTCTGTCTGTCTGTCTGTCTGTCTGCGTGCGTCTGTCTGCGTGCGTCTGTCTGTCTGCGTGCGTCTGTCTGTCTGTCTGCGTGCGTCTGTCTGTCTGTCTGCGTGCGTCTGTCTGTCTGTCTGCGTGCGTCTGTCTGTCTGTCTGCGTGCGTCTGTCTGTCTGTCTGCGTGCGTCTGTCTGTCTGTCTGCGTGCGTCTGTCTGTCTGTCTGTCTGCGTGCGTCTGTCTGTCTGTCTGTCTGCGTGCGTCTGTCTGTCTGTCTGTCTGCGTGCGTCTGTCTGTCTGTCTGTCTGCGTGCGTCTGTCTGTCTGTCTGTCTGCGTGCGTCTGTCTGTCTGTCTGTCTGCGTGCGTCTGTCTGTCTGTCTGTCTGCGTGCGTCTGTCTGTCTGTCTGTCTGTCTGCGTGCGTCTGTCTGTCTGTCTGTCTGTCTGTCTGCGTGCGTCTGTCTGTCTGTCTGTCTGCGTGCGTCTGTCTGTCTGTCTGTCTGCGTGCGTCTGTCTGCGTGCGTCTGTCTGTCTGTCTGCGTGCGTCTGTCTGTCTGTCTGCGTGCGTCTGTCTGTCTGTCTGCGTGCGTCTATCTGTCTGTCTGTCTGCGTGCGTCTGTCTGTCTGTCTGTCTGCGTGCGTCTGTCTGTCTGTCTGTCTGCGTGCGTCTGTCTGTCTGTCTGTCTGTCTGCGTGCGTCTGTCTGTCTGTCTGTCTGTCTGCGTGCGTCTGTCTGTCTGTCTGTCTGCGTGCGTCCGTCTGTCTGTCTGTCTGTCTGTCTGTCTGTCTGTCTGTCTGTCTGTCTGTCTGTGTGCGTCCGTCCGTCGGTGAACACCACTAGCGTGTAAACCACGCGTAGGATTTTTCCCAAATTGAAGAAACCCTGTCCGTCTTGCTCTAGTCGAAGTTTTGAGACTTAGAAAATCTTTCTTCTAAATTTGGCGGTATTTTACATGAAGCTCCTCGGACATTTTCAATATTGTCTCAAAAACTCTCGTTTTTACTGTTTTTCGCGCAGCAGTACATAACTTTCCCTACATAACGTATATTACTCCGTATATACGTACGTTTTCGGGAAAGTAAAAGGAAAGAAATAAATGGAAAATGGCCAATTTTGGACTGGTACTTTTTTTCCACACATCCATTTAAATGTATCATTCTCTCAAAAATTCTATTCGATATAATGATATTTAAAGAGATATTCAAATGCTGGTACACACATGCAATGTTTTTTTGTAGTATTCTTATAATTAACATGAAGGTGGACGTATGTTAATATTAGAATTTTGCTTTCAGGTTTCCCAGTCTTCTTCCAATCGTCAAACCAAAGAATGCAGCCAGGATGATCATTACTGCTATGAGACGTGATCAAGCTGAAGCATCTCTTCCAGGGTCTCTTCTGCCCCTCAATCACGTTATGAGGTAAGTCCTTCAGTTGTGTATTTCATTGTATTATAGCCACAGAATAATACAATTCATTCGAGGATGAATTTATAAAAGTGGTTAATTATTGAAGTTGATGAAGTACAAAACAATCTCAATTTAATTATTGTGAAATTGCCATTAAATTAGTGATGCAAGGATCAAAAATTAAGTGCATCTCCTACTTGAACAATCAACATATGAGTGTTTTTCCCTAATGCAAGTTTTGCTTAACATCTCCAATGTTGTGCTTCCACGCTTTGAAGTGTTATGTTGTTGATGCTATATTTTCTTACACCTAGTATTTCTTAAGTTTTCCTTCAATATTGTAATGAATCTGATGAGGGCAAAGTCTGCTGAAGGTAAAAGAGTTCTATATGAGCAAGGCATAGAATATGCGAGATAGAATTATGGATGTCCTGACTATAGCAAAAAAACAAGAGATCAACAATGAGGGGGGAGAAAAATGGTCAGAACGTTATCGTGTAAAAGAGTAAAAGGAAGTTGTTTTGGTTGATGGAGTAACGAGAAGGATTATGTACACTTTTGAAGGTAATTGGATTATGTCCCTATGAAGATTAACATGGAGAAATTGGATAATACATGGAGAAATTACACTGCAGACAACACTATTAAGATACGGTGATTAAATTTTTAACATCACCAGAGGAAGACAAAAATATCTGGAAATTAAAATAATGGAATTTATAAACTGAGATATATAGAACGCAAGTCTGCAGAAAGTGGATTATATAAAATTGTTTTGTTTTTGAAAAACATGAAGTGTTAAAACAGAGTATCTTTAATTAATGTTTTTAGTGTGTTTCATTTTCTTTTTTTTTGTTCAGTGATTTTGTTCATTTCATTGAAGTGATTGTTTTATTAAATTTTATTATTTTTTATATAGTTAATTTCAATCTCTTAGCAAGAAGGCAACAAGATCGTAGATCGAGGTAAACTATAGTATCATGTATGAAATTCATAGAAACAATAGTATCATGGATGAAATTCATCCATGGTAGTATGTTAAATTTTATCGCATTTTATTTATTTATTTTTTTAATTTTCTTTATTTTTAGTCACATCAACAGCTAAGGTTATTAGCGACTACATTGTTTATACAATTATAATTTTATCCATAATTATATTAACAAAAATGTCACAACCTATATATAATTAACATTGTATGGCAACATATATTTTAACATTGTATGGCAACATAACTTAATTGTACAATATCATCATATGTCATTAAAGATGTTACAATTTTCACAAACCGTGATCAGTTGGTTCTGATATTTGGTCGAATACAATAAAGTATCTAAAGGTTTATTTAGATTAGAAAATTTTCTTTCATTATTGAATTTAGGGCAGTTTTCTATTATATGGTATATTGTTAAATTAGTGTTAAAAGTATCACAAAGTGGAGGGGATGTTTTGGTAATTAAGTAGAGATGGGTTAATTTTGTGTGGCCTGATCTTATTCTGGACAGTGCAACTTGTCCTCTTTGGTTGAGCTTTTTAGAAGTTGTAATATGATAAAAGTTATTAATTTGGCTGTGGAGTTGACTTGCTTTATGTTCTTTCAGTGTGTTATTCCATTTCTGTGCCATGCATTTTTCTATTGTTCTCAATTTATCATAGGTAGTATGCATGATGTTATGAATATTATTCTCCTTCTGTAGGTCTATTAATGTTGAAGAATTTTTCCCTGTTATGTCCTCTGGAATTTTAAGTTGAGGTGGAAGCCAAGCAACAATAATACTTATTCCAGCAGATTTAATGTGGTAGTATTGTTCTTGAATCATTTTAGCCATTTCAGTATTGGAAATTTTGTTGCAGGATTGTTGTATGACTTTCAAGGGTTTTGTGAAAAGAATGGTTTTAAAGGAGGATAACTTTTCAGTAACTTTTAATGCAGTCAAAAAGGCATAGGATTCTCCTGAATTGGGACTGATGCTTTGGGGTAGAAGGTATTTGTACGTAGTGTCAGAGTTGTGCACTGCGATTTCAGTTCCTTGTTCCTTTTTCTGGCATTCGATGTAAACTGGGCAGTAATCTTTATATTTGAGGGTTATTTCTTTAAGTTGCTTATTCGATTCTTCTTTGGATGAGTTGGTGTTCATCATTCTTAGTCTGAGTGAGGTTACTGTTTTGTAATTCAAAGACGGACAAATCAGAAATGAGCGGTGGTATAATCCATGGCGGAATTAAGAAATTTGTGTGTTTTTCCATTCTAGAAATATTTACCTCGAGGTTTAAGAGAAGTTCTCTTGTTCTGTAATGTAGAGGCTTATATCTGGGATTAATATTCTTGATAATACTCTGAGATAGAAACATTTTATTTTGTTTTCTGTTTATACATTAGTATTCAGTTGAATCTTGAATTTGTTTTTATCATGACCAGTATGATTATTGTATTTTATAACATACTGTGTATACTGTATTATTATCAGCTCTATTTTTTTATGATAATATATTCTTCCAATTGTTATTTTTATAAACTTTATTTTTATAGAAAAAGGAAAAATAGTACAATATGCTTCTTTAAAAGAAAGATAAATGTGGAACAGTCATCCCGTTTGGTTGTGTGAATGTTACAAGTTAAATAGGTTGATCCCAGGCCACCGAGTATGATATATAGGTGTGTCAACTAGCCGCCTTTTGGGATCAGATTGGGCATTGATGATGGCGTTTTGCGCATTTAGTATTTTCTGGTGTTTTCGTAGCAAGAGAGCTATAACTGTCACTGAATACACATAATTGAGAAACCGCTACTGTTAATGTATCAGAATCTTTTAAGATCTATTATGCAGGCTGACAGGGGTGTTCATTTTTTTCAAATATTTGGTAGCGAGAGCCATATGTATTTGCAATTATATGATTTAATTACCAGAGTATGAGGATTTCCATTTTAAAACAGGAGTTGGAGTCATAACAAAAAAAAAAAATAGGGATTACATTTACGAAAATCACTTAAACAGAGATTTACCATTTATTTGACATTCACGTTGCTCAGCAGTCAACAGGTTTGTTCTTTGCAACATTATATTCATCACTGGCCCTTATTGAAAAACAATTTTAGTGTCAATTATAATTTTCTAGTAATATTTTACAGATTAAAAAATGTAGTTTATTATAATTCAACTCGATTCTTTATTTCAATATTAATAATATTCAATTTGCACATATTATTTTCTAAAATAATTACCGTTTTATGACTTACAATTCTCAAAATCACATAATCTACTTACAAACAGTATACATATACAATTTACATATATTCTTAATTTCCTGAATATATTGATGTACATAAATGTTACATAAGTAACTTGTATATAAAGTTTACATTTGTTGTAGAATTATCATTATTAACATACATTTGCCTGTACTTAAATTTCAAAATACTGTTGGGTATGTGCAAACCATACATTGTAAAATTGATTTGTGTATGAATTTATGAAGAAGAAGAATTTACTTTTGAGAAAAGCCCTATGTTATTCTTGTACCTTTCATAACATCTGGTGACCGGTAGAATATCTTAATTTCAGCTTATATAGGGCTTTTCTCACAGAGTTAAGGTTGTGTTGTCTATTTGTAGTGCTATGGTGGTGAAAAGAAGTGGGCCATGTTGTGTTTCAATTGAAAATATCACGGTTCTGGGTGTTGATAAACATCGGAAGGCAAGAATTTTAAATTATTGAAAGTATTTTTACGCGAAATGCATGACCCAATTTGTGCTCGAGTTGTAACACACTGTTTTAGTAGTTTTAATATTTCTTTCACCTGAAATTTACTTGCATTTTCACACATTCCTAAATTTTACTGCAAAAAAGTTTCCATACTATTCATGGAACTGTTTACACGGTGTGTTCTCTCTATTAACTTCTCTGAAAACCTCACAACCACTTCCTTTCACTTCTCACCATGTTATCAATTGAAACGCATCATGGCTTCAAAAACCTGTTCTTGAAATGAAGGTACTTTTTAGAACCACTGCACACAAGATCACCATCATTAATAATCCATGTTCTTACAACAGTATTTATATACAGAACGTCTATGCCCATATTGAAATAACATCAGTTGCCTTTATAGAATCACATGTTGTCAACAATATGTGAAAAAAACACATTTTCTGGTTCACATTTCACAATCATCTCCTATGATTTTCGAAGAAGACTAGCCATTTGTTTATTCTCAAATATTTTTCAAACATCAACAAGTTTGTCGGACACTCTTTGGATACATTCAATCAATCGTCTTCATGAATTATAGTTGCTTCCCTCAAAATTTTTCCATAATCATCTTGTGAAAATTAAAATTTTTTTAAAATATATTTTTAATTCTTAGATAGTAAATTACACTTCATGAAGTTTGTAATTTCATATAATTAGAAACAATCAATAATTAATATTAATTAAAAAATAGTACACAATAAGCAAGATACACATTTACCATACCAATAAAGTTCAGTAGGAGGATTGCAGTCGTCAGATATGTTTGATGAACAGGCATGGTGTTCCAATGGCAGTCTCTGTGTCTGCCCAAGATAACCACTGAATGTTCACCAAATTAAACAAGAATGAAAAATAATGAGATAAACAAATAAATTCTTACATTTATTAATCTTAAAAATTACCATTTTAATTATAACAAATTCTACCTTCAGATATGGTCTGTAAATCCTGTCCTCTAAAAGTTCCCTTATTAATTTTTTAAAATTATTGAAAACTCATATCAAATGCATGTTTACCATTGTAAACATTCGTAAAAACATCACCTGCAAATCTATTTGGTTTATCTTCCATTATTAGTTTTTAGCATGCAAATTCTGCAATTTTCAATTTGCATTCTGCATTATATTCGTTGATTGCACAATTTAAGTCATGGAATTTTTTTCCGAATTGGCGTAGAAATAATGACTCTACTAGTTTGGTTGTTTATATTCACAATATTGATTCTGTATGATTTTACAATGATTGTGTTTCTGTTTGATAATTAACTGATAATGTAAGGTGAATAATTGGTATATGTACTTACCATATTCCACATAACCTTTTCATTGTTGAAATTCTTGACCCCATCATTTAATTTTTTCCTTTTCTTGGGAAAACTTCAACCTATTTCTTTTTAATATCTTGATTTTCGACCCACTTTGGAAACTTCTATATTTACTTCATACTCCGGAATAAAGTTTTTAATACGAAGAAATCAGTCAAGTCAACTGTTCACCGTGCTATCAATAGAAGCCGTCTTGTCCCAAAAGAATGCCCAAGTCGTTCGCAGCGCTTATATAGCGCACGGTGTAAGGTGCGCATAGGTGTGTTCACTCCGTGTAAACTTTCCGTTATATACTCTCTGCGTGTAAAACTGAAGCTAATATGAGGCTAGTTCTCACAGCTCTCGCTATATAAGCGCTGCGAACGAATTGGGCATTTTTGGGGACAAGATGGCTTCTACTGATAGCACGATGAACAGTACACTTGACTGATCTCTTCGTAATAAAAACTTTATTCCGGACTACGAAGTAAATTTTGAAGTTTCCAAAGTGAGTCGAAAATCAAGATATTAAAAAGAAATAGGTTGAAGTTTTCCCCATAAAAGGAGAAAATTAAATGACAATGATTATATTGCGTCAAGATTTTCAACAATTAAAATGTTATGCGAAATGTGGTAAGTACATTTACCAATTATTCACCTTATACTATTAGTTAATTATCAAATAGATACACATTGTAAAATCATATATAATATTGTGAAAATGAACAACCAAATGAGTATAGTCAATAATTATAGATCAATTCGGAAAAAAAAAACACGACTTAAATTGTGCAATCAAAGAATATAATGCAGAAGGCAAATTGAAAATTGCAGATTTTTCATGCTAAAAACTAAAAATGGAAGATAATCCATATAGATTTGCAGGTGATTTTTCTGGGAATGTTCACAATGGTAAATATGCATTTCATATGAGTTTTCAATAATATTAAAAAATTAATAAGATAACTTGTAGATGCTATGATTTACAAACCATACCTTAAGATAGAACTTGTTATAATTAAAATGGTAAATTTTAAGATTAATAAATGTAAGAATTTATTTGTTTATCTTATTTTTCATTCTTGTTTAATTTTGTTGAACTTTCAGTGGTTATGTTGGGCAAAGACACAGAGACTGCCATTGGAACACCATGCCTGTTCATCAAACATATCTGTCGACTGTGATCCTCATACTGAACTTCATTGGTATGGTAAATGTGTATCTTGCTTATTGTATACTATTTTTAATTAATATTAATTATTGATTTTTTCAAATTATATGAAATTACAAACTTCATGAAGCGTAATTTACTACCTAAGAATCAAAAATATATTTTTAAAACTTTAATTTTCAGAAGACGATTATGAAATAATTTTGAGGGAAGCAACTGTAATTCATGAAGAAGATTAATTGAATGTATCCAAAGTTTGTCAGACAAACTTGTTGATGTTGGAAAAAAGATTTGAGAATAACAAATGGTTAGTGTTCTTCGAAAATCACAGGATATGATTGTGAAATGTGAACCAGAGAATGTGTTTTTTTCACTTATTGTTGACAAGATGTAATTTTAAAAAGGCAACTGATGTTATTTCAATATAGGCATCTAGGTTCTGTATATAAATATTATCGTGATAACGGATTATTATCCATGGTGGTGATATTCTGTGCAGTGGTTCTAAAAAGTACCTTGAAGAATTACCTTCATTTTTCGTTCTTGAAATTAATTTTATGTTTTTGAAGCCATGTTGCGTTTCAATTGATAACATGGTGGGAAGTGAAAGGAAGTGATTGTTAGGTTTTCATCGAAGTTTATAGAGAGAACACAATTCAGATAACGGAGAAATGTGTAAACCGTTATGAATAGTATGGAAAATTTTTCACAGTAAAATTTAGGATTGTGTGAAAATGCAAGAAAATTTCAGGTGAAAGAAATATTAAAACTACAAAAAGAATGTTTTACAACTACAGCACAAATTCGGTCATGCGTTTCGCATAAAAATACTTTGAATAATTTAAAATACTTACCTTCCAATGTTTATCAATACCCAGAACCATGATATTTTTAATTGAAACACAACATGGCCCATATCTATTCACCACTATAGCACCTCAAAAAGACAATAACACAATCATAACTCTGTGTGAGAAAAGCTCTACACAAGCAGAAATTAAGATATTCTACCTGTCACCAGATGTCATGAAAAGTTACAAGAACAACATAAGGCTTTTCTCAAAAGTAAATCATTCTTCTTCATAAATTCATGGTCAAAGCAATTTTACAATGAATGGTTTGCACATATCCTACAGCAATTTGTAATTTAAGTACAGGCATAAAGTAACATTTATGCCTGTAAATACCATGTACCTGTAAAATACCAAATATCATATAAAATAACATTTATGTACATTAATATATTTAGGAAATTATGAATATATGTAAACTGTATATGTATACTGTTTGTGATTTTCAGAATTGTAAGTCATAAAATTGTAATTATTTCAGTAAATAATAAGTACAAATTGAATATTATTAATATTGCAATAAAGAATTGAGTTGAATTATAATAAACTACATTTTTTAATTTGTAAAATATTACTAGAAAATTATAATTGACACCGAAATTATTTTTCAATGAGGGTCACTGATCAATATACTGTTGCAAAGAACAAACCTGTTGACTGCTGAGCAACATGAATGTCAAATGAATGGTAAATCACAGTTCAAGTAATTTTCGTAAATGTAATCCCTATTGTTTTTGTTGTTACAACTCCAACTCTTGTTTTGAAATGGAACTTCTCATTCTCTGGTACTTAAATCACATAATTGCAAATATGCATGGCTCTCGCTACAAAACATTTCAAAAAAATTAACACCCCTCTCAGCCTGTATAATAGGTCTTAAAAGATCCCGATATATTTACAGTAGCGGTTCCCCAATTATGTGTATTCAGTGACGGTTGTAGCTTTCTTGCAACGAAAACACCAGAAAATACTAAATGCTTGAGATGCCATCATCAATGCCCAATTCGATCGTGCGCACCGTACGGATAAGCGAGGAACTAGCCTCAAACTGGCTTCAAAAATTTTGCCCGAAAGGCGGCTAGTTGACACACCTATATATCTTACACCGTGTATAGCGAGAGCTGTGAGATCTAGCCTCACTTTAGCTTCAGTTTTAGACTGGGAGTGAACACATATGTATCTCTTACACCGTGAACCAGGCTTAGGGTGGCACGGTTCCTTTGGTTCATCAATTCGGTTTATTAGAGAGGAATCGTTTCAAAGAACTGAATTCTTGTTGACTATTCGCATATAGTACTGTTCATGATGTTGATGCAATAAATATAATCATTTAAAATAAATTCTATTTCACAAACTCATACTACTTCTACTTTCATGATTATTGGAGGCTATCGCTCTTCAAACCCCTCATTTTAACACTAAAAGCTAGTCAAGATAGTAAAGTTAAACTAGTGGTGCTACAGAATGGCACAAACTTTCCCGTATTAGTTTTCTATTTCCTTGCGTCTGCGCTAGCTATTCGGAATTGCTACATACTCTTTCCAGCTGTCATCTATCATCCAAAGTACATTTTTTTGAATTTTTCTTAATTTGTCTGTTTCCTTGTGGTAGAATGGAAATATTCATTTTAGAGTATTAAAGAACACAAAAACTTAGTCCTAAATGGCAATTTTCTTTTAAACATTTTGTGCCGTTTTAAAGAAAATGGCGTTTTAGCGCAACTAAATACGCGAAATTTGAAGCTCTTTTTCACAGATAATTTTTTAGTTTTCAAAATACTTCATTTGAAGTTATTTGAAGCTCTTATACTCACAAATATAATAATCTTCACAAATTGCTGATAATGTGCTTTTTAAAGATGTGAGAGATCTTTAAAAAAAGTTACATTTGTGTAATTTTTGGAAAAAAAACAAAAAAAATAAAAGTTTAAAGAAAAAAGTTGTTGATATATATATGAGAAAATGGCGTTTGAGCATTTCTGAAAATGCGGAATTTTGAGCTAGTTATCACAGAAAACGGTTGTGTTTTCGAGAAACTTTACTCAACATTATTTAAAGCTCATGTACTTCTTAATATAATGTCAACAAATCAAGGCTAACATAAATATTAACGACGTGAGAGAAAAGTAAAAAAATTACATTTATTCGATTTTAGAAAAAACAAAAGAATAGAGCTACATGGCGTTTTTGTCATCTCATTAAATACATTAGGCACTATACCTACCAAAAGTTTAAAGAAAAATTGAGCCGTTTTGAGAAAATCTTGTTTTTGTAAGTATTTGAAATTGCACGTATTGTACGCAATATTGCGCGAAAAAATGTAAATGACCTTAATGAAAGGACTTGCTTTGGACAACAAATTTTATATAAGAAAAATCTCCATCTTCAATTTTGTAGTTCCACAAAGACGCCGAAAAAATTTTAAACTTTTGCAATTTTCAAAAACTTAGAGTTATCCGTGAAAATCGGATCTATGCCACCTTAATAAGTGTATTTTACTCTATTCTTACAAGAAATTTAAAGAAAATATTTGGAGCCGTTTTTGAGAAAATTTTGAAAATGTCCGGGGGACCCCAAATTTTACAGAATCTTTTTCAAAATCTCAAAGCTTCGACTAGAACCAGATCGACCGGGGAATATTCATTTTGGAAGAAATTGTACGAATGGTTTAAGTGTTAGCAGTGTTCACAGACGGACAAACGGACGTTTTCCTTTCAATTGGTTTTTCGGCATCAAGGACGCACATAAGCGGGATTCTGGCTACACCATGTGTTAGGGGATTTTTTTCTTAATTAAGCAACTGGTATTATCCACTTTTTCGTTATCACGGCCCGGCAATGAATTTTTTTCCGCCGAAAATTCGCCAGTTTTTCGCGCAGCATTACATAACTTTCCCTATACTGCGTATATCACTCCATGTATACGTACGTATACGGAAAAGTAAAATGTTAACACCATAAATATAAATACTCCTATTTAAAATAAATTATATTTCACAAACACATGCTACTTTAACCTTTTGTTATTGGTGTGCGTTTGCCCCGAACCCCCCCCCCCCATTTTAATACTAGTAAATCAACTCGTCTATTTTTCAAACAAATTCTACTTAATATGTTAAAGAAAGCAATATTTTGAAAGAAGAAAGAAAAAATCAACTCGCATATTGGTTAAAATCATAAAATTTTAATAGTATTATACTACTTTTATAGTAATACCTACTTAAAATTAATGTACTGTCTCTGCACTAATTACATCCTCATAACATGAAAAAACTTCAATAAGTAGCACCAAATCTCCTTATTTCTGAAAAAAAAATTAAAAATAAATTCTATTTCACGAGCACATGCTAGTTAAATGTAATTATGGGGGGGTCTATCAACTCTCAAATCTCCATTTACATACTGAAAAACAACTAGTCTATTTTTTAAACAAATACTATACATATGTTAAAGATAAGTGTTTTATAGAAAAAATAAAAAAAATCGACTCACGTACTCGTTGAAATTATAATTTTTTAAAATCATTTCTAGAATATGACCAAATTTAAAAATTATAACTCCTTTCAATACAGCTACATCAAGTCACAACAGTGACAGGTAATTTACAGAAATTCGCGAGAGCGAAACGGAATTCCATTGTTGCATTACCTGCATTGTCGATATTCTCTGAGAGCTACAAATTTTTATTTCAAAGATTTCAAAATGAATAATTTCTAAAAGATTAATGTGTAATTGTATAACAAAAGGTCGAATGTAAGAAACGAACAAAGAAATAATATACAAAATTGCAAATTCGAATGTAAGATGCATCCTGCTGTCTGAAGCGCAATACATTTACAGCAGGCTATTATGTTTGTCCCGAAATTATAAAAAACACTACTCGTATTTTCAAAAAATTAAGCGTGATCTTATTTTAAGATGTAGTTTTGATAAATACATTTTATTGAGAAAAAATTGTATTTTCAGAATTGCAGTTGTAAGAAGACGCTGTAAACGAAGCACAGTGAATTCCGAGCGGACTATCTGTCAGGAAAATATAGAAATTTATTTTCAGAATCTTCAACGTGACCTTATTTAAAAATCTGTTTTTGAGGAGTATATTTCATTAAAAAAACAATTGTAACTTCATAACTGTAGTTGTAAAAAGACGCCCAAATTTTTTAATTTTTTCAAATGTTTCCAAAATCGGGCATTTTAACGAACGTGAAACCTGCACCATTCTCTTAAGCATCCTTTATGCTTTCAGGTCCCAATTTGATCAAAGAGCGTTGTGCAGTTTTTTTTTAAAAAAAGGAAGAAAATAAAACAATTGTCTGTTTGACACAATTTTTCGAAAAAAGTACTTGTTTTTGAGAAATGGAACATGACCTTATTTGATCCACTTGATTTATGAGCGCATTTAATTAAGAAAAAAAATTGTAGTTATAGAAAGTTACCGAAAGTTGTTTGAATTTTCGAAAAGTCAGAGTTTTCAACGAACATAAGACCTACGTCATTCTCTTAAATGACCTTCAAACTATCCAACAACCAAATTTAGTGAAAAATGTTGGCTAAAACTCTGAACTTTCGAAAATTGCAAAAGTTTGAATTTTTGTCGGCGTCTTCCTCCAACTATAAAATTGCAGATAGAGATTTTTCCTCCAAATAAATTTTCTTCTCCAAAGTGAGTTCTTTCATTAAGGTCATGTACATTTTTTGAAAATTTTAGTAGTTTTCGCGCAATATTGCGTGCAATATGTGCATTTTTTAAAAAAATACAAAAACAATATTTTCTCAAAAACGGCTCAAACTTGTTTCTTTAAGCATTTGGTAGGGAAAGTACTAAATGTACTCTATGAGACGACATAAACGCCGTATTGCTCTATTCTTTTGTTTTTCCAAAAATTGCAAAAAGTTCATTTGAGGCTATTTTTTGTTTTTTAAGAAGTCATTTCTTTTTAAATATTGGAAATAAAAATTGCTAGCTCTTTAAGGGAGTATCGACTATGCAGGAACGCAACAATTGAATTCCGTTCCGCTGTCGCGAATTTCTGTGAATTACGTGTCATTGTTGTGTTTTGATAGAGATGTATGGTATCGGACTTCTTTTTCCAATACAAGTTTACAAAACGTTTGTATTATATTTTTATGCAGTCGTGAAATTCACACAGTTTTGACAACATTGCGATGGAAATAATGAGTTGTTCGCACTGTGTAAGATATACAGGTGTGTTCACTCCCAGGCTAAAACTGAATCTCATGTGCGGCTAGTTCTCACAGTTCAGGCATATAAGTGCTGCGATCTTTGGGTCTCATATGGGCAAGGTCGTTATTGGTCGTGTAATGTGTAACAGCCACAGTTTCAGATGTCGTCTTAAGATTATATATATATATATATATATATATATATATATATATATATATATATACACACATTTATAGTGATAATAAAGAATTATTTACTTGAATTTTGCTAGCTCAGTTTTGGGTTCGATACGATAACACCACTCTTTACCTGCAGGCTGGTTGTCACCGGGTTGCCCTCTGTACAGAGAAGCCTGAAGTCTGAAATTATTTCTACTTTTACGAAGAATTGCGTAAGATTTGGCACAACAATAATTTCATTTATTGAAATGACTTGAATTTTGTTTAACAGTATCAATGTGATTGATTGCATGCAATTGCCAGCATTTAGTTAATAACGGTACCGAATTGTCTAGGCGTTGTTAAATGAGGCCACGCAGTTCATATCACCCTTGGCTTCCGCGCCGAAAATTCATCTTCACGCCGGTCGTCGCCGTAGTCATCTGCTTCTCTCTTGATGTTTGAATTTAATTCCTTACAAAAATTCCGAAGTCTCAGCTGTTAAGCCTATCTATAATACTGTCTGCGTCACGGGCGGACGCCTAGCCACGAACTGTTCTGTTGCGCGTCAATTCCTGCTAATGTCTTTAAACTTATTCTTCAAGTCCGGAATTAAATAATTAATCAACGTTCAACTAATGCTCCAAATTCTATGCTCCCTATTACACATAACACGGCGATGTCCCACTTAAATCAGACACCCTTCGCGCAGCTACCACAACGATGATTCTCCTTCGAAAGTTCAGAGCCAAGAGAGCTTCTAAACAAAATTATTTTTCCACCAAACAAAAAAAGCCCCCGCTGTACTTTCAACAGACGTCAAAACCACCCGCGCTTCTAACAAAAGAATCTCGCATTCCGATTGATAATGTCAGTCATCCATTTCCGACCACTATATAACCTGCTTATTTATGTTCCATGCTTTTTTTGTGTAAGACTTTATATATTTCGCCGGAGACCTACAATCAGTTCCCTCTTACATCATGCATGTAAACAAACATTCGTCACCTAGTAACCGCTTCGCACCGTCCAGAGTAAAGTGCGGTGTTTGTATCCTTGTAATATTTTGTATATTACAATATATATATATATATATATATATATATATATATATATATATATATATTACACCGTGGTTCATCGCTTCTTAGTTGAATTGGACGTTTTCAAATAATAGCTAAGATGTTAGTAGGGCAGAAAGTGCAATATTTCAATTCTACATAGCTGCTTCCAGTAATACGGGAAAGTATGTGATGTTGTAGCATCACTAGTTTCTTAATTTAGCAACAGGATTTATCCACTTTTTCGTTACCAGGGCCCTGTAATAAGTTTTTCTGGCGAAAATGCACTGTTTTTTCGCGCGGTATTACATAACTTTCCCTAAACTATACGTATATATATATATATATATATATATATATATATATTTATATATATATTTATATATATATGTGTGTGTGTGTGTGTGTTATACGGGAAAGTAAATATATTAGATTCTTGAAACATGTTCATGAACTCATTGTGCTCATCCAGATTTGAGTAACACATGTAATACTGCATGAGCCCTGGCCCTAGAGTTACAGATGTGTGTTAAGGTAAGTTCGAAAACTAGGGATTGGTATTCCATGTTATACAAAATATTAAAATATTCACACTTAACAAAATTATTCTTTTTGGTGATGAAGACAAGGTTGGATATGATTGAGTGCCATTTGCTCAAATGAGCTCAGAATAATAGACTGACAATTGAGGCTACTCTGTGTATTCGAAATGAATTAAAATGCGTATGACGAAATGTGCAAAATGTTGTAGGAGCCCTAGGGATATTATTGAATTTATGACAAATAATGTTAATCATCTTTTAAAAATTAACTGAAAAGTAAAACATTACATGAAAAATTGCCTTTACCACTGAAGTAACTAATTTCGTACTCAGTCTATGCCTACTCCAAAACAAATATTTCCACTAATTCTTATTATTCAAAGTTACAGGATGTAGTATAGATATTGCAACATGGATGTGTGAAAAAAGTTTTGTTACTTCAAAACATATATTTGAATATTAAACAAATCTTGTTTTTTCCATGTATTGTCATGGCAATGTAAATATACATAAAACATGTTAAAGCATTTTATATAATACATAGTATGTTGTTTAACCTCCTTGGCACATAAAGAAAACTTTGCTTTTGCCACGATAAGTCAAAATTATGCTAGTTTTATCAGTCATTTTGATTGATGTTGTGACCAGTAATGTCTTTCAATATAAATTCTTGAGTTTATATCTTGATTCTCTTGACTTTATGTACGTAAACAGAAAATAGAAAATACTCGTGGAATTCTTTAATATAGTTTTACTTCTACAAAGTTCTAATATACAAGTTAAGTATTCAAAACATTTCGTGAAACGCATCTCTAATGTTGAAGGGCGGTATAATAATTATACTGAGATCGCATTTAAGACGGTACACACACTTTATTAAATATGCCAGTAGTACAACCACCAACTTTGTATCTGCTCGACTTCTAATACACAATTCCAGCCACTGCCCACAGTAATGCAGAAAGTGTCCTTCGCTTCCGCACCTACGCACTGCATGGGCCATCTATCCGCGACATCAGATACCATTGATTTACACTTATAAACATACAAAATTACAAAATATAAAAACTCAAATATCAATTCCCAAAATTACAAAATATTGAAAATCCAATATCCATTACAAAATATAATTTACGCTTTGATCCCTATGTTACAATGTACTCCTCCAAATATTTTGACGGTTTTCTCTCCCGAACCAATATTCTATTACCTTTACCTATCAGCTCTTCACTATTTGATTCTTTCGGTACTTCAGGTGCTAGTGCATCTATGTTCTCAGGAAAGTCATTGTTTCAATCTTCACCGTTGCAGGTTCTTCTTTTTCCAAGAACTTCTTCGCATGATTGACATTCCTTTGATAAACGTTTCCCGCAGGTGAGCATATAGTTCTGTCCCTATGTTTATCTGTAACTCTGTACTTCACTTGATTGTATTCAGACTCGTGTTTGTTAGTCTTAGGTTGATTAATAATCACCGTATCTCCTCATTTATTCTCAGATTCTTTGGCATTACGTTTCTTATCGTAGTACTCCTTTCCATTTTCCTTCCTCCAAGCATCTAGCTCTCTCACCTCTTCATCCAAAATCTTCTGTCGCAACCTCAGGAAGCTTTGTCCCAAGACGTCTCACAAATATCATTTCTGCCGGTGATACGCCATTTGTAGAGTGTGGAGTGGACCTATACATCAGCAGATAATCCAACAATTCTTTACGCGAATTTCGTTTCTCGATGTGTGCAATCTTCAGTCTCTTAAATATACTCTTCTGTCGTTTCACTTCACTATTAGCTGCCAGCCACAGTGGAGCAGAATGTTCTATTTTAAACCTCTGGTCTTTTGCATAATCTTCAATTTCTACGCTACTTATCTGTTTTCCGTTGTCGCACACCACCACTCGAGGGATACCATGATGAGCGAACATATCTCGTAGTGCTTGTATTACATTTTCCGAATTAATATTTCGCATCGTCGCTTCTACGTAATATCGTGAATAATAGTCAACTACCACCAAAATGTGTTCCCAGATGGCAATGGACCCATCAAATCCATGGCTAGGATGTACCAAGGCTTACCAGGCAGTGGATTCCTGGAAACAGGTGTGGTTTGATTTGATTTTTGAACCACTTGACAACCTTTGCATGTCTTTGACAAATTTCTCAGCATCCTTATCAACCCCATCCCACCAAATTTTGGAACGAAGACGATTCTTCATAGCTACTATTCTTGGATGACCCTCATGTGCCAATTCCAGAACTCTGTGACTAAAAGCTTCAGGAAAAACAATTCGAGTGCCTCTCAGTACTAAATTACGCACAACTAAATGGGAACGCACAACTCTTCTTTCAGAACTTCATTCTTGAGCTAGGCAACGTGTCCCAATTCCCAGAAAATAGGCGCCTTGCGAAATTCTATCACAACAGGATCAGTTCTCGAACATTCGTCCAACTCCTCCGGGCTAATTGAACGAGGAACTGATTCCCTGGACACCCAGTTGATATAAAGCTCATCTTCATTTGACGAATTACCTCTTGTCTGTAATTTACCTTCAGGTAGTCTTGGCAATGGGTCCTCTATATTAGACTTCCCACGTTTGTATACCACCTTGTACTTGTAACCCTGTAACCTTAAAATCCATCTCTCGATTCTCTCGCTAGGTTTCGAACGCGGCGAAAACATAAACTGCAACGCGCGATGATCTGTTATGAACTCAAACTCTAAGCCATATATCATTAAATGAAACCTTTAACAGGCATATACTAGAGCTAATGCCTCCCTTTCCGTTTGAGAATAACGTTTTTTACAATCAGACGTCCACTCCCGTATGAAATAACTCTCCATCCATTTTCGTCCTTTTGTACTAAACCGGCGCCCAATCCCACAGGACTCGTATCTGTAATTACTCATGTAGGTGAATTCGGATTATAAATTCCTAAACATTTCGTTTGCATTAGTTCCAATTTTAATTTGTTAAATGCATCATTTTCAATTTGACCCCACTCAAACTTAACGCCTTGTTTCGTTAGCTGCCTCAATGGAGCGCTAATTGTTGACAAATTGGGTATAAAAGATCCACAGAAGTTTACAAGTCCTAAAAAAATCCTGCGTGTTTCCTCTCAAATTTGAGGCAGTCTACATTTGTCAATTGCTTCTACTTTCGATTGCGAGGGCCTATAGCCAGAACCAGAAATTGCAAAACTCAGGAAAAGAATCTCGTGTTGCTTAAGTTATTTTCGCGGATTTATGGTTAAGCCGTGTTCCTCAAGACGCTTCAAAATCAATTTCAATCGACGATCATACTCTTCCTCAGTTTCTGCAAATACAACAATACAACAATGGTTGAAAGATGGCATCAACAACCACAAAATTTGCTACTGTTTCTTTACTACCTACCTTGATAACACGTTCGAACTCACACAATACATTTAAACTTTGTTTCTGACCGTAAGCGTACAACTTTTTATCAGTACACTAGTTGATTTACACCCAATTTTTTGTTGTTTACAAACATTCCACGTTTCTTCATCAATAATATTACATGATGCCCCCGAATCAATTAACATCCTCAAAGAAACTCCTCGAATACTCACAGTTACATATTTGGTGTTTACAGTTTCTACTACCTGTTGTTCACTTACACCGAACGCATAATTGTTGTCATTTGAGTCCTCTTCAGCTTGTTGTATCTTCTAGTTTTTCTTCTTTGTGGCTCCGAGTTCCTTTTGATTTTCCTTTTTCGCGTCGTCGTGTTGAACATTTTCGTCTTGCAGACCCCTGCAAAATGTCCTTTTTATGTTGCACCGATTGCAGGTTTTTGTCTTCGCTGGGCACCGATCGTCGGTACGCACATGTTCTTCTTTACCACAACTATGACACGTTTTTGTTTTCGACGTGAACTTTGAACTCTCACCTTTTTGGGTTATTTTCGCCACTGACTCGCCTTCAATAACCTTCAATTGTTGCATAGAAACCTCAATTGCGCAGGCGATGTCCATAACCTCTGTGAGTATTGGATTTCCTTTCTCAAGCGCCCGATTCTAACCTTTTTGTGTAAACACTTCTCGATAATTTGGTCCCGCATTTCTTCCATTGGCAAATTGTCCATATTTGGCTTGCTGTCTCAGTCTTGTGACGAACTTCGCGATGCTTTCGCCTTCCGCTTGGAACATATTCAGAAAAACATGTCTCTCATACGACGGGTTAGCTTTCGGCTTAAAATAGTAGTGTGGAGCTGTTTTCGTCATAAGGTACGAATCCGCACCTTCTGGAACAGTGTCAGCATCTGGGATTGCGAAAAATTATCTTGCAGCCCTATTCCGCCGTAATGTAACAACATCGCTTTCTTTCGAGTCGCAGCGGTAATGTTTTTTGCTACCACGCTCAGTTCAAACGCCAGAATCCATTTCTCCCAACGAAGAAAAATGTTCACCTCACTTATATCAAACTCCATCATTCCCGAGCAGTCCACCATGTTCTTTCGTTAACAACACATACTGTTAGTTTTCACTTTTACCGTGATTTGTTCACGCCGATTTAACCTTTCGGAGCGGCCTTTATGATACTCGTCGCCAAATGTAGTGTTCCAGGGTGGTATAATAATTACACTGGTGTCGCATTTAAGACAGTACACATACTTTATTAAATATGCCACAAGTACAACCACCAACTTCGTATCTGCTCTCCTATAAATACACAACTCCAGCTTTTGTCCACAATAATACAGAGTATGTCGCTTCCGCATCTATCCGCGACATCAGATACCACAGCATCAGTAACATCAAAAATGTTTCTTGTCAAATATTGTTTGGCATTACATTCTGAGTAGAAAATAAATTATAGATCTGTCCCATCCATGAGCAAAAATCAGGATTAAATCTTGGAGTGAATTGAACTGAATTGAATTGAATGCCCCCCACATGGAGCACCCGCTAGAGCTAATTTGGCCCTCCATGAAGCATTGGCCAGCCTATTTGTTTTTATTGCCTTCATTATCACAAAGAAATGAAGGAAAATTATGACAAAATAAAAATGTTTTTCACAATTAAATGGCAATTCGATTACATATGAATGATAATTCAATAACATATTGACATTTAACTCCAACGCAGTAGTACAGAAACTCTGTGTAAAAATGCAGCTCAAGTTCAGGAATTAAGACCTTAATATCTAGTCCAATTGAAACTAGTGGTGCTACAGAACGGCACAGACTTTCCCGTATTAGTTTTCTATTTCCTTGGGTCTTCGCTAGCTATTCGGAATTGCCACAAACTCTTTCATGCCAGCTGTCATCTATCACCGCCAAAAGTAAATTTTTTGTCATTTTCTTCATTTTTCAGTTTCCTATTGGTAGAACGGAAACATTAATTTTAGAATATTAAAGAACAATAAACCCTAGTCATAAATGGCAATTTTCTTTTAAAAAAGATGTGCCGTTCAAGAGAAAATGGCGTTTTCGCACTTTGAAGCTCATTTTCACAGAAATTTTTGAGTTTTCAAAATACTTTATTTGAAGTTATTTGAAGCACTTACACTCACAAATATAAAAATAGTTACAAATTGCTGGTAATGTGCATATTAAAGATGTGAGAGATCTTTCAAAAAAATTACAATTATGTAATTTTTGAAAAAACAAAAAAATAACTCAAAATAAACTTTACGCTATACTAAAGAGTGTAATTAGCACTATCCGTTACAAAAGTTTCAAGAAAACAATTGCAGCCATATACGAAAAAATGGCGTTTGAGCATTTCTGAAAATGCCGAAATTTGAGCTACTTTTCACAGAAAACAGTAGTGTTTTCGAGAAACTTTACTTGACATTATTTAAAGCATATATACTCGTAAATATAATAATGTGAAAAAATCGCCGATAATCTAAATATTAACGACGTGAGAGACAAGTAAAAAAATTTACATTTTTGTAATTTTTGAAAAAACCAACCGATAGACCAATATGGCTTTTATGTCATTGACAGAGTACATTTACCACTATCCCTACCAAAATTTTAAAGAAAAAATTTGGAGCCGTTTTTGAGAAAATCTTGTTTTTGTAATATTTTAAAATTGCACGTATTGCACGCAATATTGCACGAAAACTACCAAAATTTTGAGAAACATTTACATGACCTCTATGAAAGAACTCAATATGCAGAACAAATTTTATTTGAAGAAAAAATCTCTATCTTCAATTTTGTAGTTGGAGAAAGACGCCGAAAAAAATTCAAACTTTCACAATTTTCGAAAATTCAGAGCTGTACGTGAAAATCGGACCTATGCCATGTTAAAAAGTGTATTTTACTCTATTCATACAAGAAATTTAAAGAAAAAAATTGGAGCCGTTTTTGACAAAATGTTGAAAATCCCCCGGGGGCTTCATATAAAGTACCCCCAAATCTTAAAGAATCTTTTTCAAAATCTCAAAGCTTCGACTAGAATCAGATCGACCGGGGAATATCCATTTTGGAAGAAATCATACGTATGGTTTAGCCGCTAGCAGTGTTCACGGACGGACGGACGGACGGACGGACGGACGGACGGACGGACGGACGGACGGACGGACGGACGGACGGACGGACGGACGGACGGACGGACGGACGGACGGACGGACGGACGGACGGACGGACGGACGGACGGACGGACGGACGGACGGACGGACGGACGGACGGACGGACGGACGGACGGACGGACGGACGGACGGACGGACGGACGGACGGACGGACGGACGGACGGACGGACGGACGGACGGACGGACGGACGGACGGACGGACGGACGGACGGACGGACGGACGGACGGACGGACGGACGGACGGACGGACGGACGGACGGACGGACGGACGGACGGACGGACGGACGGACGGACGGACGGACGGACGGACGGACGGACGGACGGACGGACGGACGGACGGACGGACGGACGGACGGACGGACGGACGGACGGACGGACGGACGGACGGACGGACGGACGGACGGACGGACGGACGGACGGACGGACGGACGGACGGACGGACGGACGGACGGACGGACGGACGGACGGACGGACGGACGGACGGACGGACGGACGGACGGACGGACGGACGGACGGACGGACGGACGGACGGACGGACGGACGGACGGACGGACGGACGGACGGACGGACGGACGGACGGACGGACGGACGGACGGACGGACGGACGGACGGACGGACGGACGGACGGACGGACGGACGGACGGACGGACGGACGGACGGACGGACGGACGGACGGACGGACGGACGGACGGACGGACGGACGGACGGACGGACGGACGGACGGACGGACGGACGGACGGACGGACGGACGGACGGACGGACGGACGGACGGACGGACGGACGGACGGACGGACGGACGGACGGACGGACGGACGGACGGACGGACGGACGGACGGACGGACGGACGGACGGACGGACGGACGGACGGACGGACGGACGGACGGACGGACGGACGGACGGACGGACGGACGGACGGACGGACGGACGGACGGACGGACGGACGGACGGACGGACGGACGGACGGACGGACGGACGGACGGACGGACGGACGGACGGACGGACGGACGGACGGACGGACGGACGGACGGACGGACGGACGGACGGACGGACGGACGGACGGACGGACGGACGGACGGACGGACGGACGGACGGACGGACGGACGGACGGACGGACGGACGGACGGACGGACGGACGGACGGACGGACGGACGGACGGACGGACGGACGGACGGACGGACGGACGGACGGACGGACGGACGGACGGACGGACGGACGGACGGACGGACGGACGGACGGACGGACGGACGGACGGACGGACGGACGGACGGACGGACGGACGGACGCGTTTTCCTTTTAATCGGGTTTTCGGTATCAAAGACCTACAAAACAGGGTTTCTGGCTACACCACGTGTTAGGGGATTTTTTCTCTTAATTTAGCAACTGGTTTTATTCACTTATTCGTTTTCACGGCCCGGCAATTAATTTTTTCCGTCGAAAATTGGCCATTTTTTCGCGCAGCATTACATAACTTTCCCTATGCTACGTATGTCACTCTGTGTATACGTACGTATACGGGAAAGTAAAAACTATTCCCCGGAAATGTTATATAACAATGAATTTTAAGCTATCTTCCATATGACTATCACATATCTGAAAGTAGAAATGTAAAAACAATCAGAATTCGGGTCTCATGATCTAACAAGGGACTAACATGATCTATCAGGAAATACAAGGAATTAGAAGATCACAATTTGACTTAAAATAATTTATTGACTATGTACTCTTTCTTAAATTCATTTAGTAATGTGATATTAGCTTAACATGTCAAATCAATAGTAGACAATTTCTTTATATTATCAAACCAATTTCTCTGGTAAGGTTTGTTTTGTATTTGTGTATTGCTGCATATCTAAATATTTTAACAAAGTATTTTTTGGTTTTAGATTGATTCCTCTGAAGGCTGGAAATCTAATCAAAGACTTCATAGACAGTGGTGTCGAAGCTCATGATTCGTGAAGATGGAAAGATTTTTATTGAACTTGTACTTAAATAAATAAAATTTAATCAATTTTACACAGGACCTTCAAGAATATAAGTAGTATGCACAGACTGAAGATTAAAAGGGTAAAGTTTTCAGCAATCTGTTAGAATGGAAATAATAAATTCATTATTGTAAATTTTTTGTAATTCTATTGAAATGGAAAAATGGCCTCATAATTTATCAGAAAATATATAATTGAATTAGGTTTGTCTATGAAATTGGAAGAATGATATATAAATATAAGAACAGTTCAGAATAATATGATCAGCAATAAGCATTTTAATCTTGTTCATTATACTATTCAGTTTAATATATACAGTAATTTCCGGTGTTGAATTGCCTTTTATCAATTAACTAATGTTTTTATTCTTTATATAGTTATCATACTTTATTCAGGAACAAATCAAGAATATGCAAATAGCATGGCACAAATATCTGCATTTTCTTTGTTGGACAATTTGTCTACAATTCAATTTAAGTAGTGTATTCAATAGTATTTTTTATTATTAGTGTATACTTAAACAGATTGTTTCTAGCATGTTTTGTGTCATTCTTCTGTAATGTTTAAAGAATGTATATTTCTGTAACAAAGTTAATTGCTATGCTGTATGTAGTTTTATTCCTTCTTACTATATAGTATCTTGCTGTATTATTTTGTGTGTAACAGGCCATTAGAAAATGCTATGTGAATGTACTGTTATTATGTTGTCAATTTCTTGGTGATCATATTTTACAGTGAAAGGAAATGAAAGTACAAATATTGTACCAGCAGTGTACATTAATTTTATATATGTATTGAAAAGTGTATAGTTGAAGTGTCCTTTTGTATGCATATTGTACCTATTAGAAACTTCCTTATGTGTATACTACAACTGAAGAAAAGAAAAACAGAAATAGCAAGTTTCATGCTCAACAGTACTACATAATGTGCAATAAATAAATAAATAAATAAAGATATGTAGACCAAAAGTAGTGTGTGAACGAGAAACTGGAAGTCATGATACAAACCTAAAGATTGTGTATGAAAACCATACATGCACTCTTGGAGAGAATATATTTTTAAAAATTGTGCAATATATTTTTTGTATGAAAAGTGTATGAAGTCTTGTGAATGTGTTTTCATTAAAATATTTAAAACATTTTATTCTTCTAAGGAAAGTACTCTAAAAACCAATTTTTAAAAAATTAGCACATGTGAAGTATGGAAAGTTATATAATGATTTTTAGTACACTTATATACGCTTACACCAAGATGACAAGAGGATTTATGAGTATAATGCTACAAATTTATATCCTAGATGGAGATAATATTTACACTGTGGCATTTGTTTCCGTGGTACAATCAAACTCCCTCACTCTTTACAGCATTGTTGCATCTTTTGTTAGGTTGGTTTTTTTTTTTTTTTTTTTTTTTTTTTTTTTTTTTTTTTTTTTTTTGTCTTTCATGGGTTTGGACATTACAAACAAATAACTGGCAATTTGATACTCACTGGAACCTGTAGTAGGAATTATTAACAATTAAATTTATGAAAAAAAAAAGAAGTTTGTAAAAAAGATTTTGAATAGAAGGATAATATGTTGTAAATGTAGCAATTATGGTGGATGAAATATATCTTTAGGAAATTTTGATAGTATACGTTGAGGAAAACGATAAGTTTGACCTAAATTGAAAGTGGGGGTCTGTTGTAAGTCATCTAAGGAGTTGAAAAATTTAATGCTTTGTGAACGAATTAGGGAGTGGATAGTGTCAATATTCAGTTCATTATGAAGTTGAGAGTTGGGAATATACCAGGGTGTGTGAAATATTTTCCTGATGAATTTATTTTGGAGAATTTGTGATTTATTAATATGGGTTTTGGCAGCATTGGACCAGATGGGGCAAGCATAAGTAAGGGTAGGACGAATAATTGTGGTATATATTGATTTTGCTGAGTAAATGTTTATAGGTGATTTATAATTAATGAGGGAGTGTAATTTATAAATTTTAGTGTTAGTTTTATGTATAATGTTTTTAATATGGGCATTCAATTTAAGTTTAGTGTCTAAGAGGAGTCCAAGATATTTAATATATATTGGGTGATATAGCTTAAGAATTAATATTTCTGCAGGGGTGATTGGTTTACAGAGTGTGAAGATTTTAGCTTGACATTTATTCATGTTAATTTTAATCTGCCATTTAGAAGTCCAATTTGTATAAAGCAGGAGGTCGAATTGTAGTCTATTTTTGGCAGTTGTTAAATTTTTATGACTAATGAAGAATGCAGTATCATCAGCAAAAAGGGCTAATTCTGAGTACGTAAAGATGGAAACATCAGACAGATAGATGTTAAAAAGTTGAGGAGATAGACAGGACCCCTGGGGCACACCCGCGCCAATTGAAAATAGTTGAGAAAAAGAGGAATTAATTTTGACACAAAAAGTGCGATTAGAAAGAATGAATGAATTATTTTGAACAAATAAGTAGGAGTTCCAATTTGGAATAATTTATAAATAAGACCATGATGCCAAATTTTGTTGAATGCTTTTTCGATGTCCAGTAATAATACAATAGTATGCTGTTTTAGGTGAAAGGAGTTTTCAATATGTTCTGTTAGTCTTAAAAGTTGATGAGTAGTTGCATGCTGATGAGTGAAGCCAAATTGAGTGGGAGGAATAATTTTGTTAATTGTAGTGAAGTGTAAATAATCTGTGATGTATAAGAGTTTCAAATATCTTGGAAAAAGAGGAAAGTAAACTAATTGGTCGATAGTTTGATGGGTTTCTAGGATCTTTTTGTGGTTTACAAAAGGGAAGTACAATTGCTGTTTTTCAGGTAGTTGGAAAGTAATAAAATCTCAATGTGGAATTTAGAAGAGAAGTAAATGCAGCAATTGATCTTTTACCAAGTGACTAGAGTGTTTGATAATTGATAGTATCCAATCCTGGAGATTTGGGAGATTTTAGTGTTTTAATAATTGAATGAATTTCAGAAGGGGAAATATAATCAATATTTTGGGGAACATTAAAATTTGGAAGAGAGAGAAAATTGCTAACAAGATTGTAAAAGTGAATATCAGTAGTTGAATTAGGAGTAAACGTATATTGGAAACGAAGACCTAGTAATTGAGTTTTGTCATAGTCATTTATTGCTGAAGTGGAATGTTGTTTAAGGATTGGAATAGATGTTTTTTCTTTACAAATTCTTTTGAGAGTTGACCAGAGCTTTTTTGATTGGGGATAAATTTGTTTAATAAAGTTTTTGTATTTATGTTGTTCCAGTTTACATATTATAATCCTAGATATTTTGTTTAGTTTAGTTTTAATATCTCGATGCCTGGATTGTTGCCAGAATCATCTTAGAGAGTGCTTAGTTTTAATAAGGTTAATAATAGGTAAAGGTAGAGGTTTATAATTTACAAAATTAGTTTTTGGTATATATTTAGAACTTATGCGTAAATTATGATTTATTGCATTCGTTAAACAAGTGATGTACGAGTCTATGTCAGGAGTTGATAATATATTTGTGGGGAATTGAATGCTTCAATGTTTTGTTTGAATTGAATGTTTTCAATATTTAATGTAAATTTATTCCAATTTACTTTTTGGAATATAGGAGAAGAGTTAGAATAGGTGATATGAGAGTTGGAATAAATGTTTATAATAACTGGATAATGATGCGAATCAAGCTCAGGTAGTACATTTTGAGTAATTGGAAGGTTTGTTTTGTGTGATTAGTATATCTAAAATATCTGGGATGATATTTTCCTTATATTAATAACATGTGGGTTCATTAGGGGCATAGATTTGAAGATTATTATTAGCAATAAATTTGTGTAATTTTATACCATTTGGATTATTATTAAGACATTCCCAGATTTGATTTTTACAATTTAGATCTCCGAGCAGTATGATATTGTCTGTTGTATTGTTAAATATGCTTTTAAAATATGTCAGCGGGAAATTATACTTCGGAGGCTTATATGCAACTGTAAGGTGGTAATGGATTTGATTGATATTGATTATTATTGTAATGAATTCGAAGGAGGGAGTCATGGGTGTATTTATAAGAAAATGTTTGAGTTTGGAAGAAATAATAATAGCTACGCCGCCTGATGCTATATTGTCAATTCTGTCATATCTGTATATTTTATATCCATGTAAATAAAATTTTGCATTGGGGATGAGATGCGTTTCGATGATACATGCTATTTGGATGTTAAGGGAATTTTTTTTTGTTAGGTACTCTGTAAATCTGCAATGCAACTATTAATAGAAAAAAATAGAATCAAAGGAAGAAAAGTATTTGGATAATGTTTAACAAAATTTGCTTTGTTTTGTTTTGTTTAAAAATTTGCTTTGTTTAAAAATTAGAGAAAGAATTAATACAACGAATTCTATATTAAAGTAAAATGCTTTTCTCTGTACACTTAGCAAGATTGAAACAATACAATTTTTACTTTCACGTATGCGTACGTCTATATGGAGTAATATACGTAGTATAGGGAAAGTTAGGGAATATGGAGTAATATACGTGTATAGGGAAAGCTGGGTAAAATCAATTTCGAGATTTTAACGAAAATACGTTTTGGGGTTCCCTGATGCCAAAAAGTTTTGTTTTTTTTAATGTCTGCCCGTCCGTCCGTCAGTCAGTCTGTGAAGAACACTAGCGCCTAAATCATACGTGCGATTTCTTCCAAAATTGATATTCTCCGCGAGGCGCCGCGATTTTGAAAAACTTTCTTCAAAATTTGGAGATACTTTACATGAACCTCCCCGGCCATTTTCAAAATTTTCTCAAAAACGGCTCCAAATTTTTTCTTTAAATTTCTTGTAAGAATAGAGGGATCTTCTCAGTTATACGTATACACGGTGTAAGATATATAGATAGGTGTGTCAACCAGTGGCGTAGCGTCAGGGGACGCTGAGATGCTGAGCATCCCCGTGTATAATATTAATAAAGAACCCTAAATACTGTATTGATAATCTGTCAAGTGGTCCGTTGAGCGAAACACGTTTTGTATTAATTTCAATTTGATTTCCTAAGGTTGAATTCGGCGGGTTGTTGAGGTTGGCCTGTGATTGCTTGGAAGCTAAAATGCTTCTAGCGTCTACCGCGAGATTGCGACAAGCAATGACGCATGCGCAGATCACGAGGTTCCCCTCTCCCCTCGGCGGCCCTGGCCCAGAGAAACCCGACTGCTTTACGCTAGCATCTAGTGCGGAAAGAAGCTGATCGTTTGTGCACGAGAGCGCAGCACACTTCAGGCGGTCAATAAATTCTCTCTCTCACTCGGGAGTCCCCGCTTGGTCATGGGCACAAACTATAGATCTATCTACTATTTCTTAATTAATATCCAAGAAACTGAATAATTCCTTAAATAGATTACATATTATTTTAGTCTGCAATGTATAAATTAATGTGGTCTCATTGCCATAAGCGTATAAGAATTAAAACTGAGCCATTATGATTTGCTTTCAAGACATCGGCAGTCCGTCAGCAGTCATGCTGAGAGGATTTTGTGGGAAGCGCCTACACAGTCGTAAGCAATCGAGATCGTGGAAGTAGTTTCAGTGTGTCTGCCTTGTGTTGCGTTCGCCTGTTAGATGAAGTAGTTGATAGTGACATTTTGTGTGTCATTGTTGAGCTTCCCCAAACGTGCGAGTTACGCTACGCCACTGGTGTCAACTAGCCGCCTTTTCGGCGAAATTTTTGAAGCCAGTTTGAGGCTAGTTCCTCGCTTATCCGTACGGTGCGCACGATCGTATTGGGCATTGATGATAGCGTCTCGAGCATTTAGTATTTTCTGGTGTATTTGTTGCAAGAATGCTATATCGGTCACTGAATACACATAATTGGGGAACCACTACTGTAAATGTATCGAGATTTTTTAAGACCTATTCTACAGGCTGACAGGGTTGTTAATTTTTTTGAAATGTTTTGTAGCAAGAGCCATGAATATTTGCAATTATATGATTTATGTACCAAAGAATGAGGATTTCCATTTAAAAACGGGTTGGAGTTATATCAACAAAAAACAATAGGGATTACATTTACGAAAATCACTTAAACAGTGATTTACCATCCATTTGACATTCACTTTGCTCAGCAGTCAACAGGTTTGTTCTTTGCAACAGTATATTCATCACTGACCCTCATTGAAAAACAATTTTAGTGTCAATTATAATTTTCTAGTAATATTTTACAAATTAAAACAATGTAGTTTATTATAATTCAACACAATTCTTTATTTCAATATTAATAATATTCAATTTGTACATATTCTTTTCTGAAATAATTACAATTTTATGACTTACAATCCTCAAAATCACATAACCTACTTACAAACAGTATACGTATACAGTTTACATACATTCTTAATTTCCTAAATATATTAATGCAAATAAATGTTAAACAAGTAACTTGCATATGAATTTTACACTTATTGCAGAATTATCATTATTAACATACATTTGCCTGTACTTAAATTTCAAAATGCTGTTGGATATGTGCAAAACATTCATTGTAAAATTGCTTTGACTCTGAATAATTTACTTTTGAGAAAAGCTTTATGTTATTCTTGTAACTTTTCATGACATCTGGTGACAGGTAGAATAACTTAATTTCTGCTTAAGTAGGGCTTTTATAACACAGAGATATGATTGTGTTATTGTCTATTTGTTGTGCTACGGTGTGAATAGAAGTGGGCCATGTGTTTCAATTAAAAAATATCATGTTTCTGGGTGTTGATAAACATCGGAAGGCAAGAATTTTACATTATTGATAGTATTTTTATGCGAAATGCATGACCCAATTTGTGTTGTTGTTGTAACACCTTGTTTTTGTAGTTTTAATACTTCCTTCACCTGAAATTTACTTGCATTTTCCCATAATTCTAAATTTTACTGTGAAAAAGTTTGCATACTATTCATGAAACGGTTTACATGGTTCTCAGTTATCTGAATTGTGATCTCTCTATTACCTTCTATGAAAACCTAACAACCACTGTATTTCACTTCCCACCATGTTATCAATTGAAACGCTACATGATTTCAAAACATAAAATTAATTTCAAGAACGAAAAATGACATTCTGGAAGGTACTTTTTAGAACCTCTGCACAGAATATCACCACCATTAATAATCCATGTTTTTACTACAATATTTATATACAGAACTTCTAGGCCTCTATTGAAATAACATCAGTTGCCTTTTTATAATCACATCTTGTCAACAATATGTGCAAAAAACAGATTCTCTGGTTCATATTTCACAATCATGTACTTAGATTTTAGGAGAAGACTAACCATTTGTTTATTCTCAAATATTTTTTCAATCATCAACAAGTTTGTCTGACACCCTTTGGATACATTCAATTAATCTTCTCTCAAAATGGTTTTCATAATCATCTCCTGAAAATTAAAAAAATTAAAAAATATATTTTTAATTTATAGGAAATAAATTACACTTCATGAAGTTTGTAATTTCATATAATTAGAAACAATCAATAATTAATATTAATTAAAAAATAGTACACAATAAGCAAGTTACTCGTTTACCATACCAATAAAGTTCAATATGAGGATCACAGTCACCAGATATATTTGATGAACAGGCATGGTGTTTCAATGGCAGTGTCTGTGTCTTTGCCCAACATAACCACTGAAAGTTCAACAAAATTAAATAAGAATGAAAAATAATAAGATAAACAAATCAATTCTTACATTTATTAATCTTAAAAACTACCATTTTAATTATAACAAATTCTATCTCCAGGTATGGTCTGTAAATCATATCCTCTACAAGTTACCTTATTAATTTTTTAATATTATTGAAAGCTCATATCAAATGCATGTCTACCATTGTAAACATTCCTAGAAACATCACCTGCAAATCTATGTGCATTATCTTCCGTTTTTAGTTTTTAGCATACAAATTCTGCAATTTTCAATTTGCATTCTGCATTATATTCTTTAATTGCACAATTTAAGCCCTGGATTTTATTTCGAATTGGTGTATAAATAATGACTATACTACTTTGGTTGTTTATTTTCACAATATTGATTGTGGATGATTTTAAAATGATTGTGTATTGTAATGATTTCATGTCTGGCACATTCCCCAAAAACAATTGTGAAAGAAAGATAAATATTTATTAAACTGTAATTAATAAAACAACGTGTACGTGAATCGATAGCAACAAGACAGAAGAACAGCGCGCCGCGGAAAGCCATATTTCGACGATTTTGGAAACACATTGGATTCAGTAATTTTGAAATGAAATCTGACCGTACAGTTAATTGGAAAGTAAATAAATAAACATTGTATTCTTTGTTTGAACACGATCGGACGACGGGTTCATTTAAATTTAGAATATGAAGATTGGAGAAAAGTCCCAGTGACGTGTCAGATGCAATAACTTAAATATAAAATTTTTATGAAGAAACCTTAATTAGGCAACGAGAGGCGTTGTAAATCGTCGTTGTCTGAATTTAATAAAAATTATAGCAGATCCAAAAGACTTATAACACGTTGAATTTCCGAGCTGAAGAAATATTACAAATTAATAATATCAAAACAAGTGACGAATTGGTGTATAATTTCGACAGAGAAATTTAGCATTTTCGACATATAAAATATCAAAAATATATGTTTGGGCCAAAAAACTTTAACATTGGGCACAAGCGTTAATAAATAGACGCATAGTCATGTCAGAATAACTTATATTGTGCATTTTAGAAAAATTGGGAAAACAACAATGAAAATGCAAGATTGAAATTCGCCGGCATTTTTCTATTACGAGGTGACGTGGTGAATCGACATGATTTTAAGAACACTTCTTTCAAGTCAGGGGCGACAGTAACGTCGAATCCATGTTGGATGAATTCGAGATTTTGAGAAATTGGACTTAGACATTTTTTGTGATGAAGCGGTGCAGTGCAATGGACATCCGAACTAGTATTGAAAACAGTTATTGATGCAGTGAATGATCGAAGAGAGAAGAAGTTTTTTTTTTCATTTTATTTTGACTCTGTGCTTCGAAGTTGATCGAGCAACTTTGGACTTCGTGGAGAACATCTTATGAAGAAAGTCGGCAGATGCGGGATTGGTGCGTGCGAATACATCGGCGCGTGCCAGTGGGCACGCAATTGACGACCGAGCTGGCAACGGCGCTGTCTCGGCGGAATTCAGCAAAAGGAAAGTGTCGCATTTGTGGCGTAATCATCAAACTAGATATTTGTTTTTCGAGAATACTCAAGTAAATTAAAATAAACTTTGACAAGACCAGTGGAAAAATATTGAAATTTTAAAAGAACAATGCATGCAATTGTTGCCGAACAAAGCGATGCAAAATTTTAGTCTCATTTTCTTATTGTTAAATTTATAATTACGTACGTACGAGGGAAAATTTTTTAATAACATTATTTTTTTGGTAAAAAGGAATTCCTGAACGCATAAATAATTAGAAATCAGCTGATGATTATTAGTTTCATTTGAATGTGATGGTATTTAAGTGATAACGATGTTGCCAAGCATGAGTATATTTATGTCATTATACATTGTTGCATTGCTATTGAGGGAAGGCAACAGAGGACGGTAGCGCTCCATGTTGAATGAGAAAATAAACGAAAGAGAGCGAGGTTTAAAGTTCTTTCTTTCTTTTATGACAAAAGGTGTTATTATTTCAGTATTAGAAAAACCTGTGCATGCTGCAATAGCGAATGTTGTTTACAGGTATTTCCCGTACGGGGCCAGCCACGACCTACGACCTAAAAATAATTTATGCAACCTCGTAATATAATAACCGTAGAGATTTGATAGAAATAAAGAATTTGTGTGGCGGCAGCATCATAATTCGAGGCCACTCGATAGGAGAATCTGAGTATATTATTAGGAAAACGGTTACTGTGGCAATTATATTTGAGATCAGGGTGAATAGATTAGGTATCATAGTAATTATCACGGTCGTACCGTGCGGTATCGCATAGCCGCCACATAACAATATTTATTAATATTGATTAATTGAAGAAAGGGGGATAGCACGGTTGCAGTATCTATTTCATAATTAACTGATAGTGAAAGGTGAATAATTGGTATATGTACTTACCGCATTTCGCATAACATTTTCATTGTTGTAATTCTTGACGTAATACAATCATTGTCATTTAATTTTCTCCTTTTCTGGGGAAAACTTCAACCTATTTCTTCTTAATATCTTGATTTTCGACTCACTTTGGAAACTTCTAAATTTACTTCATACTCCGGAATAAACTTTTTACTACGAAGAGATCAGTAAAGTCTACTGTTCACCGTGCCATCCATAGAAGCCATCTTGTCCCAAACAAAAGTCCAAGTCGTTCGCAGAGCTTATATAGCGAGAGCTGTGAGAACTAGCCTCACATTAGCTTCAGTTTTAGACTGAGAGTGAACACACCTATATCTCTTATGCCTCATTCACAATGCAAACTTAAACGTAACGTAATGCTGTAAACTTAGCCGCAAAATTTACACGTAAAAAGAAGCATTCACCATGACGAACGTAAGTTTCGCCTGAACCAATCAGAATTCAATGTACTGAAACTTGATCGATTCGTCTCCAACATGGTGAAAAGATCTTTCCACCATGGTTTCTAGCTTTTTCTTCGAGATTCTTATCGATTTGTTTTTATATACATGCGAGTAGATGTAGTTGTGCTCACATTTCCTTCATCTTATAAGAAGGATTCTCATGAACCAAATTCATGAGTAATTCGTCGGACATAATTAGTTTATTCGCCATCTCAGGTTAAAGTCACAAAAAAAATTGTCCAAATTCTTACATTGAATTCACAACACGCATCAAAAGCATTCGTAAACTAGTTCTCTACATTACAATAACAATGATATAACCACAAACTACTTGAACACAATCTGAAATTGAACTTCCATGATGCTCTCTGATTGGTCTTCGGTAGAATTCCGACGTAAACTTAACGTAAAAGCTTGGAGCTTGCGAACTCTCAAGTTTACGGTCTTACGTCTACGGTTACGTCAAGGCATTGTGAATGGTCTCGCTTAATAACACATTTCTAGGTTTTGCCGCTACGTTACGTTTACGTTTAAGTTTGCATTGTGAATGAGGCCTTACACCGTGACGTATACCAGTTCACTAGCCGAAAGATTCGGTTCCTTTGACACGAAAAATGTCGTTCACCTCAAAGGAATCGGTTCTCTACAATGTGAACACACGTACTTTCTGCAGACATCTAAAGCTAACAGCGCCCAAAAACCAGTTTCAACCAAAACCATATCCAAAACATTAGGCACACAATATTGCACAAAGACTACTAAAATTTTGAAAAACATTTACATGACCTTTATGAAAGAACTCAATATGCAGAACAAATTTTATTTGAAGAAAAATTCTCTATCTTCAATTTTGTAGTTGGAGAAAGACGCCGAAAAGAAGTCAAACTTTCACAATTTTCAAAAATTCAGAGTTGTCCGTGAAAATCGGACTGATGCCATGTTAATACGTGTATTTTACTCTATTCATACAAGAAATTTAAAGAAAAAATTTGGAGCCGTTTTTGAGAAAATTTTGAAAATTCCCGGGGGACTTCATATAACCCTTTATAGGTCGGGTAACTTTTTCTCCGGAATTATTTTATCTTTTAATTGTTTAATTTTGATCTTAGAAACATGAGAAAAATATGAATTTGTGATTTGTTTAAATATAAAGTGAGATAATTGCGAAAATGATGTGGTCGTATAAACGACCGTTGCGTTAGTTGCGTAAGAATCATCTCGTATAATTTCTGAATAAAAATCTAATATCCAGTCATAAATAAACGTGTGCATGTTCCTTACAAAATAGAAGAAACACGTAGGAACAGACGTGAAATACAAAAAGCAAGAAAATTGAAAATAAATAGTGCAAATAAATAAGTAGTGAAAATCAGTATGATATACATTTACAAACAAAAATCTAAAATAATAAATCATTGACTAAAGAAAACAATATTGAAAGAAACGCGGGCTGCTAGAGTTCATAAGCTGCGTTATTAGCGTCACGTCATCTGCATTGGAATCCCCTCTATACTCCGAATCTAACGCCGCATCATCATTCTAATCAGTATTCCTAAGAAACTGTTAAATTCATATTAGACCATGGGATCAGAACTGTGGAAACTCCAAATTTTAGCCACTCTGTAGGATAGCACACCACTAGTAACAAGTATGTGTGTTACATTATACTACGCAAATATACATAATCACTGAAGAAATGTAAAAATATTGAAATATTTTCTAAGTCACAAATATTCGGAAAACTAAATCTATTTAGCGAATATCTTACATTATTAGACAATCAATTTAATTGTTCAAAACATTTTTTAAAATTCTTATTTTCACAGAACAAAAAAAATTACGATTGTGTACTTACTCCTGACTACACCCTCGAAAATATAAATTAATCTTATTGATGTAAAAATGGAGTATTTTAGGAATAAATCTATTGTAATACTAAAAAATATCTTAATAAACAATAATAAATAAGTAATAATCCTCTGTTCTCGAAAAACTCCGGAAACTCGAAACGCGAAAAATCACTTCTCAACAAAAAGCTCAAATAAACACTCCGCGACAGTGCCTGTATGCATTGTGGTCGCGACGACGACCACATGCATGGCCCAACAGCAAGATTTCTAAGAATAAATGTGATCACACTATCTGCAACAATCGCATTTCATTGAAAAAGACAATGTGACAATGTGAAAGACAATGTGAAATTAGCGATAAGGATGAAAATTGCTTGGTATAGTTAAGCAAAAAACGGCCGAACAGCATGTGGTCGCGGAGAGAACCACAATCCTATAAAGGGATAAAGTACCCCCAAATTTTGAAGAACCTTTTTCAAAATCTCAAAGCTTTGACTAGAATCAGATCGACCGGGGAATATCCATTTTGGAAGAAATCGTACGTATGGTTTAGGCGCTAGCAGTGTTCACAGACGGACGTTTTCCTTTCAATTGGTTTTTCGGTATCAAGGACCCACAAAGGAGGGTTTCTGGCTACACCACGTGTTAGGGGATTTTTTTCTTAATTTAGCAACTGGTTTTATCCACTTTTTCGTTTTCACGGCCCGGCAATGAATTTTTTTCCGTCGAAAATTGGCCATTTTTTCGCGCAGCATTACATAACTTTCCCTACATTACATATATCACTCAGTGTATACGTACGTATACGGGAAAGTAAAAACTAAAAGAACCACTGTTTCCGGTGCACACGAACACGATATGTACTACACTCTTTCAAGAGACTGTTACACTTCGCCCGAGATGATCATGATGCCCTGATATTTCCTTTGTCTTTCCTTGCATATCGCACATGAAGAGGCGTTTTTAACTTTCTTTTCAGTAACTGAAAATTTTTATTAAATTATATTTATAATATTTAAAAATATTTATAAATATATTTATAATATTTAATATTAAATTATATTTATATATTAAATTTTATTAAATTATATTTAAATTATAAAATAATTTGGACGACCACTGGCAAATTAAGTATACGAATCTAATCTAAAAGGTTACTAAACATACTATAAAACAAATGTTCAAAAACATCGATAGTTTTTGGTCGATATGTTTCTAACATCAACGTTTTACTTCGGAACGTCTATGCTAGGCAACATCGATATTTTGTTGTCGATGTTACATCACTGTCTACGATTACACAATTGAAGATAGATGTTTTTCCGTTAATGAAATTATTTTAAAGTCGTTTTTGATAGTTATGTTCAATTTTTCGAAAATATGAGTAGTTTTCGTGAAATTTTGTGCAAAATAAGGCACTATCTTTCACTTTCTACAGGCCTGATTTTTGGAATATGACCGCGGGGATAATCCTTTTTACTTTCCCGTATACGTACGTATACACGAAGTGATATACGTAGTATAGGGAAAGTTATGTAATGCTGCGCGAAAAAATGGCCAATTTTAGGCGGAAAAAAATTAATTGCCGGGCCGTGAAAACGAATAAGTGGATAAAACCAGTTGCTAAATTAAGAAAAAAAATCCTCTATCTCGTGGTGTGGTCAAAATCCATGATTTGTTGCTTCTTTATACTTAAAAATCGATTGACGGCATTCTGTCCGTCTGTCCGTCTGTGGGCAACGCTAGCGCCTAAACCGTTCGGTCGATTTTCTTCAAAATTGATATTCCCCAGTCGATCTAATTCTAGTCGAAGCTTTGTGATTTTGAAAAAGATTCTTTAAAATTTGGGGGTACTTTATATGAAGCCCCCCGGGGATTTTCAACATTTTCTCAAAAACGGCTCCAAATTTTTTCTTTAAATTTCTTGTATGAATAGAGGAAAATACACTATTTAACATGGCACAGGTCCGATTTTCACGTACACCTCTGAATTTTCGAAAATTGTGAAAGTTTGAATTTTTTTCGGCGTCTTTCTCCAACTACAAAATTGAAGATAGAGATTTTTTCTTCAAATAAAATTTGTTCTGCATATTGAGTTCTTTAATAAAGGTCATGTAAATGTTTTTCACAATTTTGGTAGTTTTCGTGCAATATTGCGTGCAATATGTGCAATTTTAAAAAATTACAAAAACAAAATTTTCTCAAAAACGGCTCCACAGTTTTTCTTTAAACTTTTGGTAGGGATAGTGGTAAATGTACTCTATCAATGACATAAAAGCCATTTTGGTCTATCGGTTGGTTTTTTCAAAAATTACCAAAATGTAAATTTTTTTACTTGTCTCTCACGTCGTTAATATTTACATTATCGGCGATTTTTTTACATTATTATATTTACGAGTATATATGCTTTAAATAATGTCAAGTAAAGTTTCTCGTAAACACTACCGTTTTCTGTGAAAAGTAGCTCAAATTTCGGCATTTTCAGAAATGCTCAAACGTCATTTTCTCGTATATGGCTGCAATTGTTTTCTTGAAACTTTTGTAACGGATAGTGCTAATTACACTCATTAGTATAGCGTGAAGTTTATTTTGTTTTTTTTTTGTTTTTTTCAAAAATTATATAAATGTAAATTTTTTGAAAGATCTCTCACATCTTTAATATGCACATTGTCCGCAATTTGTAAATATTATTATATTTGTGAGTGCAAGTGCTTCAAATAACTTCAAATAAAGTATTTTGAAAACTCAAAAATTGTCTGTGAAAATGAGCTTCAAATTTCGCATTTTTAGTAGTGCTAAACCGCCATTTTCTCTTAAACGGCACATAATTTTTAAAAGAAAATTGCCATTTACGGCTAGGTTTTTGTGTTCTTTAATATTCTAAAATTAATGTTTCTGTTCTACCAATAGGAAACCGAAAAATTAAGAAAATGACAAAAAAATGTACTTTTGGCGATGATAGATGGTAGCTGGCAAGAAAGAGTATGTGGCAATTCCGAATAGCTAGCGAAGTCCCAGGAAAATAGAAAACTAATACTAAATAAATAAATAAATTAAATACGGTCATGCTTATTTTTTTCAAAATACGAGTAGTTTTTCTTTAATTTTGTGACAAACGTAATAGGCCGCTGTAAATTTACTGCGCTTCGGACAGCTGGATGCGTCGTAAATTAGAATGTGCAATTTTGTATATTATTTCTTTCTTCGTTTCTTACATTCGAACTTTGTTATAGACTTACACATTAATATTTTAGAAATTGTTTATTTTGAAATATTTGAAATAAGTAAAAAGAATTAATAGCTCTCAGAATAGCGACAATGCAGGGTCTGCAACAATGGAATTCACTTTGCGCTCGCGAATATCTGTGAATTAGTGTCATTGTTGTGACCTAATGGAGCTGTATGAAAAGGAGTTATAATTGTCTAATTTATGTTGATATTTGCAGGCAAATATTTAGTTTTGCACCAAATGCTGTACCATTTGTAGTGAGTAGAGAATTTGTTGCATTGTTTAAAATACTCTTCCCTAATCATGGCCCAATGGAAGGCATTTCTATATTTCCAGGGTATCAGGCTTCTTTTTCCAATACAGGGTTACAAAACTTTTGCATTCTATTTTTGTGAAGTTGTAGAATTCACATAGTTCTGACAACACTGCAATGGAAATAGTGAGTTCCAAGCGAAGATGTTAGTAGCGCATAAAGTGCAATATTACAGTACTACTTAGCTGTTTCCTCTAATACGGGAAAGTAAGTGCTGTTGTAGCACCACTAGTTTAACAGTGTAATAGCGTTTCCCATTCGTTGCACTGAAACCCAACCTAGTGCAGGGCAAATACGTCATCGCTCCGCAACAGTGCTGCCCCACACGCGTGAAGGGCAGTCGTGGGGCAGCCACGAATGAATCGTATTTCGGAACTGAGTCGGTGCGTGTACGCTACGCAATTAGATTATAGACAGCTGTTCTTCGTCTGCCACACTGACAGAACTCGAAAAATAAGAATTTTGGATTTGTGATCGTTGTTATAATGTTTATGATAATTATTATTTTAACACATCTTGTACGAAGTCTTTGGTAATTGTTTACTCCTTAATTCATAAAGTATTAACGAGTGATTCTTTATTTAAAAACTACCGAAAACTTCAAAAGCGAATCTGTCGAAAGTTCATTTCTCGAGATTGGGCAGTGATTGATTTCGAACATAGTACACTACATTTCGAACCGAAAGTCTTCTGCAGAATTATTTGGTTATTGAAAACTATAAAAATATTAATATAAGCATTTCCGCTTGCACATGCAAGAAACTGTTCTTAGCGCATTGTATATTTGAATGATTTTGTAAGGGGATATGTTTGATTACTACGTAGAACTGAATTTGTTAACATGCAGTAATTCACGATTGAATTTTACGAAAACAAACTGATTTTCCGAACTTCGAGGAAGTCACAAAGTTATTTTAAAGCATTTCTTGTAAAACATGGTATACTCCATCATTCAAAGTGTCCCTGTGTGACAGGAGATCCTAAATTGCCTTTACAATTTCACCACGAATCCAAATCAACATTCATAACTTCCGTACATAACCTCAAAATGGCCCGGTGCAATGGACTGCACCGTCGAGCTCGTCGGTGCAGGTTAGGGCGCCCCGAGTGCACCCTGGTTCCGTGTCATTGTGCGAATGGAACATGGGCTTCTCTGCACTGGTGCGCCCTAGCGGCCGAATGGAACACGAAAGCTGCCCTGAGTGTGCACTGGGTGCGCACCAGTGCGGCGAATGGAAAACGCTATAAAATTATTCTTAACTTTTGGGAAGGGTTTCAGATTTTTTCTAAGTTTTTTTTTTTTGATTTTGGTGTTTATTCGCCCGTAAGAACCAATGTTAATAGTTCCTCTTTGTACAGCCCTGATTTTTGGAATATGAACGCGGGGATAACTTTTTTCTAAGAGCCTAAAAACTTTTGGGAAGGGTTTCAGATTTTTCTTACGTTTTTTGATTTTGGTGTTCATTCGCCCATAAGAATCAATGTTAATTGTTTCTGTTTGTACAGCCCTGATTTTTGGAATATGGACGCGGGGATAATTTTTTTCTAAGAGCCTAAAATTATTCTTAACTTTTGGGAAGGGTTTCAGATTTTTGAATTGATTTTGAGATTGATTCTGGGTGGTCGCTGCTAGCTTTAGTCTAAAGCTAGCAGCGCCCACGATTTTGGGAAATCCAGAGGAGCTTAAATTCCGGAATATAGCATTTAATTAGCCTAAAGTTTTGGATATGGTTTTGGTTGAAATTGGTTTCTGGGCGCTGCTAGCTTTAGATGGCTACTTTCTGCCGCGGGCACGGTGTAAATCACTTACACCGTGGCCGCTATGGAATGTCTTCGATGAGCTTTGTTCCCGCCACTTTCTAATTGGCTCCATGAATTGAGTCCTTGTTTACTACTCGCGTGTAGTAATGTTCTTGACGTTAACGCAATACATAGAATTATTTAAAATAAATTCTGTGTCACAAACTCACACTACTTCAACGTTTAATTATTTATCAACCCTCCCATTTTAATACTAATAAATCAACTCGTCAATTTTTAAACCAATTCTACTTAATAAGTTAAAGAAAGCAATATTTTAAAAGAAAAAAACTCACATATTCGTTGAAATTATAAAATTTTAGTAGTATTACCACTACCAGGCGCAGATCCACGGGGGGGGGAGGAAGGGAAATTCCCCCCCCCCCCCAATTTTTCAGTCAATGTACATTTTAATTTGTCACAGGCATTTGAAACATAAATATTTCAACTAGTAAAGTTTTGTTGTTGTTTCGAGAAAAATATGCGATAACAGAAACAAATATCCTAATCCTATTATAAGTATATTTGTTTTCTTATCTTATAGAATAGGTTTAAGATTTGGTCAAATATGTCAATTTTTCTTGTGTTCCAAATGTGGAAAAATCGTGAACGTTAAAATATTGCAGAGGAATGTCTTAAGAAACATCTGCAGAAAACACCCAAAATCAATGATGGTGACAGCTTTTTAAGCTATAGTTTAAGCCTTGTGTTATGACTAATATCTTATATCATGTTATCTAAATAATGGGAAAACCACACGGAGGAACATTTATAGTGAATAAAACTGAAATTTTTTCAAAAAATTACCAAACCGGATAGAAACGGAATCATATTGTCACTTTATGACTAAAAATTGTCATAAAGTATGGTAATTTTAAAGAGACGATTAGAAACGATTTCGATATTTATAATAAAGTGCTCCATCTAATCAAATACATGTTATTGTAGGTATGGTAAAATATTACTATACTAATGACAATTCCAGTTATAACCGGACGATCTGATTCCGTTTCTATATAGTACGGTAATTTTTGTTGGGAAAGCAAAATATACCACTACGTGGACACAGAGGTGATGGACCACTATTAAGTGAAACCGTTCCAACGAAGAATGAAGGCAATTTTAAAGCTCTGCTTAGATTTAGGGTTGACGCTGGACAACATCTGAACAACATCTGAAAACATCAACATCAAGAGCAACTTATATTAGCAAATCTGTCCAAGATAAGCTAATTGAGTGTTGCAGAATAGACATTCTAGAGAAAATAGTAAAACGTGTAAATGATTCAAGATATTACGCAATTATGTTTCATGAATCTCCGGATATATCAGGCAAAGCTCAGATTAGTGTTATTCTTCGATATGTTGATTCCACTGTTATGTCGCGCTTATCACGGCGCGCATAACTTTGTATGTGGCGCGCTAGCATCGAGGCAGCGCGCAATGACGGGAGCCGGCGGCGGCAGCAAGTAGCTATGGCCACGGTTCGGCAGGCTGGAGGCAGAGAGCGAGTCTCCCCGCCGGACGCCGGCCCTTTAAAGGGAGCCGGCCTACACCCCGAGAGGCAGTTGGGAGTGAGCCCTGAGAGCACCACGAATAGCGTACGCGCCGAGTACGGAGAGCCAGCCGCCGGATGAATGTCGTCGTGGAGTAACGACTACAGCAGCAGCAGCAGCAGCAGCAGCAGCAGGGAGCGTCCAGAGGCGGACGCGTCACCGAGCAGGGCATTGGAGATCGCCCGGGATACGTGGAACAGGGCATTGGTGATTGCCCGAGTTATGCTAGACAGGGCATTGGTGATTGCCCGAGAGATGATAGGCAGGGCATTGGTGATTGCCCGAGAGATGATAGGCAGGGCATTGGAGATTGCCTGTGAATAGTTGTATGGCTGATTATGTTTGTAACAAATGTATTAATAAACTATTGTTAAAGTTGCCTGCGAGGTTTATTTTATGGACATAACATCCACGAACACTGATAAACCTTGCATAAGAGAAGATATGGTAACATTTATTGATGCTTTCAGAGAATTAACGAAAATTTTAAATGACGAAGACGAAAGTGAGGAAAATGAAGCCGAAACTGAAGAGTTTATACCACGCAACAATATGCAAACTAACAAGACCAGTAGCGGGAATACGACGGAAGAAATTTCGTTGACTGTCAACTGACCTTCTCCTATAGAAGAAAATACTTGTTTGCTCTCGGAATTCCTATCACATTTTCTAAATGAAAGGGCTCTACAATTGTATGTTCATCTTTGATGTTATGATCTTCATCTCTTTCCTTTCTCCTGTTTTCCTTGTTATCTACGTTTTCAGTGTATTTTAATTTTAAATCATGTTGTTTTCCAACTCATTAATTCTGTATTCGCATCTGTCCGCTTTTGGCTGAAAGAAATCCAAATTAAATTCTTCATTAAAAATGTTCCGATATATAGATAATTTTACAAATTGACATCTTTCGTTTACACAACATTCCTTGTAGAGGTCGTACGTTTTCGTGATATTTAAGTTGAAGGCGAGGCACTCCTTAGTAGTACTAGGTCTACAATAGTGACTCTCTGTGTTAGGGAAAGATTTAATGTGTGCCCTTACTCTGTCTTTCCCGTCTTTTGGTATTTTATCCTTCGTTTTACTACCTCGATCGTCCAATTTTGGTGTTCCTGTTATTTTATCTTTGTGTACATGTGTATTATTTATCATCTGGCTTGTAGAAAGTGTGTTGAGGTAGAACTTTTTACACACAATAATTTCATTTGAAACATAAAACTTGTAAACGAATGTATTCTTCTTTCGAAGGTTTAGAATATTTTCTGTTGGATTTCTTTTTTTCTGGAAAGGATCTGATGTCCTCAGTATGTAGCTGACCTTTTCAGAATGAATCTCCAATTTGTAAAACGAAATAAATAATCTCTCTTGTTCTACTGGAGTGACATTTAGAGTGCTGTTGTGACGACAAAAATTTCCACAATTTGTAGTTTTGTTAAATTGTTAAGCTTGATGACCTTTCCTCTGTAATTTAAATGTTCTAAGCCAGCTTGATGTTTCTTCGATCCTTGCACTTTTTTCCAATCCTTCTTATTACACGATGCCACCAGATAGCGAAAACTTACAGCCACAACACAGCGAGATATTGAGTTCTTAAAACGGATTGGGTCTATTTTTTTTATTTATTTGTCAAAAAACAGTAAAAACTGTATATGACGTGTGGGGAAAGAAATTTATCTGCGCACATTTTCTTGAGGGCCAAAAAAAACAAACGAAAAAATGAATTTAGATAATAATTATTTTAGAAAAATAAAAATATTTGAAAAATGTTTGTTCCGAGTTATAGAAAATCAATTTCAACTGTAAATGAACTACAAGCAAAAGGAGTGCTCAACAAAACGTGCGCACAGTGAAGCTACATTTACGTCCAGAAGCAAAACAAGGGGCCATCTCAGCATTTGCTCAATGGATGAGGGAAACTCGACAAAACCCTTATCGCGATGGGGGTCATTGATCCGGAAGCTGAAGTACATTACTTGTTACAGGCGTTATAAATATTTTTTGAAAATGTTTATAATGCACACGTAAACTAATTCATTATATATCTTTGTTTTGTTACAATAAACATTATTTTTCTTTTTCACGATCAGTATAGTCTCTAATTGTACAGAAACAGTTTTGCAGCAGAAAAGATTTTACTTTTAACTTAAATTTGTGTACCGACTTTAATTGTTTCATGTCATCTGGCAATGCGTTGTAAAGTAACGTACATGTATTGTATGTTGATTTCTCGTACTGAGCTGTTGATACTGACACTTGATGCACGTGATTTCTACGGCGTGTGTTGTAATTATAAATATCAATATTGCATGAAAATATGTTCCCTCCGTTAAGTAGGTCATTTTTGACAAATATTACAGATTCGTAAATAAATAGACAAGGCAATGGTAAGATTCCCAGCTCAATCAAAAAAGAGACTTGCAGGAATCACGTGGAAGGCATTTTTTCATTATTCGAGTAATTTTCTTTTGCAATCTGAAGGTCTGAATACTAGAGGATGAGTTTCCCCAGAATATTATGCCATATCTCAGGCGGGAATGCACATTTGCAAAATAAACGCAACGATCTGCATGAACGCTGACAGAATGCAGCGATTTGAGATGCAAAACTGCATTGAAACAGTTTTTCTTTCGTTAACAATTAATTTGTTATTATTAAACCAATTTAAAACTTCTGAAATTGTACTATTTACTGCTTCTTTTTTGCAAAGAACATTCGTGTCATCAGCAAACAGAACCGTTCTTCCATTTTGAATAGACGAGGGCGTATCGTTTACATATAACAGAAAGAGAATCGAACCTTGCGGGACCCCATGCTCAATTGGCAAAGAATTGGAAATATAAGTATGTAATGTCCTTTCCTGCCAGTATGGTATTTCTACTCTTTGAGTCCGATGTTTAAGCTAAGAAGTTATCCAATCTAGGGCAATACCACGAATTCCATACGAAGGTAATTTTGAGAGCAAGATCTTATGGTCAATAACGTCAAAAGCTTTCGAGAGATCTAAGAATATTCCAATGGGTACTTCATTTTGGTCTATTGATGAAGCAACATCTTTGAGAAAAGAAAAAATGGCAGTTTCCGTAGATTTTGATTTTCTAAAACCGTGTTGTGAGTCTGAAAACGCTCTGTTTTTCCTGAGAAAAGTTTCCATTCGTAAGTAGAAAAGCCTCTCTAATATTTTTGAGAAAACTGACAAAAGAGAAATTGGCCGGTAATTTTGAATATCATTTTTGTTCCCTTTTTTAAAAAGTGGCTTAATTTTTGCTGTTTTGAAAATATTTGGAAATATTCCTGTACATAAAGAAGCATTGAAAATGTGAGTTAACGGATGTATAAAGGCAAGTGCACTTGCCTATCTAAACCAGATGAATATTTATTTTTTAGTTTACTGACTATTCTGAGGATATCGTTGGGAGAAGTTTCGGAAATAAACATCGTATCTGAAATTTTTTGGGAAGTGTAAAATGTTGAATTTTGTGATTTTAGTCCCTTCGTGAGATCAGACGCAATTTTAGAAAAGTGTTTGTTGAAGAGATTGGCAACTTTTTCCGGATTACTCGTTTCTCTTTCATTATCCTTTAAAATAACATTCTCTACAAGGTATCGAGATGATGTTGTGTTTTTTACGATATCCCACATTGCTTTAGTTTTGTTACTAGCGTTCAAAATGTCCTGACTATTTTTCATTATTTTTGCCTGAACTATTACTTTTCTTAAAATTCTTTTATATTCTCGGAAGAATATATGGAAACCGGGTGATACGTTATGATGTTTAGAAATAAAGTAAAGCGTACGTTTTTTTACACGATAAATTCCTTGTGTGATCCAAGTATTACTTTTGCTTGAAATGTTCAATTTTCTCTTTTTAAGAGGAAAGCACGCGTTAAAATGAATTGAAAGCTTGGAGAAAAATAAATTATATTTTTCATTTGTATCAACAGCGTTATAAACTGCGTCCCATGATTCCTTCATCAAGTAGTCCGTAAATAATTTTATATTAACTTTAGTGAATGCTCTGCACATGCGTGTATTATTTATTGTGTCCGTGTTTATGTTCTTAGTAATTGTAAGAATTTGTGCATCGTGGTCACTGTATTCTAGATTATTCGTTATTATTTCATATGTAGTTGTTCATATGTAGTTGCCTTTGCGGCCGCGGCGGCGGCTACGGCGGCTGCGGTGGCGGCGGCGGAAGCAAGGAAACGCCGCCCTAATGCGTCCTTCAGCGGCGGCCGGAGCTGCGTCAAGCTGGAACAGCCATGTCAGCTCACCGGAATGAAACATGTCTAATGATTTATTGCTAATTAATTGCCAAATAATTGCCACATTTTCGAATTAATTGCCACGTATCTTCAGAGCGAAAACGGGTGTGAGCTGGCTTGACGCGACGCCAGCACACACATCAGTGAAATTCGGGTCGCAGGTCCACGAAACACTCAGATAATTTATTGCTAATTAATTGCCAATTAATTGCCACAATTTCCAATTAATTGCCACGTATCTTCAGGGCGAAAACGGGTGTGAGCTGGCTTGACGCGACGCCAGCACACATCAGTGAAATTCGGGTCGCAGGTCCACGGAAACACTCAGATAATTTATTGCTAATTAATTGCCAATTAATTGCCACAATTTCCAATTAATTGCCACGTATCTTCAGGGCGAAAACGGGTGTGAGCGGGCTGGACGCGACGCCAGCAAACACATCAGTGAAATTCGGGTCGCAGGTCCACGGAAACACTCAGATAATTTATTGCTAATTAATTGCCAATTAATTGCCACAATTTCGAATTAATTGCCACGTATCTTCAGTGCGAAAACGGGTGTGAGCTGGCTTGACGAGAATGTTTCAGTTTTTAACAATTGTTTTAACATTTGTTTCACCGGATGATGAACATAAATTACCTGAATCATTTCAAGTGTTTATGGATAATTGTAACCCCTGATGTTCCTATTTGTTTTTTGTGTAAAAATCAGGGCCACATTGCTAAAAACTGTCCAAATTCATGTAACTCCCAATTAACTAATACCCTACCTCTCCCTACGGAAGTAGAAATCACAGAATCAAATAATGAGAGTTTTGATCATTCTAATAATATTTCTCCCAATGCATTTGAAACTACTCTTCCTGAGAGCGAACTGAACGAAAGTTCTATCCCTAACCTTGGCCTTGACAGCTTTCCCCCTCTACTTACCTCTCCTCCCCTCGAGCCGACCGTGAGAAACCTAGTTGCCTCAAATGAAAACTCAATGGACGTTGACCTTTCCTGCACCACTGTCAGATTAAAGAGACCGTTATCTACTGTAAGCTCGAATACAGAACTGATTAGCAATCAGTCAGATAGCGAGATTGACAGTAACTCGGAAACCTCTGACATGGATGAAAAAACTGCGGAGAATAAAGAAAAAATAAAGAAACAACCCTCCAAAAATAAGAAAAACCTTGAAAATATAGTAACCAATTCCACCCTCACTGATTCTGTTAATAACAAGTTAGAAACTGAGGAAACCCTGGAAGGTGAAGATACACATTTAATGTTAGTAGAACCAACAACCGAAAAAGAAAAGTTCCCTTCTTTACTTAAGAGAAAACTCATATCTGAATCCTCATCACAGCCCAAAATTCTGAGCAACAAACATGAACCTACCATAACACTTGACCATAAAAAAAACAACCCCAAGAAAAAGAAGAAAGAAGACAAAGAAGATCCCTCTACTTTAGAACAAACATCAACAAAATTAATGAATGAATCAATTAATGAATTACTTGTTCCAGCTAAAGACTTCATAGAAACTAACCAAGACAAATTTCCACTTAATTTTCAACAACTCACATCATTTATAGAAAACTCTTATGGTGCCCGAGATCCAATAATAATTGCTAAAGACCATACCAAAGACATTGTTGGTTTAATTTTAATGATGAAAGAAACATATCCATACCTCACTGCAAGATCAATAAAAAGCAGGTTCACTAGAATAACCAAAAAGCTTAAAAGAGCTAAACAACAAATTGAAAAGAGTGATACAGATACCAGCATGGCGAACTCAATCATTGATACCAATTAAATTATTACATTGTCAATGATTTTTATTCAAGACTTGGAAGTATACAACATTTGAAGAATTTAAAGGAGGATGCTCATTTACAAGAAGACACAGAACACACTTCATCTGATTAATTTTTAAACAACTTATTACAAGCATATTGGTACTTCAATGGAATGTAAATGGATTTCATACTAGATATGAAAGAATACAATTACTATGCCAGCAATATCTCCCAGAGGTGATATGTATACAGGAAACTAATTTCAAACTCAACAATAAAGGAAAAATGAAAGGTTTCAAATGCTTCAATAAAAACAGAACAAATTGTCATCATGCGTCTGGTGGAGTGGCTACATTTGTCAAAGAAAACTTCTCTGCCACCGAATTACACATCAGCTCTGATTTGGAGGGAGTTGCTATTCAAATATCATTCCCAATTAATATTTGCATCTGTAATATTTATATTCCTAATAGTTATGCATTTGAATCCATAGAGATATGTAATATTATAAAACAACTCCCTAAACCGTTCTTATTGTTGGGTGATTTTAACTCCCATAATAAATTATGGGGATCCTGTTTTAATGACTCAAGAGGAATGAAGATAGAAACAGTTATTGAGGATACAAAAATGATCTAGTTAAATAATGGTCAACCTACCCATATAAATATAAGTAGTGGTAACTTTAGTACTATTGACCTCACTCTAAGCTCCACTAATCTGGCTCACAAATGCAGCTGGTGGGTGGAAGAAACTCCTCATGATAGTGACCACTTTCCAGTATTCACAAAAGTTGATTTTCCATATGATGTGGATAGTAACACTTACGGAATCCAAAAATGGAAATTTAGCCAAGCTAATTGGAAGAAATATAGTGATATTTAGAGTGAAATATAGAGATAAATATAGTGATTCAATACATCCCTTCATGATTTTGACTTCAATAATCTCATGAATGAGAATGTGGATTCCTTAGTTACCAACTTCTCAGATATAATTAAACAAGCAGCAAATGAAGCAATAGGAACTTATACACCATCTTTGAAGACCAAATTTGTTCCATGGTGGAATGAGAAGTGTAAAGAAGCTATTAAAATATCCAATCATGCTTACAACCGGTACAAAAAACATAAAACTGACGATAACAAAATTGAATACAAACGAACAAGAGCTCTCACCAGAAGAATCCTTAAAGAGTAAAAGCAACTCCTGGAAAAAGTTTGTGTCGTCTATTAGCTCGAACAGTAGTATAAGATAGTAGAAGAATAGTAGAAGACGGTCGTCTGTGGATGACCGTCGTGGTGTAAGCATCGTCCCTTGGCGCTCCGAGCTAGGCAGCAGGTAGTTTCTTTCGCAGGTAGTCACCGTTACAGCTTTTGCACCCAACGACCCCCTGACGCCGCAGAAGCCAGCAAAGATAAGTATATTTTGCCTTGCTCTGTTTTTCAGTGAAACCATATTCATCTCTTACTTCTAGAACTTATTTGGGTTCTTTCTATCAATATCTGCTCTAGTGCTCTATTAGTTTTGTACTCCTCGTCCACTACTCCACCAATCTTCTCTCCTTGTGTCTTTTCCTCATTTTCTGATTTTATCTAATTCTTTCTCTTAAGATGACGAAGAGCAATAGAAACGCATCTAATGCCAGCAATGATCTTGAGACCAAAATCACGGTGCAAGTAAACGAGGCACTAGATAAGGCTGTAACATCGCCTACTTTCTTACGCTCTTTGGCATCAGTGCTTACTGAGCTTGTCGCAAAGCAACTCGAAGAATCGATGAACTTCAATTCTGATCTTGTGGCAGGGTTAGAAAAGAAATTGGCAGAACGTGACCGTGAGATTTCAAACCTGAAATCTCAGTTAGAGGAAAAGACTGACCAGCTCGAGATGTACTCACGCCGAAACTGCTTGCGGATATTCGGCGTGGAAGAAACCGAGAATGAAGACACCAACAGGCTGGTCATCGAGAAAGTTGCAAACAAGATAAGTGTAAACTTAAGCCTACAAGACATAGATAGGAGCCACCGAGTAGGTCGGCACGTAACTGGTAAAAACAGACCCATTATTGTTAAATTTGTAAGTTACAGCAAACGCAACGAAATGTTCCGCTCGAAACGGCTGCTGAAGCAAACGGGGATGACGATTCGTGAGGACCTCGCGAAATCGCGCCTGGTTTTACTGCAAGCTGCCATCGACCGCTTTAGCCTCCGCAACGTAGAAGTCGGCACCATCGTTATCAAACACGGTAACGGTCGTTCCCGGGTGCAAACCAGGACTCAGCTGGAGGCAATTTCATGCCTAGCGTAGGAACGCCCCCACCTTTCCACCCCTCACTCTACTCCTCTCTGCCACGGTCATTTTCGGATTTTTTCCGGGAATTCTCCTTCCTTTGTTCTTCTCTCAACTTTCCTTCTGCAAACCCTCTGTAAATGCTACCTACCTTCTCCCCCTCACATCCTGTAAACCTTTTACCTGTGGGTGCCCGGAACCTTTCCCCGACCGTCCATGAGTCTGGCTCCATAAATAAGCCTAATCCTCGCTCCCCCTGCCTGCATGTCGCACATTTAAATGCCCAGTCTCTTCCCTGTCATTTCGACGAAGTAACAGAAATAATATCTAAACACCGTTTTCATGCACTTCTCATAAGCGAAACCTGGTTGAAGCATTCTCTCAATTCCGCGCTAGTAGCAATTTCAGGGTACCGTCTGATAAGAGCTGATCGGATGGCCAGCGTCGCCGCACATGGTGGAGGTGTCGGTATATAACTTCGCGACGATCTTAGGCACAAACTTGTACTATCTTCAACAAATACGGACTGCCTTCGTAGCGAATATCTTTTTATCGAAGTTGGAGTTTTAGGAAAAAAATGTCTCTTGGCTGTCATATATTTACCTCCTAAGACTGACAGCATAGATATGTTGGATGCATCTGCGATCAGTCCTTATGAGCATGTCATTGTAATGGGTGACTTTAATCATAATTTATTAAAAGCCTCCCCCTCTGCAGAGCAGTTTAAGCGTTTTTTCACAGCATGTGCCTCGAAATATTACCTCTAGCACCAACACCCCATTCAAAGAGCACGGAAACTTAGATTGATCATATTATAGTGTCTAATATAAACAAGGTTCGAAATCACGGTCAATTTCCGGTTCCTGGGATTTCAAAACACGATCTAATTTATCTTGTTTACAACCTGAAGTGCCCTAAGTACTCACCTCACATAATCGAATACAGCGATTTTTCAAAATTCGATAAACAAGCATTTAATATAGATGGATTGACACTTCCTTGGTACCTTGTGCACGAAGAAGAATCACTGGACGCTAAAGTTGCGATTTTCACTAACTTAGTAACACAGCTCTATGATCGGCACGCGCCTTTAAAAATATCGCGCGTAACTCGTCCACCTGCACCATGTTTAACCGATGAAATTCGAAATTTAATGAAAGATAGAGATGCAGTGCATGCTATTTTCCGGAAAACTAAATGCAAAATACTTAAAAAACAATACAAAATGCTCAGAAATTTAGTCACGCAGAAATGACGCAACGCTAAAATTAAATACTACCTCACCACCTTCGGCAGAACCCGCGACTCGAGAACGATTTGGAAAAGTCTGAAATGTCTAGGAATAGGCAAATCTCATCCCCAAATTGACACGTATATCTCCTTAGAATCACTAAATCATAGTTTTATAAATAACGTTCCTTCATTTGACAGTAATTTGAAAAAGCAATCTCTCGCGTTTCTCCAAAACTCAGAAACAATATCCAAAGACGAATTTTTCTTTTCGTCCGTTGAACAAGAGGATGTAATCAAGATCGTTCAAAGTCTCAAATCAAATGCTTCAGGTTCCGATGGTATCAATGCCAAACTGCTAAAAAATAGCCTAAATGTGATTTACCCAATCATTACCGAAATAATAAATTTCTCACTAATGAGCGGACAATACCCTTCATCTTGGAAGACTGCGCTCGTGCATCCTATTCCCAAAACAGCATCAAACAAAAACACTATTGAATACCGCCCAATAAGCATACTCCCAACTCTCTAAAGTACTCGAAAAAGTCGTCCGGAAGCAAACTGAACAGTATCTCCAAAAAAATCACTTTTAAATGATCAGCAATCAGGTTTCCGTTCCGGCAGGAATACTGGAACCGCGCTACTAAACGTTATTGAAGACGCCAGAAAAGCAATAGATGACAGTAATATAACTATTTTGATACTTTTGGATTTCAGCAAAGCGTTCGATTCCGTAGATCATGACATCTTGCTCGCAAAACTAAAAATCATGGGATTTGCACAGCAGACACGTACATGGTTTCTCAATTACGTAACTTCAAGAACCCAAAGAGTGGTATCCGGTAGCCGCAGCTCAAGTGACTTGGTACTAAACCGCGGAGTTGCTCAAGGTACTGTGTTAGGGCCACTGGCCTTCTTAATCTATGTAAATGACGTAGGTAATGCGCTTAAATATTGTAGTCATCAAATGTATGCGGATGATCTTCAAATATACCTAAGCGGTCACCCATCTCACCACTTCTCACTCGCGCAAAAAATTAATGAAGATTTGATAACACTGAGCAACTGGGCAGCGTCCCTAGGCTTACAGTTAAACCCAAATAAGTCACAGTGCATGATTATCAGTTCGAAAAGCACTATGAATAAAATCTCAACTGCTGCTCTGCGTAAAATTTATATTAATGACACCGTTCTACCTTGGTGTTCAGAAGTCAAAAACCTAGGTGTGCTTATCGACAACACCCTCAGCTGGAACTCGCATATAGATTCAACCTGCCGTAAAGTTTTTGCCTCAATGCATTCCCTGAAACGCCTACGAACACTTTTACCAATTAGCACACGTGAGACTCTCATCAAATCTCTTATTATGCCACATTTCGACTATTGTGACTTTCTTCTGACCAACATGACATTTAAATTACAACGTAAACTTCAAGTAACCCAGAACGCATGCGTACGGTTTATTTTGATTTAAGGAAATACGACCATGTATCAGATTTTTTCGACAAACTTCAAATGCTTACTCTAGACAAAAGGCGGTTATTTCATTCTATACTTCTTCTTTATAAAATTTTAAACGGTACACATGTAACACGCCTTATAAGTAACTTCAATCCTCTGAAATTAAATCGAGCTCGTGATTCGGCACTGCTTTGTGTACCGCGTCACAACACTACTTCGTTCAGTAGATCATTCACCATTACAGCTATCCGAGCCTGGAATAAACTACCAGCAAGCCTAAAACATTCAAATACCTTCCGTAAATTCAAAAATGAATTAACCACATGGGTAAGGAATAATGACATGCAGAATGGCTGTTAACATCTCTTTCAATCTCCAGACTTTTCCCACCTCCAAGCACCCGGTCACCGCACCCTCTAAATGCTGTACTTTCCGCACTCTCTAAATTCAAAATTCCATCCCATACCTCATGACTCTCTTCACTTTCCATTCTGTATCAACCCCTGTAAATTATTTAATACAATCATATAATTTTCAGTGTATCTTAATGGAATTGTTTAAATAAAATATACATAAAGTGACTAGCGACATTCCAGATAAACGTACTTATACTCGTAGCTATTTTTGTATTATCATCATAATCTTCACTGCATCATATTGGTATAAATACAATTTGATGTTAAGATCCTACTATACTTTTATATTGTTCCTGAATACTGTCAATATTGTATTTTAAATTATTGTTACTATTAGCCTATAATGTATTGTACTCCCCTGGTGTTAAAAATGATTTTATACTTATGTAAAGTGCTCATGTAAACCGAATGTACCTTGATGTAACGTCTCTGGAATAACTTCACGTCTTCCGCCTACTTTTTCTTCCTCCTTTTCTTCGCTTCTTCTCCCTTCCCTTTGCTCACAAACTTCCCCATTTTTTCGTTATGACTCGCCCCCCTCCGAACATCTTTCTCTTCTCTTTCTCTACTGTGTATTCTGCTCTATTAATGTTCGGCCCTAAGCCGCCATCCTGATTGAGATTTTTCTGGGTTTACTCAATTGCTTAAGGCGTACGCCGGGATGGTCCCTTGTATTGCACTCCCAGTCATAAATGTACAGTTGTCCCCCCTTTTAGTCTCTCTCCTTTCTTCTTTCTCTTTCGGCCTTTCTTCTTCATTTCCATCTGTGTTTCCACTCTTTCACTTCTCTCTTTGTTTTTAAAATGTTCGGCCTTTAGCCGCCATCCTGATTGAGGTTTTCTGGGTTTACTCAATCGCTTAAGGCGTATGCCGGTATGGTCCCTAGTTTTGCTCTCCCAGATGTAAATGTACAGCTGGCCCTCCCCCTCTTCAAATATTATTTCTCTGTATTAATGTAGATTGAGTCGTTAGGCGGAAGAGCAGGCCCTATGGCCTGAGCCTCGCCATTAATAAAGGCATTTTTATTATTTATTATTATTATTATAAGAGAATCATGGAAGAAAATAAATGCAATTCAAGGACACAAAAGATATAGCCAGATACATTTTATTCAAGACGGAAATAAAATCATTACACTATCTGCAGATATTGCCAACGTACTAGCTGATACTTTTGTCAGAAATTCTAGTTCTCAGAACTTCTCCGATGTCTTTCAAGAATATAAAAATGAAGAAGAAAAAGAAGAACTTCCTGATGATTATGATGACAAATGCTCACCCCTTCAACTAAATAATCCCATAACCATGGAAGAACTTCTTACGACCATTGAAACCACCAATAATTCCTCTCCTGGTCCGGACAATATTCCGAATATCCTCATCAAAAATCTCCCCACATTTGGAAAGGAAATTTTACTAGATGTATATAACTACATTTGGACGAAAAGAGTATTTCCCATGATCTGGAAGATGGCCATAGTAGTACCTGTTGCTAAACCCATCCAAATCTGATAACTACCGTCCTATATCACTTACATGTAACATGTGCAAAATACTCGAGAAAATTGTCAGCAAACTTCTCAGATGCTTCCTTGATACTCAGAAAATCATAAATGATAATCAATTCGGCTTTCGATCTGGACACTCCACTATGTCACATCTAATTAGTGTTGATAGTCAAATTCAGGAGGCATTTATGAACAATCAACACGTAATTGCTGTTAGCCTGGATATAGAGAAAGCGTACGACATGGTATGGAAACGACGGATCTTGAAGATTTTACAGATAATAGGAATAAAAGGAAATATGTATGATTTTATTAAAAACTTTTCTCTTGATCACAGATTACAAGTTAGGATCAATGGGCAACTTTCAGATATTAAACAGGTTGAAAATGGTGTGCCCCAAGGTTCCGTTCTAAGCGTGACTCTTCTCCTACTATCAATTAATGATATAGACAAGGGGGTTCAACCACCAGTTATTATAAGAAAATATGCGGATGACATTACTGTACTATGCAAAGGAAAATCTGTCCCATCTACTCAAAAGACCATGCAAAAAGCACTAAACACAATTTTTGAATGGTCTTTGAGCACAGGGTTTAAATTTTCTGCCAAGAAAACAGAATGCATGTTTTTCTCAAAGAGAATTGATACAGTATCACCCGAACTCCAGCTTGGAACTCAACCCCTTCGCTTTGTTAACAAAATGAAAATTCTTGGACTACAATTTGACCCAAAATTAACTTGGAAGATCCATATACAAGAACTAATAATGGAATGCAAGAAGAGACTTAACGTTATTGAATGCCTCTCCAACAACAACTGGGGTGCTGATAAAAACCTCCTGCTATTAACATATAAAGCTATCATTCGATCAAAAATCGATTATGGTTCACTCATATACCAATCTGCTAACAAAAAATATCTGAGGAAAATAGAATCAATACACAATAAGGGGCTTAGAATATGCACTGGATGCTTCCACACCACCCCTATAAGAAGTATACTTATTGAAGCACAAGAAACCTCATTAAACCACCGAAGGAAAACTCTCAATCTCAAGTATGCTGCTAAAGCTGCCTCGTCTACTGTTAAGGCGGCGATATAGCTTCTTTTTCAGATTTGGGTTATTGTTCAATTTTTTGGGAGAGCGGTCATCAGTTTTGGTTACGGCGAGACGAAACGTTATGGTTCGCTCGTTCGATCTCTGAAAAGACACAGTGTACCCCTCTTATTAGAAGATAGTATAAATAAATAAGCAATCAGGAAATAAATCGTTCAATCTTTTACCTCAGTCTAACATGAAAAGCAATGCCTTCTTTTAATCTGTATTCCACAAAACTTCACTCCGGCATTCACACCGCTGCACTGCTTCCCGCGGCAAAATGGCTGCTCTTTGAAATGTTTCATAAAAGGCGACAGGTATGCCAACCTTGCTAAGTTAAACTGTACTCATGGAACGTTAATGCGAGTGCACTGAAGCTCGTTCACTGGGCGGAGCGACTACTTTGAAAAACCTGTTTCGCTGTTTGAATTTGTGTTTCAATGCTGTCATTGGTTAAAACGGAGCTCGAGTGTGTCTTTAATAATTTCCTCTGCACCAGAGTGCCTGGGACGGAACCCCAGCAAGTGCTGCCCCCTGACGAAGACAGATGAAACTAGTACGAGCAGACTGCAGGACGAATGCAATTTCGACAGAAAACAAAAGAATTTTATATACCAGCTCTTTTAGCGCCTAGCAAGTCCGACGCGGTACGTTCAAAATGCAAATTCTGAGCTAGTAATAAAGGGCCAAAGATTGTTATAAAACCAATCTCCCGCCACGTCGCCAAATATGAATCCAATCTGAAATGTATGTGCCAACATCTACTAACCCTATAATACACAATGACATTTTTCCTCAGCTACAGAATATCTATAATACTTTCGTCGAATACTAAGTCACTTTCGATATAAACCTATGTACAGTAGAATAACCCAGCAACTTAAAGAACTAACATTAAGAGTATAAGTGCTGAGAAACATAGACAATTCCAAATACCACCATGGACTATAGAAAAAATGACATTAGAGCTATCACTCAACAATAGCAATTTAACAAAAGAAGATTGGAACACACAATTTAAAGAAGTAATCCAGAAGTATAAAAACTACTCTTATTTTTATATTAATAACAAAAATAGTGAACAAGATACTGAAGCCATAGTATATACATCCAATGAAAAATTTAGTTTCTTACTACATCGCTACTGCAGTTCTAATAGCACTGAAAGTTATGCTTTAATGACAGCACTAAAAATGATACATCAATCGCTGGACTCAAATACAATTGTATTCACAAACTCACTCTCTACAATAAAACTATGTTCCAACAAAACTTCAAACTCTGAAATGGCTGTCAAGATTCAAGAACTACACCATCTTATTCAAAGGCTTGGTAAAAAACTTGTTATCTTCTGGATTCCCCCTCTTCTGGATATACGACTGGCTGCACCAGGAAGTCAGATTCCAACATCACTAGTCGACCTCCGGTCAGTAAAAAATGTGCATAACATAGCACACACGACAAATGATATCTGGAAGTACTTATATGGAAAAATGAAAACCAAGTGGAGCGAAGATTGGAAAATTTATAAGGCTAGTAGTATTCATAAGAAGATCAAAAACTTCTACAACCTGCAAACTTCAAAAAAACTGTGCCGCAAAGATCAAGTTACAATCACCAGAATTAGATCAGAACACACGAGGCTTACTCACCTCTACCTAATAAACCAGAATACTCCCCCAATTTGTAATATATGTAATGAACAAATAACAATAATATATATTATTCAGGAATGTCCTATGTACAATCAATCCCGCCAAACAATCTTACAGAACTTTAATTCTGACGCTTTACTTTATTCAAGCTCCCTACAAGAAAAAAAATTAAAATTTTGCAAATCAATTAATGTCGAACTGTAAAACAAACTGTAATATTGTTTTTAAGCATACGTACTGTGTAAGTTATCACATGTAGTAAAATATTTCCAATCCCTGGTGTAATATAAACTGTAATGTCTCACTATTCACTGAACAAAAATGTATAATTGTAAAATAAAAATGTAACCATGCTATGTAAACTTACAAAACCTTGTAAACTTAATGTATGTACCTTATTGTAAAATTACAGAATAGTCGCTAATAACCTCGCAGTTGATGCGACTATATATATACATATATATATATATATATATATATATATATATATATATATATATATATATAAAATCATGATTTTCGCCTCACTTTTGGAAACTTCGAAATTTACTTCATACTCCGGAATGAAGTTTTTTAATACGAAGAGATCAGTCAAGTCTCCTGTTCACCGGTTTTTGGCTAGCATAGATCAGACAATGTAAAATTTACATTCAAATTAGGATGAATACAAATGTAAAATTTGCATTCATCTTTTCACTGCATGGCATGACTCCATCAGATCTTCAGGAATATTTATAAAATGAGACCAAAAGGATGAACACTTTTGTCAAGAAATGTCTTATGAATCTGTTGAAAACAGAAAATAGTTCTTGCTATATAGACACATTTCTTCCCAATACTGCAATACATTTTGAATATGATTTGAAAGGATAAACTAGTCATCAAAATCGATGCAGATGACAGGAGTGCCAGCTGTTCAAAACCTTACTTCTTTATTGACACAATTGTTAATATAATTTTAAGAAGTTAAGTAATATTTTTATTGGAATTTCAAATTAATATATTATTTTGAAACTGAGTTGAAACTATTATTGGAAAATAGTTTGACAGACTTGAAGTTTAGGAATGGATATTATATGCGGACGCTCTGCAATGAATTTTTAAATTTTGCTTTTAAGATATTTATGCATTTTTTAGATGCTGATCTTGTAGCTTCTCATTATAAATGATTGCTTTCCAATCTCCAAACATTTAATTTTTTGATATCATTAATAATTTTTGATATTTCAGTTCAAGCAGCAAGTAAACACATATTTTTACAATTGTTTTTGTGAACTCCTGGCGGCTGAAGTCTAGTGTACCGTAAGGAAGTCGTTCAAACCAGCCCTTCGCGCCGCTCCGGCGAGGGGGAAAGCCAGGGTGGAGGGGACGAGGGGTGTGTGGGGGATTATGAGGGTAACCTTTCGGTGGGGAAGCAATATGCATAACTTATTACATACTTTTAAAAAGCAAAGTGTGGGCGGTTTCGCCGGCAAGGCAATGCACATTGCTCCCCTAGACTTCAGCCAAAGTTTTTACAGGAGCTTTTTTTATAACACGTTTAGTTATTACTACGAGTATAACAACTAAATTATTTATTTTAAAATTTCATGAGATTTAAGATCGTGAAGTATTTGTTAGCGGGGATTTGCGTGTTATTTTTTCAAATCTTCTTCTAATAGGCGTGCGTGCCTAGTAAGATGGAAGGTATGAATGCAGGTTTTATTTTTGATTTGCATCGAGAGGGAACTTTGAATGTGATACAGTATTGTCAGAAAGTGGGATTTCTTGCGTCTCGACGTGTATGTAATGTTTTCAAGAAAGAAATGAAATTTACTCTTTCAAACAAATTCTGCTGGAGGGACATGGAGTGTAATTAAGTGGGCAATTTCACGCCACATAGTTGAAAGTAATTTTTATAGCCACCTCTCTGAATCTACGTGTGGTAGAAAGTAGAGAAAGGATTAGCGAAAATTCAGTCATATTCTAGAAATTATTTAAAAAAATTATAATTTCAAGGAATACGTGAGTAGATTTTTTATTTTTTCTCTAAAATTCTACTGTCGTCAAAATATGAAGTATTTGTTTAAAAAATAGACGAGTTGTTTTTAGCATGGAAAGGGGGTGTTTGAGAGGTGATGGTCCCCCATAATTACGTTTAACTAGCACGTGTTTATAAAATAGAATTTATTTTAAATAATTATATTTATTTTGGTAGAATCATGAACATTACTATTTTTTTTTCTTAGTAATTTATTAAGCTTCAGTTCGTAAAAAAGTATGTATTTTTTAAAGATATAAACAGATTTGACGGTACTCATTAAAGCTTTTTCGTGTTATCAGGATGTAATTAGTGCAGAGACATGACACTTTAAGTGTTACTATAATACTGGTAATACCATTAAAAGTCTATAATTTCAACGAATATGTAAGTTGATATTTTCTTTTTTCTATTAAAATATTCATATCTTTAACATATTTAGTAGAATTTGTTTAAAAAAAGACGAGATGGTTTATTAGTATTGAAATGGGTTTGGGGGGCGAAAGCCGTCCAATAACAAAAGTTTAAAAATAGCATGTGTTTGTGAAATAGAATTTATTTCTAATATTTATATTTATGGTGTTAATATTGTGAACTTTACTATCTCGACTAGTTTTTAGTGTTAAAATGGGGAGTTTGTTTGGCGATAGCTCCCAATAATAAAACTTGTAGTAGTAAGAGTTTGTGAAATATATTTTATTTAAATAATTGTATTTACTGCGTTAACATCATGAATTTTACAACACGCAAATAGTAAACAAGGATTCAGTTCATGGAGTCGATTCCTCCCTCATGAACCGAATCAGTGAACCAAAGGAACCGTGCCACCCTGAACCCGGGATCAACTATCCTTTACATTTCTTCTAAAAATAGTGTCACTTTCATATTTTTTGTTTAATTGCTTATCATCAAAAACATATAGGAAGTTTTACAAACTGCTAACCTAATATTTCAAGTACCTATTGTTGCTAAACAATGGCTGAAGAGGCAAAAATATATGGCTTCGTTCATGAAGGTATCATGATAAGAAATGTGGCAAAATATTTTTAAATTCTGAGATTTAGTGTCAGATTTTCTACTTTTTTGCATGGAATGACCCTTATATGAGTTTCTTTTTTCTATCAAAATACTGCTATTTTTAGCATATTAAGTAAAATTTGTTAACTAAGTAGATGAGTTTATGTATTAGTGTTAAATGTGTTTGGGGGCGATAGCTCCCAATAATAATAGTTGAAGTAGTATGAAGTTGTGAAATAGAATTCATTTTAAATAGTTATATTTATTACGTTAACATCATGAACATCACCACACGCGAATCGTAAACAAGGATTCAGTTCATGGAGTCGATTCTTCTCTAATGAACCTTATCAGTGAGCCAAAGGAACCGTGCCTCCATCAGTGAACCAAAGGAACCCTAAACCCGGGATCAACAGATTTTTTTCCCGTGAGTTTAATAATTAAAAATTTAATAATTAATAAGTAAACAAATTCTAAAAAAAATGCAATTAATGACAATGTAATATTTTTAAATTCTTGAAGTTTGGAAGAAAAATTGATGAAACTACTTTCTTGTGTGCTCTGTAATTTTAATCATGGAATCTTAAATGGTTTTTAAGTTATGAATAAAAATATTTTACATACGCTGCGTAAACGATCTCGTTTCAGCTGCTACAGCCGTCGCGCCACAGCCCTCTTCATCAGCACTCGGCGTTAGGTTTTTTTCTCCACGGCGCGATGGTGGATTTCGCAAAACCACTTCTCTAGGATCTTCTGGTGAGCTAGTACGTTCTCACAGCAATTTTGTTTTCTGAAACTGATATTACAGCGTGGATACTCCGTGTTCCCGGCACCATTTTCAGGCCCACTAATCTCCCAGTATTTAAAAATTCTGCTTCTGCTTCATGTTCCTCGTTGCTGGTAAAAGTAAAATAAATTCCTTTCACATTACTCTTCACCCAATCAAAAAATTCCTTAGGGGTAGTAATACAAGATCCATGAAATCTTGCGTAAGCTGCAAGTCTCTTGATAGTTCCTCCTATATCGTCATAGGGACCTTTTCCGTGGCTCATGGCAAAAAACTGCCATTCGGCTGGGACTTGGAAATCCTCCTTATGATAGTGACATTGCAGAAGTTCTTTCTGTTCTTATATTGACTTGCCGCGCCGTCACTAAAGTAATACATTTTACTTATTTCAGAAAATTTCTAGAGAAGACAGGAGAATAGTTTCTTCTGAAAAAAAGTGCACTGCAGCAGAATCATGTACTAAATAATCTGAAATGATCGACACACACAGATGATGCCTGAATGAATTATCCTCACATTTCTGTAATAAATAATAAATGTATTGTTAATATATAATGAATGTATCGTTGCTTGAGATTTGTTTCAATGGCAACCTTGAATCGCTTCCTGGATCACGAAACTATAATTTTCGGAGTAATCATCGATGACAATTAATTCAGGAGTTTTTCATTAGTTTTAAAAACGATTGAGACCTCGCTATAAAGTAGCTTTGAATTTTTAAAGTGGGTGATAAAATTACTGACGAAGTTTTCAGCATTTTCTTTAACCGTAATCATTTCGGCTCTGTCTGCTATCCACATTTTGTAAATCACGTCTACAATGAGGTTGCTTTTAAGGATGAAATTTAATAATCCAGAAAGAGTATTTCATTCTAGGCACCAACTACATTTATTACGAAAGCAAAATTAGATAAGGGCTTTCACAAACCTGCTTTTTAATGAAACAATCTATTGAGTTTCTTTGTGCATCATCTTGATGATTTGTTGCAACCTCACACTCATCAATTTTGTGTTTTTGCATATTGTGGATATGCAAACATTGTGAGTGCCTGGTGATCCAGCTAAGACACATTGCTTTGGCCGCATACCAGCGAAACCCGATTTTATAATTTGGGTGTGTTTTTTTAAATATTCTGTACAGCTCTTTTAAATTCCCTAAAATAGCCGTTTTTACTTTTTTACCCCTTTTTTGACAGATTTTGTATCCTTCATGTAAGCCATAATCTTGCTATATCACACTCTTGATCCCTTGGAAGGCATCGACGGATATCCCTTAGGAATGAACTTCGCCAGTACCTGCCCACGATCGTGCCTGCTCACGATCCTCGCTGGGCAAAGGCACGCGATTTCCAATCTTAAGAGTATAATACTTTTTATTTAATAACTTACGCATTTTTTAAGATTCGCAACAGTTGGCAGAATTGTTATTTATTGGTTCTTCTTGCAGAATGTAAAATAGAAAAGAAAACTCTTTTGAAGATAACTGTATTTGTTTAATTTATTAGCATTTTTATTATATACAAATATCTCAATCTTAATATATAGTCAACTGCTTAAAATATGATTATTTATCTTCAAAACAGTGTGATAGTTTTTGAAGTTTTATTCATTTTATGAATGTCATAATTATTTTCATTATTGAGTATATTGTGTCATCGTCCATGTTTAACCCGTAATGGTTGCTAAACTGCTTAAGATATTAATTCCATAAATTGTCTTTTAACTGTTCGTTATTAGTAGATTAACATTCTAAAAATTAAAAAAATCTGAAATTCACTGTCAGAAAACCTGAAATTTTGCATGGAATGACTCATATTCTTTGAAATAATACATTTTTATAGTATTACCACTACTACAGTAATAATTAAAATTAATGTAGTGTCCCTGCACTAATTGCATCCTTATAACACGAAAAAAATTCAATGAGTAGCACCAAATCTGCTTATATCTGAAAAAATGCATATTTTTTATGAATTGATGCGTAATAAATTAATAAGAAATAAAAAAAACTAGTAAAGTTCATGAAGCTAACAAAATTATGAAAATTGGTTTTGCGGTAATAAATTATTAATAAATTAATATTAAAATAGTTGAAATGCTGTCACAAGTTTCGTTTAATTCTGTTGTACTGGGCGGTAGAGCTTGACATCAAGCTAGACCGCTACCGTTTTGGGGTAAAGATGAGCATTAAAAATTGGTTTTGTGGTAACAAATTAGGGTAGTTAAAAATTCTGGCATTAGTTTTGTTTGCTTCTGCAGAGGCGGGATGTAGGATCTTTCGTTGGGGGGGGGCAAATTTGGGCGCTATTATAAACACGAAAATATTCGTTCATATTAATGCTTTAAGTTAATTGTGCTGTAATTATATACACCGTATTCAATTTTGTTAATTATTTAATTGATTATGATTGAATGTTATATATTAGATTAGTTGAACACAGAGGTGATGATCCTCGTTGTTATTTGAACAGTCCAAACTGTAAATTCAACGATGCATTTTTCTCAGTGAATCGTATATCGAAATATCGAAAATATTTATTATTTATTATGATGACAACTGTTTATACATAACTGTAGGATATATATTTAAAAATCTACATTAATAAACTGTTTTAATTAAAATGCAATATACTGTGCAAGGTGATAATATGAGCCCCCAGTTTTATTTCGACTTTAAAAAATGAATTAAATGATTTTTTTAAAACAAATATAACTTCATCTTCAACATTGGACAATTTTTTAAATGTACTTTGAGCCGAGATAGATGGTGGGTGGCAAAAGGGTGGGACAATATAAGTGCGCCAAGACCAACGAAATTAGAAAACTAACTAGTGCGAGAAAGTCTGTGCCATTCTGTAACACTAGTTATTTTCTCCTTTACGTACGTATATACAGAGTAATGTACGTAGTACTGAGAATGTTATGTAATATTGTGGAAAATCGATTTCGAGATTTCGACGAAAATGTACGTTTAGGTGTTCCCTGATGCCGATTTTTTTTTCCTCCAAAATGTCCGTCCGTCCTTCTGATATGTGAGCAACACTAGCGCCTAAACTATGGGTACGAGTTTTTTCAAACTGAATAAACCCTTGTCGATCTGGCCTGAGTTGAAGCTCTGCGATTTTGAAAAACATTTATTAATTTTTGGGGGTACTTTACATGAAGTTCTCGGGACATGTTCAAACTTTTTTCAAAAATGGTTCCAAATCTTTTCTTTAAATTTCTTGTAAAAAGAGAGGGAAATACATTTATAAAGATGGCACAGGTCCGATTTTTACTGATAAATCTGAATTTTTGAAAGTTGCAAGAGACAAATTTTTTCGGCGTATTCTTTTACAACTACAAAATTAAGATAGAGATTTTCTTTCAAGTAAATTTTTTTTTCATAATTAGTTTTCGTTTAAGTCATGAACATTTTTGAAAATTTTATTAGTTTTCACGCAATATTGCGTCCAATATGTGTAATAATAAAAAAAATATCAAAAAGATTTTCTCTAAAACGGTTCTAAATTTTGTTTACGCTTTTGGGACGGATAGTGTTAAATGTACTCTCTAAGATGACATAAACGCTATTATGCTCTATTGTTTTGCGATTTGTTCATATTATTGCATTTATGAGTGCATGTGCATTACATTATATCATATCAAGTTTCTCGAAAACTCAACATTTTTTTGTGAAAATGAGCTCAAATTTCCGCATTTTCAGAAACACTCAAACACCATTTTGGCAGAAACGGCTCCAAATTTTTTCTTCAAACTTTTTGTATGCGTAATTCTAATTGCACTTTTTAGGATGACAGAAAATTCGTTTTGCACATTTGCAATTTTTTTGCCACTCTAAATTGCATAAGTTGTGCATCATAATTATACATGTGGCCTCAACTTGCGAGACAAATCAATATCAATTTGATACTTATGGCACTTGCACACATATGCAATTTTTTTAAAATATCTCTCACGCTGTTACTATGCACATTTTCGGCGATTGGTATACATTATTGCATTTGTGAGTGGCAGTGATTCAAACGACTTCCAATAAAGTTTTCGATATCGGAATAGTTTTCTCTGAGAAAGAGCTTCAAATTTCGCATTTACAGTAACACTTAAACGCCATTTTCGTAAAAACGGCACACATTTGTCAACGAAAATTTTGATGTAGGACAAAGGTTTATTCTTCAATAATAATATTAAAGTAGTTTTTCGATTTTGCCATTAGGAAACCTACAAATTGAGCAAATGTGAAAAAATGTTCGGGCGGCGATAGATGATAGCTGGCAAAAGGATGGGGCACGACCGAAAAGTTAGCTCCGACCAAAGAAATTAGGAAACTAAGTAGTATGAGAAAGTCTGTGCCATAACGTAGCTCCACTAGTTCCTTTTTGTTTTGGCCCTAGATCCTTAGTGGCATCTAAAACAAAAATAGTACGAACACAAGTTGTAGTGTCAGTTAAAGTTTGGGGCTCATATTCGCACCATAGTTCGCCGTATTAAAATTCTGCAAACTAAAACCGGTCTTTGATAGTTTGAAATTACAGATGGCATGCATAAAAACAATGTTTAAAACTGCCATAAGTATCAAATTGATACAGATTTGTCCCGCAAGGAGAGGCCACATGTATAATTATGATGCACAACTTATGGAATTTAAAGTAGCGAAAAAACGGGCGTGGCCTGGCTGCGTAATTTTGAGATTAACACACTTGGCAGTCAAAGTATTGTATTTCATTGTATTTCATTTCGCAGACGACGCTTTGGAGCGATAAGCCTAAACCTGTCAACAGCGTAGCTGCACCAGGAATGGATGCAATTGCCCAAGAAGTGCGTGCTGATTGGAGACGAGTGTGAAACATCTTAATTATGTTGACTTGCAGGGCTCATTTTGTTCGGTATTTTGGGTGAAAGATTTCGGTTCGATGTCGATTGCGTATTCGATAACACAATATTTGCATTTCTAAAACGATTTTGCGTTTCGGTAAAACGAATTTCAAAATTTAGCATTTAAAGAAATTTAAAGAAACTAAATAGGCCTTTGTCCTAAAATCCAAGGTCTAGTTTTGACTCATGATTTCAGGCATTAAACTGTTTAATTTCCAAATAAATAACGTTTCGAAGCAAAATATAATTGAAAGAGGATGTATTAATAAGGGATATTCAAAATAACGCTGAACATTATCCCGCGCGTTTTATAATACTGAATTAAAGTTCACCAATTTATTAATGTATGTTATTAGCTCAGGCTAATAAAATTATTGTTGGCTTTATTATTATTATTATATTTCTTCTCAAAATACAGAAACAAATAAATCTTTTATATATAAATTTGAAGATCCGCGAAATAAAATTAAATATAATTTTTTAAAATTTGTCCCAAGATTGGGTGGGGGACGCTTGCCCCCCTTGCCCTCCCTGAATCCCGCCTTTGTGCTTCTACTATGGTGGGCGGACTATTGTGATATCAAGCTAGCCCACCACCCCCATTTTTGGGGTGAAGATGAGCATTAAACTAGTGGTGCTTCAGAATGTCTCAGACTTTCCCGTGTTAGTTTTCTATTTCTTTTGGTCTCCACCAGCTATTCGGACTTGCCACATGGGTACATTGTTTTTTTATAATTTCTTAATTTTTCGGTCTCCAAAAGCTAGAACGGAAATATTATTTTACTAATATTAAAGAACAGTACAACCTCGACCTACAAGGCAATATTCTTTCAAAAATTTAGCGCCGTTTTTAAGAAAATGGCGTTTAAGCGCTGCTGTAAATGCAAAATTTGAAAATCATTGCGACGGAAAAATTTTGAGTTTTCGAAAAACTTCATTAGGAGCCATTTGAAGCAATTTAACTCACAAATACAATTGTGGTTGCAAATTGCTGGAAATGTGCATATTAACGGGGTGTGTAATATTTCAAAATAATTACATTTTTGTAATTAAAAAAACAAACAAAATAATCCCAAAATAAACTACATCATATTAAAGAGTGCAATTAGCCGTGCGAAAAGTTTGAAGAAATAAATAGGAGCAGTTTTTGAGAAAATGGCGCTTGAGCGTGTCTGAAAATGCGGAATTTTGAGATAGTTTTTACAGAAAACTGTTGAGTTTTCGCGAAATTTTATAGGACATTTTTAAAGTGCATGTACTTACAAATACAATAATGTAAACAAATAGTCGCTAATGTAAATATTAACCATATGAGAGACAAGCGAAATAAATTACATTTTGTAAGTTAAAAAAAACAAAAGAATAAAGGAATATGGCGTTTATGTCATCTCATATTGTACATTTAGCAGTAACCCTACCAAAAGTTTAAAGAAAAAATTTGGAGCCGATTTTGAGAAAATCTTATTTTTGTTATTTTTTAAAATTGCACATATTGTAGCCAATTTTCAGTAAAAAGTAATAATATTTTCAGAAACATGTACACGATCTTCATGCAAGAACAAATTTCATTTGAAGAATAAATCTTTGTCTTCCATTTTGTAGTTGGAGGACGATGCCGAAAAAAATTCAAAGGTTTGCAGTGTTCGAAAATTTAGATTTAAACGTGAAAATCGGACGTATTTCACCTTAACAAGTGTATTTTACTCTACTCTTACAAGAAATTTAAAGAAAAAATCTGGATCCGTTTTCGAGAAAATTTTTAAAATGTTTAGGAGGCTTCATGTAAAGTACCTCCAAAAAAATTATGAATGTTTTTCAAAATCGCAGAGCTTCGACTCAGGCCAGATGAACAGAAGTTTCTTCAATTAGAAAAAATCCTACGTATGGTGTAGGCGCTAGTTTTGCTCAGAGACGGACAGACACACGGACATTTTGATTTCAATTTGGTATTTTTGAATCAAGAACCTACAAAACAGAGATATTGGCTATACCACGTGCTAGAGGATATTTTTCTTAATTTAGCAACTGGATTAATCCACTTTTTCATTATTAGGGCCCGGCAATGAATTTTTCTACCGGAAATCCGCTGTTTTTACGCGCAGCATCACAAAACTTTTCCTACACTACGTATATTAGTCCGTATAGTATGTGTAGAAGAAAATAAAACATGGTTTTCCGGTAATAAATTAGTAATAAAATATTTAAAAATTCTGTGAATAGTTTTGTTTGATTCCCTTATGGTGGACGGGCTAACTTGATATCAAGTTAGTACGCCACCCGCTTTTCGGGTGAAGATGTGTGGTAAAAAAGTCAGTTTTGCGGTAAAAAAGAGTATAAAATAGCTAAAAATTCTGGTTCTCGTTTGGTTTGATTCTGCTATAGTGGACGGGTCAGCTTGATGGACCTGCCAGAACCGCTGAATGCTCTCGACTTTATTTGAGTACGCAAAGCACCTCGGACCGTGCTACATTAAGGCGGTGTTTCCTGAAGGAGGTTGTAAATAGTTAAAGGTGAAGTATTGAATAGTTGATCTAGAAAAAACAATTTTTAGTAATACATTTTGTCTCTCGCATCATTTTTCTTTTTCATATGTTAGCAATACCTAATATATGGCATCCGTACTTTTCTTTCTTTCTGCGTTGAATATTAATTCAATTCGATTCAACGCTGCCTTATTTTCAGGAGCGAGACTCGAGCCATGAGGCCTGCTCTTTCACCTGTCCACGCAAATTGCGCTGAGCTCTTTTCACCGACCGGCAGAGAAAGGAGGTATCAATTTGGAGAGGACACAGGTCTTTTCAGTTTTGCATAGAGTCTTCATTCAGACGAGGATCTTTTACATGCAGTAAATCTGCTTTGGACAGCCGGCTTTACTTCCCTTCCGAAGGATGTTTTCGCCCTTAAAAAAATCCACGGCTCCGATCGGGTTTGAACCCTTGAACTTGGGTATAAGGGTCCGATACGCCAATCATCACACCACCGAACCCAAGTATTAGCCTGCATTGCATTGAAAGTGCACTATCGTCAAATAGTTATTGGTTGTGGGTGGTTCAAACTTTTTAAAAGTTAGGATCGTTTTCTCTCGTATCCCAAAAGAAACAGTGCTGTCAATAGCATAACACCTAGCCCAAGAGTCAGTACTTACTGTTGCAATGAATTTTGCAGCACTGTTTTTACCAATTTCTCCTCAGAATGCCCGGTGAGATATTTTGTATTTAATATCATTTGGATCATCAGGTGGCCATGCTTCTAGAATAGTGCTACCAAATATTATTGTTATATTATTTCAAATATTTTGATCTTTATTGAATTATCTCATAATAATTTGATTCTCTATTATTTAGAACTGCTAATTTATGAAAAGAGATAAAAATCTACATAAAACTCAAGATCTTATTATAATACTCATCTCCCTTACGGGAGACGAGTTGTCTTGGACAATACAAACGTTTTCAACGGATGTTCAAACTTCTTCTCAATATGTTGGCATTCAAGCAAATCTAGTTCAAGGTATGGAATGTTCTACCTCACAACCACCAAATTATCAACAAGTTTATCCAACTACTTCAGAAACATCTTTTCAAGAATTTTCAGCAAACCTAGCACCACAATCTGAAACTAACATAGAAGACATCTCTAACAACGTTCCACGTCATACACATCCCACAGACGCTCCAGAAAACCCTTCCAAATGATCAAAATCATCTACACCCTTATATAATATTCCGATCCACTCCAGATACGAAACTTTAACTAATCTACAAGAATCGTCTACTTCAACTTCTTCATCTCATCATAAAGTTCCACCTGTAAAAGTGATTGGCATCAACTATCCTTTGTTACTTCAAGACATTGCAAATGTGGTTCACAATAACTACTCAAGCAAACTCCGTTTTAATGAAATCCAAATTCTTTTAAGAGACATTGATGACCATCGAAACTTCAGAAAATTCTGTGAAAGTAATAACAAATTTTTTTATACATTTCATGATCCAAGCAAGAAAGCATTCAAAGTAATTATTAAAGTCATCCCAATCTCATTAAGTAAACTAGAATTTTTCAATGAACTCAATCGTCTAGAATATCCAGTACTTCAAGTTCGGCGTCTTTACGACAAACTAAGACATCCTCTTCAAACTTGTGCAATAGACTTAATAGACTCCCATGAATCCAGAACTATTTTAAAATTAGATTCATTCAATTCAGCCTGTTTCATTCAATTATAAAAGTTCAACCCAAATCAAATCAATTCACCCCTGTTCAGTGTAAAAGTTGTCAGCATTTTGCACATTCACAGGTGAATTGCAAATTGAAATCCAGATATATTACGTGTTCTCAACTCCAACATTACTTGGTTTGTCCTAAGCCACAGTCCACCCTTCCCCTACTTGTGTAAACTGTGGACACAACCATTCTGTCAATTATAGAGGATGTTTTATTTACAAACTTGTCTTAAATAATAAAAAAAAATAAATCTAATAATAATTCACCTTCCACTCGTCTTCTACCCCCACTCCTACATTCTCCTCTTCTACCCCCACTCTACATTCTCCTCTTCTACCCCCACTAATAATTCTTCCCCTAACATAAACTCATATTCCACTATTCCTACTGCTTTACCTTAAACTCTTCAAAACCTTCCTTTAATTTACATAAAACACATTTTCCATCTCTCTCTAATACACATACTAACATTAACACTTGGATCACACAAGGAATTAGAACATCGTGTAAAAACAAACGTACGCTTTACTTTATTTCCAAACATCATAACGTATCACCCGGTTTTCATATATACTTTCGAGAATACAAAAGAATTTTAAGAAAAATAATAGTTCAGGCAAAAATAATGAAAAATAGTCAGGACATTTTGAGCGCTAATAACAAAACTAAAACAATGTGGGATATCGTAAAAAACACAACATCTCGATACCTTGTAGAGAATGTTATTTTAAAGGATAATGAAAGAGAAACGAGTAATCCGGAAAAAGTTGCCAATCTCTTCAACAAACACTTTTCTATAATTGCGTCTGATCTCACGAAGAGACTATAACCACAAAATTCAACATCTTACACTTCCCAAAAAATTTCCGATACGATGTTTATTTCCGAAACTTCTCCCAACGAAATCGTCAGAATAGTCAGTAAACTAAAAAATAAATATTCATCTGGTTTAGATGGATTTCCGGATTGTTTATTAAAAACTTGTGCACCTGCCTTTATACATCCGTTAACTCACATTTTCAATGTTTCTTTATGTACAGGAATATTTCCAGATATTTCCAAAACAGCAAAAATTAAGCCACTTTTTAAAAAAGGGAACAAAAATGATATTCAAAATTACCGGCCAATTTCTCTTTTGTCAGTTTTCTCAAAAATATTAGAGAGGCTTTTCTACTTACGAATGGAAACTTTTCTCAGGAAAAACAGAGCGTTTTCAGACTCACAACACGGTTTTAGAAAATCAAAATCTACGGAAACTGCCATTTTTTCTTTTCTCAAAGACGTTGCTTCATCAATAGACCAAAATGAAGTACCCATTGGAATATTCTTAGATCTCTCGAAAGTTTTTGACGTTATTGACCATAAGATCTTGCTCTCAAAATTACCTTCGTATGGAATTCGTGGTATTGCCCTAGATTGGATAACTTCTTACCTTAAACATCGGACTCAAAGAGTAGAAATACCATACTGGCAGGAAAGGACATTACATACTTATATTTCCAATTCTTTGCCAATTGAGCATGGGGTCCCGCAAGGTTCGATTCTCTTTCTGTTATATGTAAACGATACGCCCTCGTCTATTAAAAATGGAAGAACGGTTCTGTTTGCTGATGACACGAATGTTCTTTGCAAAAAAGAAGCAGTAAATAGTACAATTTCAGAAGTTTTAAATTGGTTTAATAATAACAAATTAATTGTTAACGAAAGAAAAACTGTTTCAATGCATTATTGCATCGCAAATCGGAAATCGCATGTTCCATTGAAAATGAACAACATGCAATTAGCTGATGTTGAGGTAACAAAATTTCTAGGTCTCTCAATTCAGTCAATCCTCAAATGGAATTACATATAACAGAATTAAACACTAAATTAAGTTCATTATGTTACGCATTCAGAATTCTTTTAAATTCTGTCAGACTTCCTGCAGCTCGTTGCCTTTATTTTGCAAATGTACATTCCCTCCTGAGATATGGCATAATATTCTGGGGAAGCTCATCCCGTAGTACTCAGACCTTCAGATTGCAAAAGAAAATTATTTAAATAATGAAAAAATGCTTTCAACGTGATCCCTGCAAGCCTCTTTTCATTGAGCTTGGAATCTTACCATTGCCTTTTCCATATATTTACGAATCTGTAATATTTGCCAAAAATGACCTACTTAACGGAGGGAACATATTTTCATGCAATATTGATATTTATAATTACAACATACGTCGTAGAAATCACATACATCAAGTGTCAGTATCAACAGCTCAGTACGAGAAATCTACATACATGTACGTTTCTTTACAACGCATTGCCAGATGACATTAAACAATTAAAGTCGGTACACAAATTTAAGTTAAAAGTAAAATCTTTTCTGCTGCATAACAATACTGATCTGCTATACTGATCGTGAAAAAGAAAAATAATGTTTATTGTAACAAAACAATGATATATAATGAATTAGTTTACGTTTGTATTGTATACATTTAACAAAATAATTAATACGCCTTAACAAGTAATGTACTTCAGCTTCCAGGTCAATGACCCCATTCTCGTTCAGGTTTTTGTCCAGTTTCCCTGATCCATTGAGCAAATGCTGAGATGGCCCCTTGTTTTGCTTCTGGATGTAAATGTAGCTTCACTGTGCGCACGTTTTGTTGAGCACTCCTTTTGCTTGTAGTTCATTTACCGTTGTAATTGATTTTCTATAACTCGGGAAAAACATTTTTAAATATCTTTATTTTTCTAAAATAATTATTTTCTAAATTAATTTTTTCGTTTTTTTTTAAATTCTGGCCCTCAAGAAAATGTGCGCAGATAAATCTCTTTCCCCACACGTCATATACAGTTTTTACTATTGTTTTGACAAATAAATAAATAAAATAATAACAATTCTCCTTGGACAAAATTACTTACACATTCCTACACAACATACCTCTTATAATATTCAACAAATTAGTACAGCAATGATATCACAAATTCCCTCAATTCTTCTTCCTCAACTTCAAAATATTATTGAATTGCACTCTCATAATAAATAATTAATAAAATTACCAATCAACTAACACTTTTCAACTGTAATGCTAATGGTTTGGAAAGACAACAACATACTTTTGAACATTTTTATACACTCATAATGTACACACACTTTGCTTTTATAACTGAGACACATTTACTTCCAACCGACAAATTATATATCTCCAACTATAAAATTTATCGTTTTGACAGAATTAATTCAGTTGCCTCCGGAGGAGTTGCTATACTCAATAAACACTATTCATTCCAATTTAACAATCATCCTTTTCTTGAAATCCTTTCTTTAATAATCAATATTAATAATCTTAATAAGTATTTTTCAGATGCCTACAAACCTCCAAAATACACATTTCGTCTTGTAACATTTAAAAACATTTTTAACAATATAAACAAAAACATTCTTCTTGGCAATCTAAATTGTAAACATCAAATTTAGGGTTCTAATACTACCGATCCTAATGGAATTAATTTACATAATTTTCTCGTTTCTAATAATGAACAAATACACTTTCCCTCTGTATCTGCTTACTATTCATATAATAATAGTATTGTTCTTGATATTCTTGATATTATTCTTACACAAAATTTTCCTTTTCCTATAATTCAAAATGTACTTCCTGAATTAGACTCTGACCATTTTCCAGTACTTGTTACTTTATCTTTTTCCTTTAATATTTATTTTTCTACCTTCACTACTCTCTTTCAAAAAATTACGTGGCCTGACGTTCAATATGACATTGATAACAATATTAAGTTTCTTCATAATATACAATCTACAAATGATATTGACAATTACCTATCTTATTTTACCACTACAACACATAAAACACTTTACTCTCATTCGAGCTTTATACCTAAATTTTCCCCTAGCCCCTGTAAACCACTACCTTTTTATATTCTTAATCTAATCAAAACTAAACACACTTTACGTTGTTATTGGCAAATAACTCAACATCCAGATATTAAATCTAAACTTAACAAAATTGCATGAATAATAAAATCTAGAATACGATTATTTACATTTCATCAAAATCAAAACTTTCTTCAACAAATCAACACCATCTAGACATACAAGGCCTGCGCACTGCAGTTTTTCAAAGCCAATATGGCGGCTACAAGAGGCCGACTCGTTCGAGTTGAGGCGATTCAGTTGTGTACGTTGAATAGCACTTTAACTTTCGAATTGTGGTTATGTAGGTATAGACTGTTGTTGTTAACAGTGAGAATCATGATGAATAAGGACTGTGTCCCCCAGTGAGGGAATTATGATAAAAAGTGAAGAGTGTAAGCTGCTAAGTTCAGTGTTTACTTTCAGATTCGTGAATTACATTTGCGATCATGGGAAATTGAGAAGACTTCAGTATTCTATTGTGATAATGGGCTAAAATCAGTGTTCCTTTAAAACATACACGACTGTTCCGTGGAGCTTTGCCTTCTTTGTTGCTAAATTGTCCTGCTTACTTGAATGGCCCAACTTCTTACCGAGAAAGTTTTCAAAAAAATAAATTGTGTGTTTGCTTGCTGCTATTGAAGAAAGCGCCAAAGAAAACGTTGCAAGATTAAGTAAAATATCTTTCAGTACTTTTCATGAACTAAGAAGCAAATTGGAGTTGCTTGTTTCGATTATTAATAAGGAAGACGTTACTCTTTTTCAACATATTGATTGTAATTGTGCCTCTAAAATTATCAATTCAGTTGTGGTGGATAAAGAATCGAAACTCGGTGTTTATATTTGTAAAAAAAGTATTAGAAGTTGGAGGCACTTCAATATCAGACAGTATATGTAATACAAATGAAATTAATGGTGTTTTAGAAAATGTTAGGTTAAAGTTCTCTTTTGTCAGTTTTCTCAAAAATATTAGAAAGGCTTTTCTACTTACGAATGGAAACATTTCTCAGGAAAAACAGAGCGTTTTCAGACCAACAACACGGTTTTAGAAAATCAAAATCTACGGAAACTGCCATTTTTTCTTTTCTCAAAGATGTTGCTTCATCAATAGACCAAAATGAAATACCCATTGGAATATTCTTAGATCTCTCGAAAGCTTTTGACATTATTGATCATAAGATCTTGCTCTCAAAATTACCTTCGTATGGAATTCGTGGTATTGCCCTAGATTGGATAACTTCTTACCTTAAACATCGGACTCAAAGGGTAGAAATACCATACTGGCAGGAAAGGACATTACATACTTATATTTCCAATTCTTTGCCAATTGTGCATGGGGTCCCGCAAGGTTCGATCTAAGTCCTATTCTCTTTCTGTTATATGTAAACGATATGCCCTCGTCTATTAAAAATGGAAGAACGGTTCTGTTTGCTGATGACACGAATGTTCTTTGCAAAAAAGAAGCAGTAAATAGTACAATTTCAGAAGTTTCAAATTGGTTTAATAATAACAAATTAATTGTTAACGAAAGAAAAACTGTTTCAATGCATTTTCTCATCTCAAATCGGAAATCGCATGTTCCATTGAAAGTGAACAATATGCAGTTAGCTGATGTTGAGGCAATAAAATTTTTAGGTCTTTCAATTCAATCAAACCTCAAATGGAATGTACATATAACAGAATTAAACACTAAATTATGTTCATTATGCTATGCATTCAGAATTCTTTCAAATTCTGTCAGCCTTTATGCAGATCGTTGCGTTTATTTTGCAAATGTGCATTCCCGCCTGAGATATGGCACAATATTCTGGGGAAGCTCATCCTGTAGTATTCAGACCTTCAGATTGCAAAAGAAAATTACTCGAATAATGAAAAAATGCCTTCCACGTGATTCCTGCAAGCCTCTTTTCATTGAGCTGGGAATCCTACCATTGCCTTGTCTATTTATTTACTAATCTGTAATATTTGTCAAAAATGACCTACTTAACGGAGGGAACATATTTTCATGCACTATTTATAATTACAACACTCGCCGTAGAAATCACGTGCATCAAGTGTCAGTATCAACAGCTCAGTACAAGAAATCAACATACAATACATGTACGTTACTTTACAACGCATTGCCAGATGACATAAAACAATTAAAGTCGGTATAAAAATTTAAGTTAAAAGTAAAATCTTTTCTGCTGCAAAACTGTTTCTATACAATTAGAGACTATACTGATCGTGAAAAAGAAAAATAATGTAACAAAACAAAGATATATAATGAATTAGTTTATGTTTGCATTTTATACATTAAAAAAAATATTTAATACGCCTGTAACAAGTAATGTACTTCAGCTTCCGGGTCAATGGCCCCCATCTCGATCAGGTTTTTGTCCAGTTTCCCTGATCCATAGAGCAAATGCAGAGATGGCCCCTTGTTTTGCTTCTGGACGTAAATGTAGCTTCACTGTGCGCACGTTTTGTTGAGCACTCCTTTTGCTTGTAGTTCATTTACAGTTGAAATTGATTTTCTATAACTCGGGAAAAAACATTTTTATATATCTTTATTTTTCTAAAATAATTATTTTCTAAATTAATTTTTTCGTTTTCGTTTTTTTTTAAATAAAATTCTGGCCCTCAAGAAAATGTGCGCAGATAAATTTCTTTCCCCACACGTCATATACAGTTTTTACTGTTTTTTTGACAAAATAAATAAATAAATAAAGTTATGTTTTAATACAAGTAGTTATAAATGTCCTCATGATGGTTTTGCATTAATATCAGACCTCTTACTTTAGATCAATACCACAACTTCAAAATTTAACACACCTGTTGTTTTTACGCTGGAAAACATGAACCACCTTACAAAGAAAAGAAGTGCATATCAGTACAGTTCAGGTTTTTCCATATTGCCTTGCATGCGATTTACCATATAACCATATTCTTATAAATATTTCAAACATTTAAGGTTCATCATATTTCCTCATCCTAATACAGTTATGAGATAGTGTTCATTTCGTTTAGAACCTCAAATGAAATAAATTGAAATTTTTTTGAAGCGTACAAGAAACCAACACTTACATAAATTAAGTGATAGGGATAAATCAGTGCCTGTCACGGAGGATGAGATACATTTAAAATCAAGACTTGCAAAATATTTTGCAAAAAAGTATATTCAGAATAGAACAGATAGGATTTCATGTACTGTGCGTTGTAAATGGAGATAACAATATTAATAGAAAGTGCATGCAGCTTTTTCGCCTGAAAAGGAACACATTTTTATGAACAATCTTTCAGCTGAAGAAAGTAAACCTCTTTTCTGTTTCTTTCATTGTGTAATATTGTTGTCTGGTAACCACAATTTGAGTTAGCATTTCAGTTTGTATGGCCTTTTCAGGCGGCCATCTTGAATGACTGCTCAGGCCTTGTAAAGTATGTCTAGGTGGTGTTGGACAAATCCACCCTCAATCTAAACAATTATGGTCTACAATCAAACGACTAGATGATAAAACTCTCCTTCCTATCCTACAAGAATCTTCCTCCACTGCCTTAAAAACTTAAATTACTACGCTCTCACTTCCAATCTTTCTTTATTGTTAATCCAATACATAATACGCAACATCACAATCTTATAACCCACATCATTCCCCTTCCTCATTATAACGTTCCGCAAATTATTCTTTTTATATCCCTTACTGAAGTTCATAATATTATAAAAAAACTCAAAATTCACAAATCAACTAGAGTTGATCTAGAACTTTATTCTTCATCATCTTGAATACTTAAATCTTCAGTATCATCTTCAATATCATCTTGATTTTTAACATCTTCGATATAATTAATACACGATTTTTGATTCGCTTGTACTAAAAATTCATACTCATTACCATCTAAACATACTTTGACGTAATTCAAAGTTTGGTGAATACATAAGACATTCAAATCCTAAATTACTTAATCTCCTTATCATCTCCATTTATAAGATAAAAAATAATCGGTTGTTAGTAGTATATATAGTATACTACAATCACTTAAAAACGGTATATATTTACACTCGACTTTGATCGATAAAAAAATTGTTTACTAAAAAAATCCTTATAAATGGAGATGAATGGAATGCATCTTATCTTTTTTTTTTAAATTAATTTATTACTTCCTGTTCGACAATTTGTCTTTCAGGGCATTGGAATTTACAATAATGGACAGTCGTTTTGGACACTAACAGTAACCTCTGTAAGAGGATTTATGAAGGTAAATTTTTAATAATTAGACAATTTTATAAGACTAAGGAACGTAGAAAAGAAGAGAAAATAAATAAAATTACGGAGGATGAAATTTATCTTTAGGAAATTTGGAATTAATTCTACGAGGAAAGGGATAAGTTTTACGAAGATTAAAAAATTGTGCATGATGTAATGAAGGAAGAGTATTAAAAAATTTGAGACTACAAGTTTTAATCAAATCATGGATTGTAGGTAGATTTAGTTCATTGTGAATTTGTGTATTGGGAATAAACCAAGGTGCATGTAGAATTTTTCGAAAGAATTTGTTTTGAATGATTTGAAGTTTTTGTATATTTGATTTTGCTGCATTTGACCATATTGGACAAGCATAAGTTAAAGTAGGTCTAATAATTGAAGTGTATATTAATTTAGCAGTTTTAATACGGAGAGTTGAGTTATTATTTATGAGAGAATTAAGTTTTTGTATTTTAATGGTAGTTTTTTGTATAACATTTTTATGTGAATTTTCCAGTTCAGTTTTGTGTCTAGATAGAGACCTAAATATTTAATAGATGAAGAGGAAGAAAGCCAAGGAATAGGAGTGTTATGAATTAGAAGGGGAGGAGGGGTTATTGGCTTACATAACGTAAATATTTTGGCTTGGCATTTATCCATATTGATTTTGATTCTCCAATTGTGGGGCCACACCGAATAACGATTAAGATCTATTTGAAGTTTATTTCTGGCAAGAAGAATATTAGTGTGTGAGTTAATAAGTGCTGTATCATCTGCAAAAAGGGCTAATTTAGAAGAAGCGAATTTTGGAATGTCGGATAGATAGATATTGAATTGCAGAGGAGAAAGACAAGAACCTTGAGGGACCCCGGCAAAGATGTTAAATTTTTGAGAGAAAGAATTATTATATTTAACTATGAAAGTTCTGTTAGATACGAAATTTTGAATAATATTTATACGATAAATAGGAATACCTACAAGATGAAGTTTATATATTAAACCATCGTGCCAAACTTTGTCGAATGCCTTTTCTATATCTAAAAAGATTGCAAGGGAGTGTTGTTTTAAATGAAAAGAATTTTCTATGTGTTCAGTAATACGTAATAGTTGATGAAGAGTAGAATGTTTGTGCATAAATCCAAATTGTGAAGGTTGAATAATGTTATTTTGAGAAGTGAATGTATAAAGTCTGTGAAGTAATATAGTTTCGTAAACTTTTGATAAAGAAGAAAGTAAACTAATGGGCCGATAATTAGAAGGAAATCTTGGGTCTTTCTTTGGTTTACAAAAAGGGATAATTATAGCTAATTTCCAAATATTAGGAAAATAGTGAAAACGTAGAGACGAATTCAAAATATTGGTAAATGCAGCAATGGATTTATTACCTAAAAATTTGAGTGATTTGTTGGTAATTAGATCAAATCCAGTTGATTTGCGAATTTTGAGTTTATTTATAATATTATGAACTTCAATAGGGGATATAAAAGGAATAAGTGGTGGAACGTTATAATTAGGAAGGGAAAGGAAGTGGGTTATATGATTGTGAAGTTGAGTATTGTGTATTGGATTAGCAATAAAAGAAGATTGGAAGTGAGAGCCCAGTAATTTAAGTTTCTCAGGATCATTTAGGGCAGTGGAGGAAGAGTCTTGTAGGACAGGAATGAGAGTTTTGTCATTATAAAGTCGTTTAATTGTCGACCATAATTGTTTAGATTGAGGGTGTATTTGTTGAAGAAAGTTTTGATATTGATGAAATTTAAATAAATGTATTCTAGACTTTATTATTCGCGAAATTTTGTTAAGTTTAGATTTAATATCGGGACGTCGAGTTATTTGCCAATAACGACGTAAAGTGTGTTTAGTTTTGATTAAATTAAGAATACGAAAAGGTAATGGTTTATAGGGGCTAGGGGGAAATTTAGGTATAAAGCTTGAATGAGAGTAAAGTGTGTTATGTATTGTAGTGGTAAAATAAGATAGATGATTGTCAATATCATTTGTAGATTGTATATTATGAGGAAACTTAATATTATTTTCAATATCGTGTTGAAAGTCAGGCCACCTAATTTTTTGAAAAAGAGGTGTGAAGGTAGATGAAGAAATATTAAAGGAAAAAGATAAAGTAATAAGAACTGGAAAATGGTCAGAATCTAATTCAGGAAGTACATTTTGTATTATAGGGAAAGGAAAATTTTGTGTAAGAATAATATCAAGAATATCAGGAATAATATTATTATTATATGAATAGTAAATAGGTTCAGAGGGGGAGTGTATTTGTACGTTATTAGAAACGAGAAAATTATGCAATTTAATTCCGTTAGGGTTGGTAGTATTGCAACCCCAAATTTGATGTTTACAGTTTATATCGCCAAGAAGAATAGTTTTCTTTATATTGTTAAAGATTTTTTTAAATGTTACGAGAGGAAATGTGTATTTTGGGGGTTTGTAGGCAACTGAAAAATAGTAATCAAGATTATTTATATTGATTATTAAAGAAAGGATTTCAAGAGAAGGATGATTGTTAAATTGGAATGAATAGTGTTTAATAATGAGACGAAAATGGACGAAATCCATTCGTCCTATAATAAATCTACAACCAGCCCGAACACCATAAGGCGCAGGCAGCTTTGAAAGCCGCGCGCCGTCGACGTCAGCGGATGACGAAGGCGTCGAATAATTTCGAAGCCTACAACCGGAACCGATGGTCGCCAATGAGGAGAGAGCCGAAAATCCCACGATAGCCATTGGTCGGCGTAGGTCACGCGAGGAGAGTAGGACAGAGGCAGCCTGGTAACCGATGTAGAATTTTGTCTTCTAGAAAGAGTTTCCGACGAGGCAAGACGGGTCTTCTAGAAAAAGTTGTCGACTAGGTGAGACGTGTAGGACGTTTCTTCTAGGAAAAGTTGTCGACGAGGCGAGACGTGTAGAATGTTTCTTCTAGAACAAGTTTTCGACGACGTGAAACGTTGCTTTTAGAAAAAAGTTAACGACGAGATGCGATATCCGCTAGGAGCAGTTTTGTTCTAAAACAGAATTCATGACCAAGTACAACGTGAGTCGGTGCGTAATTCACAACTTCCAACGCCACCAGAACTTTCAAAGTGCACGGGAGCAAAGTGAAACGAGCCCGATGTTCAAATCAAGAATTATTTAATGAACTGTTGTCCGGAATGGGTTTGTGAGGAAGGAAATTAAAGACGTCTGAACTTTCTGAACTGACGTGTAATTCGCATTGAAGGAGAACGAAGAAAGAAGAAGGGAGAAGATAGAAGAAGAAGGTACAGCCGAGAAGTTGGTACGTGACGTGGAATACAGCGAGTACGAGAGGCGCCGCGGTGCAATTCACCGTTGCATCCCGAGGTCGCCATCGGGCCCGCCGCTACCCCACAGGCTCGCCGAGGCTTCCATTTGTTCGAGCGGCCGTGAAGACAGCGAGGTCATCGCTACGCCCTTCCCGGCTGCTAGTGGGCGAACGGGAGGTCTCCGGAACGCGCGCGAGAGGGGGAGGTGTAACGGTATTTCACCGCCATGCAGCAAACGAGAGTGAGTACCTGTAAACTTTGACACAGTGCTGTAAAAATACAAGGTATTAGCAGAAATAGGAGAGGCTAATGAGGACAATTCTAGATTTGGATTTGGTCTTTCTTTCAGGTTCAAAGGGTCGTTCTAAACAGAATTTAAAATAGAATACGATGCTTACATGCATCTAAACCAGAACAATAAGTAACTTTGTTAAAATCAGTCTTTTTCTTTATCGAAAGAGTCAGTGTACATGTGCTTTTATGTGAAAGGCAATAAGTAATGCCACACTAATTTAAGTAGTAATGAAAATCTTAAGAGAATGTTTAGGTAAATCCAGCTGGAAATAGGATTATCGAAATCTCTCTTAGGTGTAATGTGTACAGGCAGTGTAGGGCAAAGCAGTGGTTTGCCCGCTGCATGTTGTAATGTTATGTAATCAATTTTGGTTAATGAATGAGATATAAAGCATTTGTGGATTGTGATTTTCCCTGGTCACTAAACCATGTAGGATTTCCTAGGGAGGGAGCATCCTATAAAAGAAAATATTTTGATAAACAACCGGCAGGGCCTGGCGACGAGGCGGTGACTGGAGCGCCGTGACGTCCTGGTGACACCCACGCCAGAAGCATTTGATTCTCGTGGGGTATATCCGCCCTAGCCCATCAAAGGTTGGTTAGTGCCGGCATGTCGAGAGATGGCATGTTCCGTTGCAATAAAGTGTTTAATGAGTATAGCAACTCCTCCGGAGGCCACTGAATTAATTCTGTCAAAACGATAAATTTTATAGTTGAGATATATAATTTGTCGGTTGGGAGTAAATGTGTCTCAGTTATAAAAGCAATGTGTACATTATGAGTGTATAGAAAATGTTCGAAAGTATGTTGTTGTCTTTTCAAACCATTAGCATTCCAGTTGAGAAGTGTTAGTTGATTGGTAGTTTTATCAATTATTTATTATGAGAGAGCGATTCAATAATATTTTGAAGTTGAGGAAGAAGAATTGAAAGAATTTGTGTTATTATTGTTGTAATAATTTGTTGAATATTATAAGAAGAGGGAGAGGTATGTTGTGTAGGAATGTGTAAGTTATTTGTCCAAGGAGAGTTGTTAATGTTAGTTTGTGTGTTAGAAAGAGGTGGGAAATGTGTTGTATGTAAATTAAAAGAAGGTTTGAAGAGTTTTGAGGTAAAGTAGTAGGAATGGTGGAATAAGAGTTTATGCTAGGGGAAGAGTTATTAGTGGGGGTAGAAGAGGAGAAAGTATGTGTGGAAGGTAAATTATTATTAGATTTATTTATCTTATTATTCAAGACAAGTTTGTAAAATGAACATCCTCTATAATTGGCAGAATGTGTCTGTCCACAGTTTACACAAGTGGGAGGTGTGGATTGTGGCTCTGGACAAACCGAGTAATGATGGGGTTGAGAACACTTGACACATCTGGGTTTCAATTTACAGTTCGCCTGTGAATGTCCAAAACGTTGACAATTTTTACACTGAACAGGGGTGAATCGATTTGATTTTGGTTGAACTTTTATAATGGAATGAAATAAACGATCTAATTTTAAAATAGTTCTAGCTTGATGGGAGTCTGTTAAGTCTATTGCACAAGTTTGAAGAGGATGTCTTAGTTTGTCATAAAGACGCCGAACTTGAAGCACTGGATATTCTAGGCGAATGAGTTCATTAAAAATTTCTAATTCACTTAGTGATATTGGAATGTCTTTAAACATTACCTGGAATGCTTTCTTGCTCGGATCTTGAAATGTATAAAATTGTATATTATTACTTTCACTGAATTTTCTGAAATTTCGATGGTCATCAATGTCTGTAAAAAGAATTTGGATTTCATTGAATCGGGATTTTGTTGAATAGTTATTATGAACCACTTTTGCGATGTCTTGAAGTAACAAAGGATAGTTCATGCCAATCACTGTTATAGGTGGAACTTTTTGATGTGATGAAGTTGAAGTAGACGACTCTTGTAGATTAGCTAAAGGTTCATATCTGGAGTGGGTTGGAATATTATACATGGGGGTAGACGATTTTGATCGTTTGGAAGGGTTTTCTTGAGCATCTGTGGGGTGTGGACGACGAACGTTGTTGGAGATGTCTTCTATGTTAGTTTCAGGTTGTGGTACTAGGTTTGCTGAAGATTCTTGAAAAGATGTTTCTGAAGTAGCTGGATAAGAAGGTTGCTGATAATTTGGTGGGTGTGAGGTTGAATACTCCATGCCTTGAACTGGAGTTGCTTGCATGCCAACGTATTGAGTGGAAGTTTGAACATCAGATGAAAACATGTTTGTATTGTCCAAGACAACTCGTCTCCCGTAAGGGAGATGAGTATTATAATAAGATCTTGAGTTTTTCGTAGATTTTTATCTCTTTTTGTAAAATAGTAGATTTAGATGATGTAGAATGAGATTATTTTGAGATAATTCAATTAGATATCACAATATTTGAAATATTATAACAGCAATATTTGGTAGCACTATTCTAAAAGCACGGCTACCTGATTTCGCATCTTATCTGATCTACTGTAAGCGTAATAATATTAAAGGATGTTCGAGAATGAATAAAAGAGAACGTATGAACATTGTAAACAAACATCAATACAAAAATACATTTCATTTTCATGATGACATATTTTCATCTGATAAGATATCTGGAAATGAAATAAATGTTTATAAAGTTAAAGGAGCATAGAATAGTAGAATTGTCGATTGGATATTTAGTTTAAGCAATAATCATCATGATTTAGAAAATTATTTAAAGAAAATAGCATTCCATGTTGAAGAAAAAATTATTGAAAATAAATATGCTCATGCTCATATCGCTTTAGTAGCATCTGTACAATATGTAGTACTTTAACGTAATCAGAATTTTAAACGTCATTTTCAATCGTATCAACATACTATTCATGATCAACAATCAATACCTGAGAAGATTCAAATGATGATACAAGAAATTATATCTAAATTTGATAATTATAATGCAAAAATACTAAATACTTTATCAAATGATAAAGTATCTTATGTTGATTTTCAATCCATAAAAATGATCCATTATTGGTAGTTATGTTCCATTACCCGATTGGGTAAAATTTTAAAAATGTTGTATAAACATAAAAAGAATAAAACAAATAATTTTAAACGTACAAAACAAGAAGATTTTAGATGTTTTGAATATGCTATTGAAATTGATATTATTTCCACCATCTCATCATGTTGATAGAGCTAATCTATATGATATTATGAAATATGAATCTTTAAACATGTCATATTCTGTAGATATAACACCATCGAATATTACATAAAGTGAAGAATTCTTAAAAGTATCTATTAATGTCTATGAAATTGGAGATTCTTGTAACGAATTAAAGTATTATAGTGAAAGTTTTAAAAAAATTAGAAAATCATGTCAATTTATTAATGTTTAAAAATCATTGTGTAAGTATAAAAAATATAAGTGCATTATTAAAAGGTAAAATGCATCATATGAAAGTAAAAAACACATTATTGCTTAAAATATAATAAAAATTATGATAATGAAAAGGCTTTACATGAACATGTGAATCAATGTATTCATGATAAAAAGTATTGAAATGCCTAAAAATCCTATAAGGGAGTACAAATCTATTGGTGCTGAGCAATATCATCCTTATATTGTAACATGTGATTTTGAATGTACATTAAAGAAACTATATCAAAAACTTATGAATATACACAAAAATTCAGAATATATTCACGAACATCAACCTAATAGTTTTTGTTTTACAATACCTGATTGTAAACAATATTTAAAATGAACTGAAAAAATTATGAATTAATGCATGCTTTTAATGAAGGACTTATAGAATGGATCAATATTATGTTAAAGAATATTTACATCGAAGTATTATATTACGATGGACATTAAAAATGAGTAAATCTGATTATTAAAATGCTACATCAAAATTTGGGGCCGTTTTTTGAGAAAATCTAGTTTTCGTAATTTATTTAAATTGCACATATTTCACTCAATATTGTACGAAAACTACTAAAATTTTCAAAACAATGTATATGACCGTAAACAAAGAACTCACATTGGAGAACACATTTGATTTCAAGGAAAAATCTCTATCTTCAATTTTGTAGTTGTAGACAGACGCCGAAAAAAATTCAACCTATCACAATTTTCGAGAGATATCCGTTAAAATCGGACCTATGCCATCTTAATAAGTGTATTTTACTCTATTCATACAAGAAATTTAAAGAAAAACATTTGAGTCGCTTTTGAGAAAAGATTGAAAATGTCCAGAGAGTTTCATGAAAAGTACCCCCAAATTTTACAGAACCTTTTTCAAAATCTCAAAGCTTCCACTGGAACCACATCGACCAGGGAATATCCATTTTGGAAGAAATCGTACGTATGGTTTAGGCGCTAGCAGTGTTCACAGACGGACGGACAGACGGACGGACAGACAGACGGACAGACAGACGGACAGACAGACGGACAGACAGACGGACAGGCGGACGTTTTCCTTTCAATTGTTTTTTCGGTATCAAGGACCCACAAAAGAGGGTTTATGACTACACCACGTGTTAGGTGATTTGTTCTTAATTTAGGAACTGGTTTTACCCGTATACGTACGTATACACGGAGTGATGTACGTAGTATAGGGAAAGGTGTGTATACACGGAGAGAGGTACGTATTAAAGGGAAAGGTATGTAATTCTGCGCAAGAAAATTGGCCAATTATCGCCAGAAAAACATTCGTTGCCGGGCGCTGATACCGAAAAACCTATTGAAAGGAAAAGGTCCGTCTGTCCGTCTGTGAACACTGCTAGCGCCTGAACCATACGTACGATTTCTTCCAAAATGGATATTCCCCAGTCGATCTGGTTCTAGTCAAAGTTTTGAGATTTTGAAAATGATTCTGTAAAATTTGGACTACGGTTTGTACGCGGACTACTTGGGCTGTAGCGTCTTTCTGGAACTACCAAATTGAAGATAGAGATTTTTCTTTTAAATAAAATTAGTTGTCCATAGTGAGTACTTTCATTACGGTCATGTGCATTTTTTCGAAAATTTTAGTAGTTTTCGCGCAGTATTGCGTGCAATATGGGCAATTTTTAAAAAGTTATTTTTTGTTTTTTCAAAAATTACACATATGTAATTTTTTTAGAGGATCTCTCACATCTTTAAAATTCACATTACCAGCAATTTGTAAACATTGTGATATTTGTGAGTGTGAGTGTAAAATACTTCAAATAAAGTATTTTGAAAACTCTAAAATTTTCGGTGAAAATGAGCTTCAGATTTCGCATTTTTAGTAGCCCTAAAACGCCGTTTTCTCTTAAACGGCACACAATTTTTAAAAGAAAATTGCCATTTAGGGCTAGGTTTTTGTGTTCTTTAATATTCCAAAATTAATATTTTCGTTCTACCAATAGGAAACCGAAAAATTAAGAAAATGTCAAAAAATTTTGTTTGTGCGGTGATAGACGACAGCAAGCAAGGTACTGGCAATTCCGAATAGCGAGCGAAGACCCAAGGAAATAGAAAATTAATACGGGAAAGTCTGTGCCATTCTGTAGCACCACTAGTTTGGCGCAGCATTACATAATTTTCCTTATACTACACCGTGTATACGTATGTATACGGGAACCAAAAACATAAATATATTAATCTGGGTACATCACGTATCACGTCTTTGTGATAAACGCCTTAATTTGATATTTTTAATAAAAAGCTTTTGGGATCTTCCTTTGTAACTTATATGGGATTGTCATGTTAATGATTTCATAGATCGTATCTCTTCTACATGCTGAGCTACTGCGGACATTTATCAAAGATATTTGATTTGTGGAAGAATATAGTCCTTCTATGTACGTTTCTTCAAATACACTCCATTGAGGAATATACAACAGGAGGGGAAACTCGCTATTTGAGAGTATGGAGTAAAGGATTAGCTGGCGTCCTTTCCGTGTGGCGGCATCTATTTTAAGGTTTTTGCGTAATTTCAAACTAAAGGGAATAGAGTTTCTTCAGATTTTCTTCCGAGACGGGAAGATGAGTGAAATATTTTGAGTTATGATGAGTTACTGTAATTGAATGTGATTTCCGTGTAGTATAATGCCACTTCGTGTATTAATCACGCAACTTTTCTGGAACGATGACCTTGATTCCCTTTCTCTGGCACAATAAACTGTTGAGGGCAAAAACTCACAGCGAGCACTGATGTCAACATTCCAAACACATCTTCACTTGCGCGAAATAGAAACTATTTTCTGTTGAAGAAGAGAACTTCTGTTCGTGATTTTCACCAAAAGAATCTAAAGAAATGACTGAAGCAGGTAAAGATCATGCTGAAGATACATCATAGGAGATACCTCGAACTCTTGAGAAAGTCATGAATGATTCTCCAGAGATTGGCATTGCTTCATAAAATCTAGTGGCCGCTTTCGGAACTAATACCCCCACTCTACCCGCATTTCTTCAATCTATCATTCAAGAAAAGTTGGACCAGTAACATCGTTCCATACAGATATGTTCCATATGTCCATTTCTATTTCAGATACTTTAAGAGTTTTATATTGTAACAAATCTCTCTTTCACTGAATGTCTAATCTTAAAATTTGAGTGCCAATATCTACCATTTGCTTACCATTTACTGCCTGGGCAACCCGAGCCGCCCGCCATACGGGGGACGAGAAACATCTGAAAATTTTTTTTCTATTTGGCTATTGATTGCTAGCTACTAATTATGCAGAATCGCATAATAATCATTAAACCTTGTGTTCGTTCAAACATTAACAAAGTTTATTCAATTTAAATTTTTTAAATCAACGGTGATTGCAATTCCTCTTACTAATGCAAATATTGCCATTTTAATAAATGTTCAGTTCGGTCATGACCCTTTAGAAAATATCTGATCAGTTTTCACAATACCAGAGCTCTTTTCTCAGACGGCGCCAGGAAGATCTGGGGACGACGAATTCCAGGCTTTGAGATGTCCACTCTTCTCTCTTCTACCGCGATCTTCGTTACCTATCGCCGATACTCTCCTAACCTGTCGCGAACACTGCTATCTCGTGTATCAGGTGTGCACCTAGCCGTGAACTTAATGATTCGAACTTTGCTAACCTATATACGATTTATTCCCTGCTTAATTTTACAGTTTGTGACAAAACTCCTATTATCACAGCTCTATTACTGTTCCGTCCTTGACTCATGAAAATTTAACACTCTTTATTAACCCTTATTAAATTACAACATCGATCGTACCAGCTACAATAATCCACAGTCCTATTATTCTTTCACGAACAAAAGTTAAAGTTCAAACTCCTTAGAAATTTCCGACCTCACCCGACACTCACGCAATAATCTCTAGCACTGACCTGTTCGGTTTGCTGTCTCGAAACAGAATGGGTGAGTCAAAACTTTCTACTTCCCACGTTACAGACTTCAATTCTTTTTCCATAGCCCCTCTCATATCCGGTCATTTTTAATTATAATCGACGAACGGTCCCGGCATGTACACCTCCACTGGTTTCAACGCCCCTATGATTGTAAGATGAACCTCGCTCATGTTTGTCGGCTCTCTAGCAACCACATGCGTTCGTCTACTCTTTGCCTGTAAAAACCTAATATGCCACCTTTTTCGTAATTATTTCTTGCCTAAATAATTGGTATATCACAATATCATTGTTTTATATACCTAATGTTTAATAGTGTAACGTCATGATGCTTAAGAATTTCAGGTGTGGTGTTTCTGCATTAGATTTTTCAAATGTTTTAATTACAGGTACCTCACAGGCTTCTATAACCCGAAGCATAGAATCCGATCAGCGGGAGAAGTAAGAGAAGAAGAGATCTGAATTGCATGAAAATATCCTTGAGTAATTCACTTTGGAATATTCATAAGTAAATAGGCAAAACAGTGGTTGTATTCTAACTTCAATATATAGGCTTTTATCTTATACCAAATTTGTCACTAGCTTTCCACAGCAAATGGGCACTCCTTTGCAGTCCTTTTTGTTGAATTTAAGCTTTTAAATATTGCCAGTTTATTACCCTCCAATTACATGGTTTGAATGAAAATGTGATGAATTAGAAGAAATTACATGCGTGTGTGTGTATTGATATTGGGATATGTAGCGTCTTCAGGCTATACGGCAGACCTGAAAGAGGTTAAAATTGCTTAAACATCCGAAATCCTCCATAAACAGTTTTTGGAGTAAATGTAAACATTGGATAGACTATAGCAGGAAGCGGTCCAACTGTACATGAACCATAGCTGCGCGGCGGGCCTGTACTTGAATCGATAGTGCCAAAACAAAAGAATAGCGCCGCGGAAAAATAATATTTTATAATTTTTGAATACGCGTACAGAAATAAAGACTGAAAAAATAGGGAATTAGAGATGGAATAAATAAACATTTTGGTGTTTGTTTGGACGCAATCGGACAACGGGTTTGCTTAAATTTTGAATATGTAGCAATGGAGAAAAGTTCACGTGAGACGTTTAAATACAATAACATGAATGTCAAGATTTTATCAAGAAACTGTGATGTGAGCGACGAAAGGCGTTGAAAATCAGCATAATTTAAAATTAGCGAAATTATGAATGCTTAAAAGACTTATAGAACATCGGAAATATTTATTTTGAAGCAATCTTGTATGTTTTAATAATGTCGAAAAACAATTGCCGAAGCAGTGCATGATTTCGACAAAGAAATTCATCATTTTTGGCATATTAAGCGTTAGAAAACGTCTATTTTGGCAATAAAACTCGGACGTTGAGCACAAATAGTAATAAATAAACGTAATGGCATGTCAAAATAACTAATATTTTAGATTTTAGAAAATTTTATGAAACAACAATAGAAGATGCAAGAATGGAATTCGCCGGCATTTGTAAAAAAATAGACAACACGAACTTAGGTGGTGAATTGAGGTTGATTTTATATCACTTTTTGAGTCAGAGCTCGTGGAGGCAAGACACCGAATTCACGTTAGGCTGTTTTAAAATTTTTTGTGCAAACCGGACTTAGAATATTTTTTATCGAACACTGCAGTGCTAATGGACATAGAATTTTTTTTGGAGAAACGTGAACGATTTTGGACTTAGTGCATTCGCAGCTAATCGACGCGGCAAATATGTTTTAACATGAACATGAAAAAAAACCCTGCAATTATTTCTGTGAGACACGGTCGAAAGTTTTATCGAACGAATTGTAATTTCATTTTACATAGTGAACTTTATTTTCGCGAGGTAGCGACGGCATCCATTGTTATCGCAAGAATTAGATACTGATGCGGCTAATACTTAAAGAAGAAGTTGATTTGGTATGTACTTCGCAAAAACGCAGTCGCAGAGTAATTAAGGAATTCTTGGAGGCTATGGTTTTCTTTTGGAAGTTGGTGAATGCAGTTTTGGTGTAAGCTGATCTGTCGGCGCGTGCAATTGGGCACGCAAAACTGGTGACCGTATTTGGGGCAACGAAGACGTGCTGGCCGTATTTCGACAAAGGGAAGTGACCGCATTTTTTTGTGTAGTATTTCCAGTTAAAATATGTACAAGACCAAGAATGTTTAAGACAAAAATAATTTAAATTCTTTGCAAATTAGTTGAGAGAGATGTTGTGAAGTATTTTCTAAAACATGATGTATTCGAGTTGTCGCTGAGCAAAATTTAAAAAAAATGTTCTTATTAACAAATGGTCAACGTACGTACGAAAAAAATAGATATTTTTACACAGAGGAATTCCTAGATAAATTAAATAGTCAGTCAGTTGGTTTTATCATTTGGATTTTTAAGTGTTTTTGTATCATATTGTATTGTTGATGTTGCAAGCGAGTGTGTATGTGTGTGTCTTCGTATTGTTGTATTTACATGTTGTCTAGTTACTGGGTAAGGGCTTTACGAAAGCGAAGAGAATTTCCATGTGAATACTTATTTTCTGAAAAGAAATAAACCAATGAGAACGGAATTTTCCGAAGTTCTCCTTTCTCTCACAGAAAATATGTTATTATTTTGAATTAAATAGAAGCCTGGGTAAGCTGCAGTATTGAACGTTGGTTTACAGGTAATTCCCGTAGGGGCCAGCCACGACCTGCGAACAAAGAAATTTTCTGTAACCACCTAATATAATGTTTTGACAAATATCGGGCATTTCTAAATAATTAATTGAAATAAATCGTAGTGATTTTGGCGAGAGGGTAAGGAGTATATTACCGTGAATTACCCGTTACAGTGGCACCCCAACGTAGGGGCCAGATTATACGAATTACAAGTCACAATATATATATGTATATTAGAACATCTGCTCCTATCTACAATCTAGTGAAAGGAATTTCTGTAGGTTTGTAATAATTTTAATGGTGTTGTCAAAATAAATGGCTGTGTATGTAATTCAATAATTACACATTTAAAAAACCACCATTTAATCAAGATTAATAAAATGTATAAATATGTTAATGTTGAGGTTATGCATACAAATTCCAAATGTATTACCGGGAGAGATGGCTCAGTTCATCAACTGATGTCACTGCAGTCCCTTTGACCGGGAGGGCCTAGGTTCGAGTCCCAACGGTGGCATGATTTTCGACACTAGCTTGTCAGCAAGGTTGAATTCAGTCGCTGTCTGGAGGAGAATTCTAGCGGCCGGCTGCTCTGGTCGGTAGTTTAGCGTAGTTTCTCCGATCAACACCAGGCGAGTGCTGGAGCAGTACCCTGACAAACGGGCCTCGGACCACGTGCGTTCTTTCCTTCCCCTTCCTTGGCCTATCCTCACCACTTACATACACACACTTACACTAACATTCACTACACTACCACACATGCCGGAAGACCAGTCGGGAGCTTAGAGCTTATCCCGGCTGGGACGGTGTCCCACTGGTGGGAGATAACTGGTTGAGGGGAAACCCCGCTAGTCGACGGTAGGTCGGTGCCGGATCTCGCCATCCAGCGGGGGAAAAGATCACCGCCACCTCCCGAGGAAAAACACGCACTACACTTACGGGACTAATAACCTCTGTAGTTGACGCGCCCGGAATCACAAATCAATCAATCAATCAATCAAAACCCAAATGTATTTGTTTGATGGTTCTTACGTAAATGTTAGATCTAATTAAATGATAATTTTTTGAACTACTGAACATGAATTATCACAAAAATACAGGTAATACACACAAATATACAGGTAGATTTATTTTCCTTGCAAGAAAAGTGTCATGAATGCAATGTTTGCTCAATTGATAGAGATGGTTCTGAACTCGGATCCACGAGGTACCAAATATTTGCTCTTTGTGACAATCTATTTTTAATATGATTAAGTGGTGTGTTATTATTTTCATAGTCAAGACATAAATTGTTACTAAAGAAAAACTACATCTGATCCAAGATGTAAAGAATTTTATTACGTTGCTATAAAACCATTTCTGCCAATTTTACCTCTAAAAACTGATTTGTTTTGTGTTATAACATGAAAACATGGAGATACAATTATAAGTGTTAATTAATGTTTATTAACTGTTAACTAATAATTAATACTTAATCCATTTGTCTATCCTTTCAAGAAGGAAAGTTGTTAATGAAACGTGTTTATTTTTTTAATATATAAATGTAACTTCTGTTGTACTTGCAGAATATCAAACAAAAATAACAATACAATTGATATTAAAAACAAAGTTTAAATAAAAGTTTATTCAGCATTATAGACAGATGTTCTCGGAACAATTCATACTTCTTTAAAAATAACTTTCAACAAATTATTCACTCCTCCTTGAGAATTAGCTTTTCGCTTTCCTTGATAGTCACAAACATAATAGAAAAGGTTTTTACTCTTCAGAAAGCAAAGCAAAATCAAGTAGTGCGTAAATACCGATCGAGCAAGTACAACACTACTCTTTACAATATTGTTTGATTTTCCTTGATTTGTTATCAGGAACAGAGGGGGTTTTGGAGAGTCAGGGTGCCAGCGTGCTGGGGTGCGAAAATTGAAAAATTATTTGTATATTAAAAAGTATTGGATTATTTTCAGCGTTCTTACGTACCTCAAGAAAAACAATTCCGAGCCAAAAAAATAAACTATTATTTTCACCTTTGAGTACTGAATACAATTTGTTACCATTGGAAACAATTTAGTAGGCTTAGACTTCACTTGGGTACATGGGAATGTTACTCAAACGATGTTTGCATATTGAATATCTTAACGAACCGACACCTTGAGTTTAATGTCAAACGGTGTATTATTTACAATATGAGTTTGCAGCTGGGTGTTGATGTACATACTTCCAACATTTAAATCGTGCCTTTGGACTGCGAACGTTGGCAGTTGTCGAGTGACTTCTCCTGTTCTTTCTATAATTTTAAATTTATTTGCTTTTTTTGAATTAATTCAAGTAGTATTGTAGGCCAGCGCGATTTGATTTTTGCTTTTCATTTATTTAAAGCTATTTCACTTTAGCTAATTTAAAACGTTTGTTCTTTGTGTTGTTCCATACACAAGTTTTCCCCTACTACCTCCCCGTACCCATGCGAGAACTCTCACATGTTAGACCCTACGTTAGATCCCTATCCTTACTTTTCCAGTTTAAGAATGGAAGTAGTTAACGAAACATGTTTATCTGTTTAAAAATATTTAAAGGTAACTTGCAATGTACTAACACAATGTCAAATAAAATAAAAAACAATGCAATTGATGTTTAAAATAAATTTTCAATACATCAATTCAGTATCATGGAGGGTTTTCTTGGAACAATTCACAGCACTTCCTTAAAGACAACATTTGAAGTAATTATTCAATATTCTTTGACAGCTAGCTTTTATCTTCTCGCGAGTCACAAAAATATTATAAAAGCTTTTTACTTTTGAGAAAGCTACGTGTCTGAACCCGCTGACATTAAAATTTCATCGAATGATAACAAAAATACTGGTACAGGTAAAACACACAGTCTTCACTCTCTTCTCTGTGCACCCACATCCCTCCTCAATTAGGTACACAGCACTTACAGACACCAGTAAAACGTTAATTGACTGGTTTCACTACACGCAAAGAAAATATCTTCATAGGTATCAAGCAACTACAATAGTACTTTTAGTTGTTGCTGGAGAGCAAATCTTGAATTAATGGTTATGCAAATAAACCTCGTCAGACTGCACACTACGGTGTAAACAGAAAGCGTAATAAAGATAGTTGAATCTAAGCCTTCTAAGTGTGTCGCCACAAAAATTGCTACCAGCAGGAAGGGCTGAAATATTGAGGTGGCCTTGATAGTATTGAAGCGTGGAACCGAAAAGTTAATTGAATGGATCGGGCAATGTCTCATCTTGTAGATTATGGTGTGAAAAACGTTTCTGTGAGTCCTTTGGCCTCAAAATTTTAGTTATTAAGGCCTTAAAAAAATTCAAATTATTTTGTATATTTTACATAGCGCGCAAATAGCGGAGTACGTGATGTTACGGAGGTTATTATCTATATTGTATCTCCAAAAAGTAGATCGAGTACCGTGCATCTGAGCCAGCTGGTTGAACGATCAAGAAGTATCCATTCTGGCCACAGAGTGCAGTGATGTCGATTTAACTCTTGTACCTTAATGAAGATGGTGCCACACGAGTTTCTCCTCCTGTTGCATATTCCTCCATGAACACTGTGTGAATATTCTTTGGAATATTTTGATACATGATTGACGAAACAAATGAAATTCCAGTGAGATTTCACAATGAATGCTAGGAAAGATCTTAGGTGAAAGTTCTACTTAATGTTTTTTGTTGGCTGAGCTTTGATAAGATCACAGGAAAGTGACATTGTTGTGAGACGTAAACATGACTAAAATGAGCAGTACCCATATCTACATCTGAACATGATATTGATTAGAGTAACTATTATGTAGTTACTCAACTTTCTAATTCAATACGAAGACTTTTTTTCAGAAGAGCATGTTAAAATTCGACGGTGAGTCGTCAATCGAATAGTCACAGTTAATTCCCTTATTTTTATGTTTGTACTTTGATTTGAAAAATATGCAGAGCAGTAAATTTCTATTCGAGTCTGAGAATACGAATTTCATATTAGTAGAATACAGTGTAAATAAGATTAATTAATCCGAAGAAACTAACCTACTAATGGCAGATTTCTTCCATCTTAAGCTGATTGGATAAGATGAATAACCTGTTGGTCGAAAAGCGACGCAGTAAAAGTATAACCATGTCGGAAAATTGCAATAAACGCACTCAACAGTTAATTCTAGGTGAGTGTGTAGACAGAAATCAATCTTTTAAAGTGTGATGATTAACGAATTAATATTGGACGTCGTCTAGATTTAAAAGAAGTATATTTAAAATTATTGCTTTTAAATTTATTAATTCACTTATTCGTAAGAAGAGAAAGTATTGTACTCGGACGCCTCGAAATGGATATTTTAATCGAAATATACTTTACATTAAGCCTCAACCTTTTCTCAAAAATCACTCCAAATTTATGACAAAACTTTGGTGCAGATCTTACTTTAGTTGAAATCCTTGATTTTTCGAAAATGGCAAATTTTCAAATATTTTCGGCGACTTCCTACAATATTGAAGATATTTTTTCCCTCAAGAAAATCTTTTCTTTAAAAACAGATCTTAAAATAAGATCATGCACAATCTTTAGAAAAAAAATGGGTAGTTTTTGTAAAATTTTGGGAAATATAGGAAGTTTTTAAACTTTCAAACAAATTTTTCTCAAAAATGGAATAAATTTTTTTAAAAAAAATTTCTCCTCGCAGGTATCAAATTACGGTAAACTATTGGTGCTACAGAATGGCACAGACTTTTCCGTATTAGTTTTCTATTTCCTTGGGTCTGGGCTAGCTATTCGGAATTGACACATACTCTTGCTAGCTGCAATCTATCGCCGCACAAACTACATTTTTTGACATTTTCTTAATTTTTCGGTTTCTTAATGGTTGAGGAGAAAGAGTAATTTTAGAATATTAAAAACAATAAAACCTCGTCCTGAATGGCAATTTTCTTTTAAAAATTCGTAGCCGTTTTTAAGAAAATGGCCATTAAACGCTACTAAAAATGCGAAATTTGAAGCTCTTTATCACAGAAAATTTTTGAGTTTAGAAAAATATAATTTGAAGTCATTTGAAGCACCAACGCTCACAAATGGAATAGTATTTACAGATTGATGGTAATGAGCATATTAAAGACGCGGGAGATCTTTGAAAAAAATACATTTGTGTAATGAAAAAAAACAAACAGGAAATGTCTCAAAATAAACTTTACGTCACCTTAGAAAGTGCAATTACCGTTATCCATTCCAAAAGTTTGAAGAAAACATTTGGAGCCATTTATGAGAAAATGGCGTTTAAGCGTTTCTGACAATGCGGAATTTTCAGCTGGTTTTCACAGAAAATGGTTGAGTTCTCAAGAAACTTTACTTGACATTATTTAAAGCACATGTACTTATTAATATGATAATGTGAACAAATCACCGGTAATGTAAATATTAACGACGTGAGATACAAGTTAAAAAATTACATATTTGTAATTTTTAAAAAAACAAAAGAATAGACCAATATAGCGTTTATGTCATCTCACAGAGTACGTTTAGAACTATCGTTTTGAAAATTGTAAAGAAAAAATGGAGCCGTTTTAGAGAAAATCTTGTTTTTGTAATTTTTTAAAATTGCATATATTGCACACGATATTGCGCGGAAACTACTAAAATTTTCAAAAAATTTACATGACCTTAATGAAAGAACTCACTTTGAAGAACAAATTTTATTTGCAGGAAAAATCTCTATCTTCAACTTTGTAGTTGTAGGAAGACGCCGAAAATATTCATCTGTTGTAATTTTCGAAAATTCTGAGTTAAACGTGAAAATCGTACCTATGCCACCTTAACAAGTGTTTTTTGATCTATTCTTACAAGAAATTCAAAGAAAAAGTTAAAGAAAATTTTGAAAATGTCCGGGGAGCTTCATGTAAAGTACCCCAAAATCGCAAAGCTTCGACTCAGGCCATATGAACGGGTTTCTTCAATTTGGAACTAGTGGTGCTACAGAATGGCACAGACTTTCCCGTATTACTTTTCTATTTTCTTGGGTCTTCGCTAGCTATTCGGAATTACCACATACTCTTTCTTGCCAGCTACTATCTATCACCGCCAAAAGTACATTTTTTTGGCATTTTCTTAATTTTTCGGTTTCCTATTGGTAGAACGAAAATATTAATTTTTGAATATTAAAGAACACAAAAACCTAGCCGTAAACGACAATTTTCTTTTAAAAATTATGTGCCGCTTAAGAGAAAATGGCGTTTTAGCACTACTAAAAATGCGAAATTTGAAGCTCATTTTCACAGAACATTTTTGAGTTTCAAAATACTTTATTTGAAGTTATTTGAAGCACTTACACTCACAAATATAATAATCTCTACAAATTGCTGGTAATGTGCATATTAAAGATGTGAGAGATCTTTCAAAAAAATTACAATTATGTAATTTTTGAAAAAACAAAAAATAACTCAAAATAAACTTTACATCATATTAAAGAGTGTAATTATCACTATCTGTTACAAAAGTTTCAAGAAAAACATTGTAGCCATATATGAGAAAATGGCGTTTGAGCGTTTCTGAAAATGCGACATTGAGATACTTTTCACAGAAAACGGTAGTGTTTTCCAGAAACTTTACTTGACATTATTTAAAGCACATGTACTCGTAAATATAATAATATGAAAAAATCGCCGATAATGTAAATTATAACGACGTGACAAACATGTGAAAAAATTTACATTTTTGTAATTTTTGAAAAAAAAAAACAACCGATAGACCAATATGGCTTTTATGTCATCTGATAGAGTAAATTTATCACTATCCCTACCGAAAGTTTAAAGAAAAAATTTAGAGCCGTTTTGGAGAAAATCTTGCTTTTGTAATATTTTAAAATTGCACGTATTGCACGCAATATTGCACGAAAACTACCAAAATTTTGAAAAACATTTACATGACCTTTATTAAAGAACTCAATATGCAGAACAACTTTTATTTGAAGAAAAAAATCTCTATCTTCAATTTTGTAGTTGGAGAAAGACGCCGAAAAAGATTCAAACTTTCACAATTTTTGAAAATTCAGAGCTATACGTGAAAATTGGACCTATGCCATGTTAAAAAGTGTATTTTACTCTATTCACGCAAGAAATTTAAAGAAAAAATTTGGAGCCGTTTTTGAGAAAATGTTGAAAATCCCCGGGGGGTTCCATATAAAGTACCCCAAATTTTGAAGAATCTTTTTCAAAATCTCAAAGCTTTGACTAGAATTAGATCAACCGGGGAATATCCATTTTGGAGGAAATCGTACGTATGGTTTAGGCGCTATCAGTGTTCACAGACGGACAGACGGACGGACGGACAGACGGACGTTTTCCTTTCAATTGGGTTTTCGGTATCAAAGACCTAGAAAACAGCGTTTCTGGCTACACCATGTGTTAGGGGATTTTTTTTCTTAATTTAGCAACTGGTTTTATCCACTTATTCATTTTCACGGCCCGGCAATGAATTTTTTTCCGCCGAAAATTGGCCATTTTTTCGCGCATTACATAACTTACCCTATACTACGTATATCACTCCGTGTATACGTACGTATACGGGAAAGTAAAAACGGACTGACAGACGTTTTGCTAACAATTGATTTTTCGGTATGAAGGACTCGCAGAGCAAACAACACTCGCATATTATTTTAGCAACTGTATTAATCGACTTGATCGTCATTAGGACTAGGCAAAGAATTTTATTCTGCCGAAAATCCGCCGTTTTTTCGCGCAGCTTTACATAACTTTCCGTATACTAGTATATTACTCTGTGTATATGTATGCATGCGGGAAAGTAAAAAGCCATTAAATATTAATGTTTTAGTACGTACTGAGGTAACGCTCGCGTTTAAATTTCTGGTGAGATTGATAGTAGGCCTACACGTTCTGCCCACTAATACGATTTACAAAGATCAAAAGGATTTCAATGGAGTAAAATGTTTTTCTTCTTATAATAATTATTATTAATGTTTAATTTTTAATTTTTTAATTATTGTTTTTATTATTATTATTCATAATTACAAGAAAGACTGCCTTTTCCAGAAATAAATTTTGTGCAAAAGGTTATGAAATTTTCCTTGAAAGAATCAAATAAACGGATGAAAATCGTCAACATGAATGGTGTCGGAAAATTACATGCATTTGGTAACGAAGATCTGGCCAGAGAAAAATTACGGTGCCACTTTCCCTGACAAAAGAAATTGTGCAGGCAGACAAGAAAAAGAAGAAAAGAAAGTGTTATGTATAAAGAAGCCAGAGTAGTAAATAACAGTTCTCAATTAAGTGGTTTATTACAACAGCCAAAATCCAAGTCCAGTATACAAGCTAATTTCCACATACACCGGGAGATATACCACTAACACAGCGTAGTCGTCCAGATTCCAATAGAATTACCAATAACCAGCCTTGCGTCGTCTGCCAGCACTTTCACTAACTCAATCCCCCACACCACTACTAGACCGCACAATCTAGTTCGCCAAACTCCAAACTGCCCGTGCTCCGGGGTCGGGGCTCAATGCCCGTGCTCCGGGGCATGTACCCCAAATCTTCTGTGCGAATGTATGCGCATCCCGCCCATCCGGCGGGGTGGGGTGGCGGGTCCCCGTTGCGGTTCAGCACCTCGGAACGGCACGCGTATTCGCATTCCTTACATTCATTCGGCACCAGAAGAAAATTACGGTCCGTGATTGGTTGATACCAGTAAATGGCCGAGCGCGGCAGATTTAAATAGAAAACACAGGCCTATAAGGTCAAGAGCAGACTTTGGTTATGTTTCGATAATGTATTTTCTTCGAGCAGCAAACCAAAACACTCCAATGAAAATTGTTAATATTTTGTCAGTTCTGTAAAAGTCCTCCATAGCCTTGAATCTCTAATTGCTGAATTACCACAAGAGTTCTAATATCTACCATTGCGGGACGTTATGTTGGTAAGCTAAGCCTTGACGAAGCTATGTTCTGCCTGGTTCTGTGGTGCTGACGTGCGTGACGTATGATTTAATGGGTTAGACATCCGTGATATTTTTTCCGTTATCAAATTCCGTTTATTCCGTAAATTCCGTTTATTCCGTAAATTCTTTACATTAACATTAGTGAATAATTTACAGATAAAATTAACATTAGTGAAAATTTTTCCTGTGACAGCACTTCTCAGATACAATTGAATGGTTTTTTTTAACTGTGATATCGAGTCACCAGTTTATTTTGAAGAAATTGTGGTCTTTGGACTGTATCAGGTTATACCGTGCATCATCAGCTAGTGTTATTAACCAAGAAGATTACCACCATGTCATTAATCTAATTACAGAAAACAGACTTCAATTATCAGTTCATTTGAATAATTGTTCATTCATGATAAGAAAATTATTTTTATTTCAGAGTTGATATTGTACATTATTTGTACTGCTAGTCTTAAATGGTAAATTTCTTTGATCACTCTTTTTGCTCTTGTATAGGTATTTCATTTTTGCGGGGATGAATGTTCTGTAGAAAATACCGGTTAATAATTTTGTACACAAACTACATGCAATTTGTTTTATTCATATTATTATTTTTTCTTCGTCAATAATGCTAGTTTTAATATTATATTATTGATCATAATTTCACATGAAAATATGAACATTAAATTTATATATTCAGTGAATCTAAATCAAAATATATTGCTGTAATCAAATTAATAAGAATTATGATTTACTCAGCACATACACAGGAGCGAACTGAAGTTTAAAGAATAATATTGAGATTTATATCCACTGCCCTTCGATGTATACATTCAAAATTTTAAACTAAATCTGCAATGAGAGAGAGAACGGGAGAGAGAATGGGAGAGCAATGGGAGAGAGAATTGAAATATACAAGAAAATAATAGAAATAACAATTATTTTTATTAAATAATTCAAAGGTAGTAAGAATGTAAGATTCAAAAATATTTACATTCATTATTGGTGGCTACATTCATTTTGATTTTGTTGGCCTGCCTATGCTGTACCGAATATTGTAATTAATGTTGATATTTTTGGGTTCAGTTATGATGATAAATAGTGTAATATTAAAAAAAAAATAATTGATCCAAAGAAAGAAGAGAAGATACAAGAAAATGTGTGTTGTTTGTTTTAAGAATTGTTTATCAAGTAGGCTACTTCAATTCATTTATATTATATTAAAAATATACATAAATATTATGTAATATTAATATTATATATTTATATTAAAAATATGGCCAAGGTATTTAAAATTAATTTAATATTTTTATTGCTTAGTAGTGGGTAGCCTTTGAAATATTTTGAGTATTTCATAAGTCTCTATTCCATTGTCGATGTTTATCGGTGCCTAGTTGGCATTCTAAAACCCAGAATAGCCTTCACTTTTGTAGATAAAGCACATCAAGTCAAAGTAAATAAAATAATAATACTTACAGAAACATAGATATTTCTTCACATATTAATTACACATTTTTAAGATAGAAGAAGGCTCAAAGTCTATTTGGAACAAGGGATGCCAGATTGTTTAAAATTGAATATCTTAAAGTTGTAATGTAAATACAGAACTTTTTTGTTGGCAATAAGATAATTACCATATGTAATGAGAAACTTAAAAAAACCATTCAGAATTTGAGAACAGAAGTCAAATAACAAATGAACAAAAAATGTTCCAAAGATCATTTTTCGCCTCTGTAAAAATTAAGTACATAGATATATGCAAAAAAAATGACCAAACGGATTACCGATTAAGCACAGGCAGATGCTAAAAAAATGTCCAATGTCAACTTTTGAGTTACAAACAATTTTGTCAGAACTAATGAACTCTTAGTCAAGCAAACTACTAATTGAAGTATGTTGTAAGGCCCATTGAGGACAATAATACTGGTGGTATCTCATAGCTTTGTTCTGGTGTACCAAAATACCACAGTGGTAGACATTAGGATTATTGTGATAATTCAATGATCACAATTTAAATTTATTATTAACTTTATTATACAAATCAATAATTATAATACAAGAATTTATATCAATAAATTCTTTAATCAAGTGTTCCCCAATGGAGTTGGAATCAATCCCTTAGAGATAGATGAAATGTTAGAGGGGCAGTGATCAAGGCATTGACTGGGGGCAATTGCTGAATATGCACTGCCCACTGATTGGTTTACTCAAAATTCTGTTGATTACAAAAATTTATTTTAAATGCTTTTTCATACAAAGGTTTAAAACATCTGATATTGCTAGTTCATATGTCAAGAAATTGATAATTATAATAGTAGGCTACTTAAAATAATAAAATATAAACCTCATAAATCATTTCGAAATTTTTGTTCATATGTTTTGTCAATTGTTATCAAGTCTTTAATATACAATTATTTTATGTTATGATTACTTTATGTGCTGTATTTTACAGAAGAAGTGATTGGGATTGATAAAAAAAATTATTGTTTTCAAAGGGGTTAATGCATGTAAATTTTGAGTAAAATTATGAGTATTTTATGGATTCTAAAAATCTGATTCAGACTTTTCAATAGATTTATACGCTTAAAAAACACATAAAAATGGGATTAATATTAGTAAATATGATTATTGTAATACGATTTTAATGAATATTTAAATATCAAAAATAATGGGACTCAAAATCTGGTTCAGACATTTCAATAAATTTCTAAACCTCAAAAACACGTAAAAATGCTATTATTTTGGAAGAAAGATGATGAAAATATTAGTAAATTCAAGTATTTTAATACGAGTTCAAAAATGGACATATTTAAATATCAAAAAATGAGAAATATTTCAATCTGGTCGAGCAGGTCTGTTTTATATACCTTATGTTAGTTCTTACGAGAGATGCTTATGGAGTAAAAATTGATTATAATCTAGATATTGTAAATGAGAGTATTTTGGGGGACTAGAATTTTAGATGATAGGAGGCCGTTTTATTGTCTGCTGTGGTACTCATCGACATTTGGTTGTAGAGATGATCCGATACTTAGTATTTATAGGTATTGGTTCTTCTTGTGGAGACGTGAATGATTTTGGGTTGTCGTGTTACACCTTGGTGTAAATACCTAATGGGGCGTTTCGAGGCATTGATACAAGTCGTGCAGGGCGCTAAAAGTATTCACTACGGATGGACACAACTGGATCATGAGATCCAGCCATGGTACAAAACGTTTTTTAATATATAGGTCTGAATACGGTTTTACAGTGAAAGCAATAAACTTCAATAATATATTAATATTAAGAGAACGAACAAAAATAACTTAACACAACAAAATTAGAGAATGAAGGAACGACGGCAGCTAAGCGTCGCACGTGGTGCAGCCAGAATCCCTATTTTGTGGGTCTTTGACACCGAAAAACCAATTGAAAGCAAAACGTCTGTCCGTCCGTCCGTCTGTGAACAACTCTAGCGACTAAACCGTTCAGCCAATCTTCAATATTGATATTGCAAATCGATCTGAATGATCTCGCGGCCCCTTGAATTTTAATTTTGGAGGGTGCTTTATATGAAGCTCCTGCGACTTTTTCAAAATTTTCAAAAAAATGGCGCCAACAATTTTGACTAAATTTTGTTGTTGGATAGTCTCAAGGTCATTTAAGAGAATGGCGTAGGTCTCATGTCGGTTCACAACTGAATTTTCGAAAATTGCAAAAGTTTGAATTTTTGTCGGCGTCTTCCTCCAACTATAAAATTGCACATAGAGATTTTTCCTCCAAATAATATTTCTTCTCCAAAGTGAATTCTTTCATTACGGTCATGTACATTTTTTGAAAATTTTAGTAGTTTTTTTCACAATATTGCGTGCAATATGTGCAATTAAAAAAATACAAAAACAAGATTTTCTCAAAAACGGCTAAAACTTTTTTCTTTAAACTTTTGGTAGGGATAGTACTAAATGTACTCTATGAGATGCCATAAACGCCATATTGCTCTATTCTTTTGTTTTCCAAGAATTGCAAAAATGTAATTTTTTTGACTTGCCTCTCATGTCGTTAATACTTATATTAGCATCGATTTGTTGACAATATTATATTGAAGAGTACATCATATTTAAATAATGTCAAGTAAAGTTTCTCAAGAACTCAACCGTTTTCTGTGAAACCTAACTCAAAATTCTGCATTTTCAGAAACGCTCAAAGACCATTTTCTCATAAATGCCTCCAATTATTTTCTTCAAACCTTTGGAACGGATAGTGGTATTTGCACTCGTTAATATGAAGCTTTAAATGAATATCATTTTGGGATATTTTTTTGTTTTTTCAAAAATTACACAAATGTAATTGTTTGAAAGATTTCTTAAATCTTTAATATGCACGTTATCAGCAATATGTGAACATTATCATATTTGTGAATATAAGTATTAAAAATGACTTCAAATGAAGTTTTTTGAAAACTCATGAATTTTCTATGAAAAAGAGCTCCAAATTTCGCATTTTTAGTAACTCTTGAAAGACATTTTTTTAAAAAGCGGCTACAATTATTTTTAAAAGTTCCTTTAGGACGAGGTTTCGTGTTCTTTAATATTCTAAAAATAATATTTCCATTCTACAATTAGGAAACCGAAAAATTAAAAAAATGTCAAAAAAACGTACTTTGTGCGGTGATAGATGGCAGCTGGTTTTCTCAATATTTATTAAAACTACATCTTCAAATAAGGTCATGCTTGATTTTGTGAAAATACGAGTGGTTTTTCTATAATTTCGTGACAAAAATATTAGCCTGCTGCAAATTTACTGTGCTTTAGACAGCCGGATGCGTCGTAAATTAGAATTTGCAATTTTGCATATTATTTATTTGTTCGTTTTTACGTTCGACCTACACAATCTTTAAAGAAATAATTTCTTTTCAGATATTGGAAATAAAAATTGCTAGCTCTTTGAGGGAGTGTCCACAATACAGGGAACGCAACCATTGAATGCCGTTCTGCTGTCACTAATTTTTGTGAATGACGTGTTATAGTTGTGACTTTTTAGAGCTGTATGGTATGAGATTTCTTTTACCAATACAAGTTTAGAAAAGTTTTGTATTATATTTTTATGCAGTTGTGGAATTCACTTAGTTTTGACAACACTGCGATGGACACTGAGTTGTTCGCACTGTGTAAGATGTATAGGTCTGTTCACTCCCAGTCTAAAACTGAAGTTAATGTGAGGCTAGTTCTCACAGTTCTCGCATATAAGTGCTGCGATCTTTGGGTCTCATTTGGGTATGGTCGTGATTGGTCGCGTAATGTGTAACAGCCACAGTTTAAGATGTCAGATGTCATCTTAAGATGTATATCTTGTATCACGACCCAAACCGATCGTGCGCACCATACAGACAAGCGAGGAACTAGCCTTGAAAATTTGCCCCAAAGGTGGCTAGTTAACACACATTTATATCTTACACCGCGGTTGATCGTTTCTTGGTTGAATTGGACGATTTCAAATAATAGCTAAGATGTTAGTAGGGTAGAAAGTGCATTATTTCAATTCTACGTAGCTGCTTCCAATAATACGGGGAAGTGTGTGCTGTTGTAGCACCACTAGTTTTAGATCTTTATTAATATATATATATATATATATATATATATATATATATATATTGTTTATACTATAAAACTGGTTAATGTTAGAAAACGGTAACCCAACTAGGACATACTACCTTGCATTTAAATCATACATCACCAAATTTGGTTGGGTAGAAATATAAAATTTCCTTCTAAACGAAATCACCTTTTAAGGCTAAATGTACCGACAATAGTTCAATTTGCCGCCACCACGTGGCAGCACCAAAATTAATCAAATTTACTTTACCGATAATGTTTGAAAAAATGGTCCTATTTTCGATATGTCAATGGCATTTGATTCCTTTTTAAAATATAATTTACTCTAAGAAGCCCTTTTTCCAAAAAAACTAGCAGAAACTCGTTTTTTGATTTTTTTCGTACTTCCGGGAACAATTTCAAAAATGTGGGCTTATAGCGCGATGACGACAAGCTTCCAGAATCCAACGCCGTGTCAAACATGCAAATCGGATAAATAGGAGCGTCGGAAAGTCAAATTTCGAAAAACACCTCACCCCACTCCCCCTTCCACGCCGCCGCGACATCCACCCCTTGTGGGCGGCGCGGCTACGGCCGACGAGTCGTATAATCTTTAATAGTAGTATAAAACTAGTATCTTATTCACATATTCCGACTTCCTTCGAATACCATCATAGAATCCATCAAGAATATCTGAGGTATCACTCAAAATACCGATTCCGATTTGGAAATGATATCAAAAAGAAAATTGAACTAATTGTGTCAATATCACCCATATTCCATCTCCTCACATCGTATTTGAGATATATTTACTTCTAAGATCTTCCGTTATCATTCCACTACCGGAAAGAACAAGCAGAGATAACGCAAGAGCTCTTTTATCCTTCGACTTGATTTTTCATTTCAAAACGGTGATTGTCACCTTGATAGAATTCACCTGCTTAGTCCCTTTTTCCATGTAAAATAGCCGAATCGAATTTTAAAATGTTTTTGTACTTTCGGACAAATTTGAAAAAAGTGATAAAATAGCGCGCTGGCGAGATGCACTCTGAATCTAACGCCACATCATCACTGAAATCAGATAAATAGACTTCTCTAGTCATGTAGAAAACAGATCTTCAGTAATGTCCAAATTCTCTTTCGCGGTTCTGCTCGAGGATCTCATGGCTAAAGTCCGGTTTCTAATGTAATTACATACGTTTTGTCTACTGTTCTGATTTTGTGATCTTGGCAAACTGTAGCAATCCTAACAAAATATATAAATTTTTCGTTACATATTTTGTAATGTACTACGTATTTTACATATTTTGCTGATCATTTAATATCTGTTTACCATTATATTTATTATTTGCTAATCATTATGATATTTTTACAAATCTACCAAATTTTCTTAAAATTATTTCCGAAAATATATTTAATTGATTATGAAAAATAGTTTTTATTTAAATATGTGTTTATATTTTAGCAGTGAGCATATTTTGTCTTGTACTAATTCAGAATTGCATCCTAGGTGCTGCATCCCTAGGTGAACATCCCTAGGTGCTGCACGTAAAGGTTTCGAACAGAGTGCTTCATAGATACTGTTCGTCCTTGAATTTTCTATGTGCGTCTCTTTGTTTTCATTGCTGATAGAGGAAAGTACAAAAACAGTTGGCAAAGAAGTATTTACTTTTAAATTCGATATAATTAATATTTTATTAATGGAATTTCAAATTGTGAACATACATTTATTTTACTTTATCTCTTTTCTCAATCTTCGTATGAAGAGAAAGTTATACCGTGCGCAGGAAAACTCTCATTGTCGGGTCCTGGTAACGAAAATGTGGATAAATCCTGTTGTTGTGTAGTAAATTACTTCCTGTAACTCGTGGTCTAGCCACAAAACATGGATATGTTTTGTGAGTCCTTAATACCGAAAAATTGATTGACGCAAAAACGTCCGTCCGTGTCTCTGGTGTATGTGAACAACACTAACGTTTACACTATGGGTACGAATTTTTCCAAAAAAAAAATAGCTGTCGATCTACTCTGAATCGAAGTTCTGCGATTTTCAAAAACTTTCATTTCTTTTTGGAGATACATTACACGAATCCCCCCGGATATTTTCAAAATTTACTCAAATATGGCTCCAAATGTTTTCTTTATATTTCTCGTAAAAATGGAATAAAATACACTTATAAAGATGGCTTACGTCCGATTTTCACTGATAACTGTGAATTTTTGAAAATTGCGAAAGATTGAATTTTCTCAGCATTTTCCTACAACTACAATATTGACGATAGAGATTTTTCCTTCCTAAGAAATTTGTTGTACATAATTAGTTCTTTTATTAAGACCATGAAATTTTTTTAAACAATTTTTGTAGTTTTGGCGCAATCTTGTGTGAAATTTATGCAACTTTAAAAGATAACAAAGCAAGATTTTTTCAAAACCGGCTCCAATTTTTTCCTTAAACTTTTGGTAGGGATAGTGCGAAATGTACTTTAAGAGATGACATAAATGCTATTTTGCTCTATTCTTTTGTTTTTGCGAAAATTACAAAAATGAAACTTTTTTGACTAGCCTTTAACGTCGTTTATATTTACATTATCGGCGATTTGTTCACACTATTACATTTATGAGCACATGTGCTTTAAATTATATCATTTAAAGTTTTTCAAAAACTCTAAAGTTTTCTTTGGAAACGTACTCGAAATTTCGCATTTTCAGAAACGCTCAAACGCCATTTTTTCAAAAACGGTTCCAAATATTTTGTTCAAACATTTTGTAAGGAAAGTGCGAAATGCACTGTCTAAGGAAACAAAAAATGTTGTGTTGTATTATTTTGTTTGTTTTTTTCAAAATTTACACAAATGTATTTTTTTTTAAATGTTTCGTATGCCTTGTATGCCCATTCGCAGCGATTTCTAAACATTATTGCATTTGTGAATGGAAGAGCTTAAAACATCTTCTAATAAAAAGCTTTTCAAAAACTCAAGATTCCTGTGAAAAAGGACTTCATATTTCGCACTGACAAATACGCTTAAACAGCGTTTTCTTAAAAATGGTTTCAAGTTTATGAATGAAAATTGTCTTAAAGGACAAGGTCTTCTTTAATATTCTAAAAGCGATATTTTGAATCTACCATTAGGAAACCGAAAAATTGAGAAAACCTAAACAAATGTAGGGCTGCGTTAGACGGCAGGTGGCAAGATGGGGCAAGACCATTAAGATAGCCCATGCCAACAAAATAGAAAAAATTACTACGATAAAGTGCTGGGAGACAACATGCTAGGAGACCAGTGGGAGGCTTGTAACTTGTCCCTTCTGTGGACGGTGCACTGCTGGTGGGAAATACTTGGTTGGGGAAACCTCGCTAGTGCACGGAAGGTCGGCGCCGGATCTCGCCATCCATCGGAGAAAATCACCTACACCACCCGACGAAATAAACATGCCCTATACATGCGGAACTATAGACTTCAGTAATTGACGCGCCCGAAGTCACTAACAATCAATCAAAAATGACTCCAAATGTTTTCCTTAAATTAATTGTAAGAATAATGTAAAATACACTTATAAAGGTGGTATAGATCTAATTTTCATTGTTGACTCTGATTTTTCTAAAATTGCAAAAGCAGATTTTTTCGGCTTCCTACAACTACAAAATTGAAGATAGAGATTTTTTCATAAAATATTTGTTCTCCATGCTTAGTTCTTTCAGTAAGGTCATGTACATTTTTTTGAAACTTTTAGTAGTTTTTGCGCAATATTGCGAGCATTATGTGTAAGTTTAAAAAATTACGAAAACAAGCTCTCAAAAACATTTTCTCAAAACCTGCTTCAATTGTTTTCTTTAAACTTTTGGAAAGGATAGTGCCTAATGTACTCTATAAGATGAAATAAACGCCATATTGCTCTATTCTTTTGTTTTTTCAAAAATTACAAAAATGTAATTCTTTAACTATCCTTTCATTTCGTAAACATTTTCATTGCGGAGTGCCTGCCTTGCCTGCCCGTCCGCTGCAGGCCGCCGGCATCATCAGTTCCACAGTCTCGGTGTTGAGGGAGCGGTCCCTCCCCCACCGGTCGGATGAGGTGGCGCGACTGAGAACGTCGCGAAATACCGTGACATATTCCATCGTGAAGACGGGCCTTAAGGGGCAAAGTTAGAAAAATCGCAGTATAGTTAATGCTCGTGATGATTCAACTGCAATGCTCGGGCATCTTCAGAGTGTCTACTGCTTCTGCATTACCCTCAGAAGGTTACACGGTGATGGAACGTGGAAAAACGAAAACAACGCGTCTTTTCCGATGAAAGCCCTCTTGGAGGAGTTGGCTGAATGCTCCGTGGAGTAAGTGCGTCTTCCGAAGAGCTTTGTTGTGAGGGATGACGAGCGCGGCCGGCGTGGCGGCGTGCGCAGGGCCCGAGGTACGGCTGCTACGGGACACAGCCGTGCTGCTGTTGGGGGCTCTGGCCGAGTGCGCGCGGGCCGCCCTCTACTACCTGGTGCCTCAGCCGCCCAAGCACCTCATCGGGGAAGTCGTGCTGGTGAGCCATCTACTCCTGTCTATCCGTGCCTCGCATGCCAAACCCGTCTCATCCGCCTCGTCCTCTCCTCGTCTTGCATTAATCCGCCTCGGTTCGCCTCGCACCGCCCTGCCTCGCATGCCTCACCTTGCTTCGCCACGCCCCGCCCTGGCCCGCTCCGCTCCGTCCCGCTCCGCCTTCCCGCTCCTGCTCCCGCTCCTGCTCCCGCTCCTCCTTCCCGCTTCCTCCTTCCCGCTTCCTCCGTCCCGTCCCTTCTGCTCTCAAAGCCTCACCTGTCCCTGCCCAGTTCCGTTCCGGCCCCCTCCGCCACGCTTGCCCCACCCCACTGCAACACCCTGTTGTCTCGCCTTAGCCCACTTCGCCTACTCCTGCCCCTCCCCTCCCAGCCGCGACACCGTCGACGCTCCTACTCTAAACTCACTTCCCCCAACCCCAACCACGCCTCTCCCAGTATCTCCCGCGGCCCTTGACCTGTCCCTCCCCGTCCCTCCCACTCTCATCCCAGCCCGTCCTGTTCCATCTCGAGTAATTCCATTCCGCTGCGTCCCGCATCGCCCCATTTCTTCGGTTTTTCTCCCAGCGCGTTCCTCCCAAGCGCGCATTGAACCAAGTGCAATCTAAATGGTAATGAATGGGGAACGCAATTTATTGTAATAAAAAGGTAAAATATGTACATACGTACGTATTTATTTTTTCCAATATATGTAAAAAAAAGTAGAAAATATGTAAAGTAAAAATTATTATAATTTCGAATCCCTCCATATAAGTATTTTACGAGCACAGGACGTCGCCGATCACATCTTAAAAGATTCGGAGACAGTGAGAGAAAGTTCTACCTCTACAGAAGTAATTATACGATAGTTTCTTTCTAAATATAAAATACGGTCGTAGTACAATATTTACGAGGAGTTGGTACTCACGTGAATCGTAGTATCGTGATGATAGTGAGGGATCCCGGAGGTGGGGAGGGGAGGCAGAACATACCCCACTCTCGGACTAGTCCAGCAACAAGATAAGACCATGATCAAAAAATATTTGTTAGTTTTTGATCGAGTTGTGCACGGGGTCCATGAACATGAACATGAAGAAGTAGAGAAGTAGAGGGATTAGTAAGTTTGATAATTCATGAAGAAGGTCTGGTGGTCATAGAAGCGCATTGTATTCCGTCGTAAGAAAGATGTATCTAGTATCTACAACAATACATATGTATTGCAAACTCGCAACTGAAATGTTCCGTTTCAACTTATAAATATATTACAATGTAACGAAATAGGTAAAATATGTAAAAATATGTAATTATACTAAAATATTTAAAAATATGTAAAATAAAAATAGTTCTAATTCATTCAAAATACCTTGAAAATCCTAAAAAATATTATTTAATGCATATATCTTGTTCCTGTAAAAATATGTACTTACATGCAAATCTGTTCCCTAGTAATGAACATGCATATTGATAGTGTTCGGTAATTATGGTTTACTTTCAATTATAGCTCTCAGACTTTCAGTATTACTGTATTGCTATTCGTCAGCTCCTTCATTTCTTCACAGTGACAATTTCGTTATCTGCGGACTGCAATAAGCAGGTTAACTCATTGGCTTTCAAATTTCAAGTTCACGGACTCAACCGACGGATGAGGCCGGTAAATTTTCGGAAGATGGAAAATCTTCACATTTCCATGTCACGATTGTTGCATAAAAATGGTTAAATACCCGACAAAATAAATAAAAATAAATTCTCCGACAGTTGATGACCTTAATTCTAATGTGACATAACTCCATTTCCGTTCTTTTTCTGAATTTACTATTCATTATGTTATTAAGACGCTATCTTCATAATTGTGCCATTTATTCTATTAAAAAATTGCATTTCTCCTATGTTAAAAGGTATTCGAAAATTGTCGAATCATACAGGTACTTGAACTTTAAGGATGTAAGTGAATACTTTCTCTTTCTTAAAAGTCAAGACAAAAAGAAAGAGTTAAAAAACAATGATTACGTTGGGTGCTGGTGTAGAGCCAAATTCGAAAATGCTCAATAACACCATGAATAAACCTGAAGACAAGATTCCATTAGACATCAGCCGAAATGGTTGAATTTGAAGCATTTTTTCTTCTTATTCTATTCGTATCAGAATGGATACAAGAACACAAAACCTCCATATTTTTTATCTCGTTATATTATCCAGTTTGGATTTCTTGTGAGTAAAGAAATATTAATTTACTGATATGTTCTTAGAATATTATATAATTTTATTTCCATTCAAGTATTTTTTACCGAAAAGAGACTAAATTCCTTATTATTACAAGTATATTCTTCCGTGACTTGAACAAAAGGAACCGAAAACGCAAACTGGAGATTTTGGTCCAACGAAAACCAGAAATCGAGTCACGCGACTAGCGAGAGATATCGAACGGTACGGCCTATTTTTGAATGTGTTTTGTTCTCTATATAATTTTGGCATAATAGAGAAGGAAGTTATACGAGTATATTTAATTTCATAATTCTTCCTAATAGGTATTAAAAACCCTTGATATAAAGTGTAAATGCTCAGTAGACTCCCAGCATGGGCTACAACCCCTCACTAATGCTTGTTCTACCGGGGGGACAAGACCCCGGGGTGGGCTTCAATGGCTCCATGCCTCTATTCTTACCCCCCGCCGACGCACGACACCGAAGTACCCCGACAGGCCGGTAAACGTATCCGGCCGGTACCCAGTTTGCCCTCGTGGCAACTTCCTCATACAATGCCTGGGTAATGAGCCGCCCTGCCAGCTCAGAGCTATTAGCTATTCGGGCTAGTACCTGAGTCAATATTGGCGTATGACAACACGCCACTCATGCGCTGGGACACCGAGTCCCTCCTCTTTGCCCAGAGTTTCGGGCCACTACTACGACGAATCCAAGAGCCCAACAGGGGACGACCCGAACTGACATTCAGACAGCTCGGGGTCCCCTTCCCGTCTCCCCACTGCCTTCACGTAAAGGAGGAAACCCATTTGAACGGCACAGCGCCGCCCCGCCCGGCACAACGCGTCACGGCACAGACCCGACTGAAATCTTTTGTGTGGTTTACAATGGGGGTCGCCCACTGCTACCTGCCAGCTCCGCTCGGCTCGGCCCGGCACCGCACCGCTCCGCGTGGAATGCCTCCCCGAGAATAAATTCCGGTCCGGGCGGTTGGGGCGGACGGCCGGCCCCGGCCGTCAAGGGCGGGCGGCTGGCGCGGAGTGTTGTCTTGGGCGCCCTGACGTGCAGGTCATTTGTGAAATTGGTGAACTTCATGAACTTTGTTAAAATGAGTTCTGACGAAATGTTAATAGAAGCAGTTAGAGAGTACCCATTTCTATATGATCCTAGTAATTCAGGGTATCATGATAACAGGAAGAAGGACAATGCGTGGCAACAAATTTCTGAAAACTTTCTAGAACTGCCATGTAAGAACTATTGCTTCATTATATTTTTGCATTTACTGTCTGTCTTTAATATTAAAGAAATAGTCCCACTTGATTAAAGACAATTTATTTACATGGATTTCATAAAACAAAACATTTATTTGGTTTTGCAACAAATTGTCATTGGCATTTAAAACGAAATAATTACAGATGTTATCGTTGCCAACAATATTGTTTGTTTGAATAGCAGCTTTGAACGGCTTAGCCATAATCATCAGTTTCTAGTACAAGAAATATAAACAAACAATTAAAACACGAGTCAAAAACAAAACATTAGGATTCAAAGATTACTAATAATTTTAAAACCGAATTAACATTTTATGAAATAAAAGAAAATAAAAAGGGGGCGTTAAATCATTTAATATTACAGTAATTGTGAATCAATGCAATAAAGTGGAAGTGTTTTTCTCTGATACAAAATCGCGCATGTTCAATTCAAGTTCTTGCATAGATATTCGAAACCTATTGTTTTGGTTTTGACTCATGTTTTAATTTTTTGTTTATATTTCTTGTGCTAGAAACTGATGATGATGGCTAAGTCATCTAAAGGTTTTATTTAAATAAACAATATTGTTGGCAATGTCGTCACCTATTCATATTTCATATTCACCATTTCATATTTGCTAAAATATGTTGTGGCAATTTTTTTAACAAATTAATATACTTTATCGAGTTTATTATTATTATACTTTATAATTAATATACTTTATCGTTTATGGAGTTCTTTTTCATTTAAAATTACTATTATTATTATTATTATTATTATTATTTTGTAAAATTCATCAAACATTTGTTGGTGCATTAAATCATTATTTTTTCTTTCGCGTAATGCAAAAGATATTCATAAACATTATTGCACGGTAAATTTTAAAGACAGAAAGAATGTGAAAAGTTCAGCAATAATTGTTTACACAATATTTACAAACAAACCATGCTGTGCCGGGCTGGGCCGGGAAGGGCGGGCCGGGCCGGGCCGGGCCGGAGAGACCGGCCATAATGGATGAGTCAGAGGCCGAGCCGAGCGGGGCCGAGCCGCGCGGAGCGCTTCCGTGCTGTGCTGGGCGCCCGTAGTGGGTTCCTAGCTTAAGGCTATCGACGTGGGTTCCGCCGAAACCAAGGCATCCTGACGGTAAGTTTTGGTGTTACCCGCCGGACTTCTACATGTGGATTCCAGAGCACCCCGGGGCAGCAGCAGCGATGGTATTGTTGTTGCAAAATGCCTTCCCCGATTGGGGCTCTTAATTCTGGCTTTGTATCTGAGGTGTACCTCATGGCAGTTGAGGTCCCCCTCCCCCATACAAGACAAGCAAGGATGGAAGAATGTAAGAAAGGTTATTTTGTTTTGATGGATATTTTATTTATGTTGTGGGTGCAGAAAACGGAAAAGAAAGCACTCGAAAGAGGAAGAGATGAAGAGGAAGGACCAGGAAGAAAAGCAAGAAAAGGAAAATTTAAGGAAAAGAAATGTTATTTAGTTGATGCTGAGTTTTGGATATTTGAGGAGGTAGTGTCCAAGTTTGTATTCGTGTGTCGTAGTTTTGTTGGTGCCACTTGTCTTCGTTGTGTCTTTTTTTTCGTAAGTCATGTCGTTGTCAGCGTGATTTGTTTTTGTCTTTTCGTACCCTCGAAGTTACGTGGTGGAAGTTGAAAAATGCCAAGGAGCTGCTTTTACTTTCCCGTATACGAACGTATATACGGAGTAATATACGTAATATAGGGAAAGTTATGTAATGCTGCGGAAAATCGATTTCGAGATTTCAACGGAAAGACACGTTTTGGGGTCCCCTGATACCGAAAAAGTGGGTTTTTTCAAAACGTCCGTCCATCACACTGTCTGTCCGTCTGTCGGTCTGTCCGTCGGTCCGTCTGTGAACAACACTAGCGCGTAAAACATACGTGCGATTTCTTCCAAAATGGATATTCCCCGGTCGATCTGCGTCCACTCAAAGTACCTCGATTTTGAAAAACTTTCTTCAAAATTTGAGGGTACTTTACATGAAGTCCCCCATCCTCTCCAGACAATTTCTAAATTTTCTCAAAAACAGCTCCAAATTTTTTCTTTAAATATCTTGTAAGAATAAGAGTAAAATACACTTATTAAGGTGGCGTAGGTCCCATTTTCAGTGTTAACTCTAAATTTCCGAAAATTGCCAAAGTTTGAAATTTTTTCGGCGTCTACCTAGAACTACAAAATTGAAGGTAGAGATTTTTCCTTCAAATAAAATTTGTTGTCCAAAGTGAATTTTTTCACTTTGTCGAATACATTTTGCAAAGTTTAGTAGTTTTTGCGCAATATTGCGCACAATATTTGAAATTTTAAAAAATTACAAAAAGCAGATTTGCTCATAAACGACTTGAAATTTTTTCTTGAAACTTTTTGTAGGGATAGTGCTAAATGTGCTCTATGAGATGACATTAACGTCATATTCCTATATTCTTTTGTTTTCTCAAAAATTGCAAAAATGTAGTTTTTGACTTGTCTCTCACGTTGATAATATTTACACTAAAGGCAATTTGTTCACATTATTATATTTACGAGTAATTGTGCTTTAAATAATGTCAAATAAAGTTTCTCAAAAATTGAATAGTTTTCTACGAAAACTAGCTCAAAATTGCGCATTTTCAGAAACGCTCAAACGCCATTTTCTTGAAAATGGTCTCAAATTTCAAATCTTTTCGAACGGATAGTGCCATTAGCTCGGAGCCATTAGTTAAAGATTTCTACCAGTTTGATGGCTGCCTGGATTAGTTTGGATAGGATGTCTCCTGAACTTTGAAAATTTTGATGATTGGTGAGATTGATGAAAGAAGGTTCTTTTGGTCTCATGATTTTACTAAAGTTATGAGGTCTTTGAGATAATGAGATGATGATGACAGGGTGTTCGGGGATGGTTCTGAGTTGGTAGGTTGATGATTGGAAGTTACAGAGGAGTAAGAAGAAGTTTGTGAGTTGAGATGTGCGAAAGTGTTGAGAGATGATAAGTTTGGGGGGTTGCTGATGATGAGGTGGATTTTAAATCTGGTCATTTCGAAGGACACGGGCTTGGGTGATGCACTGGTAGATTGGATCAAAAGAAGCTATGGTTGTGTGAGCAGTTGTGACATTTTGGAATGAAGTTGTCTGGGCATTTGGGCAAGTTTCTCTTAAATGGTTTTCAGAGCAGAGGACACAGAGGTCGGTCGTCGGCAGTAAGTCCTTGTTTAATACAGTTTTCGACAATTTTTGCACGGTAGTACTCTGTTTTTCTGTCTTCCTGTACTCTTCTAGCTTAATGCTGTAGTTTCCAATGCATTTTAATGTCTGTTTGATGGATATGATATCACGTTAAGCTATTTCGATGGTGTAGAGGCTTAGGGGAGTCAGTTGTCCATTTGTGTCATGTCGTTGCATTTCTGTTAAGTGGAAGTACAGTATCTTTAGACCTGGCAAGTTTTTTAATGAAGTCTGGTGAGTAGTTAGGAAGTCACTGAAGCACCAGTTTTTATTTCGATGGTCACAGGAAAAAACTTGATAAGTCTTGAACAGTGAAATTTTAAGGAGAGCATTTTTAAAGTTCAACAGTTCTTGAAAAATCAGTTAATGAAACAACAGAAATTCTACTTGACCCAAAAGTTGTAATTTCCACCGTATTTTACAATGACACCTACAATGTATCAACTTTGTTTATATTTGCATTGTTATGCGAATTACCTTATTTTGTACCATTGACTTATCAAGTTTTTCACATGTTTACCTATCATTATTGATGTATTCGGATAAGTGATTTGGGAATAAAAATAAAAAAGAATGTTTCAGATAATGAATTGTTATTAATATTAAGCATACAATTTGCAACTAACAATTAAAGGAATTAAATAAATTGAAAAAATATGAAGTTTTATAAAATAAATCATTTTTTTGAAATCACACAATTGAAAATACAATCATAAAAATGCTTTCAGAAAATATTCACGTTGTCACAAATTAATTTATTTTAATTATCCTCATCTGGAATGATTTCCTCCAAATCTGGGTCAGTTGGTTCTGAAGTGTAATTTTTTAATAATTTGTAAAAATTATGAAAGGAGCTGTCAATAAGAGGAAGTAAATCGATCAGATCCGTTTTTTGGCTTCGCTTAATGCGAAAGATTCTTCATTCAGAAAAGGCAACTCTTTAAAATTCGAGTGTCTTCCCTTTCTTTTAAAATGAACATTACTAAATTGTTCACATCAGTCTAAATCATATTTAAAATACAATCGTCCATCTGATTTTCTAAACTAGAGCCACTGAATTAGCGCCCAAAGAAATTTTTGCCCAGTCTCGTCAACTTTTTTTAATCTGAAACGGACCTCCGTTTTTTACCAGAGAACTGAAATAAATAAAATTGTTTGCTACCATTTGAATTACTTCAAAAGGGTTTATGGTCTTTGATATCCTCATCAACTACATCATTTAGGTGGTTAATTTTCATTAGGGCATTTCTCTTTACTCTCTCAATGACTGCGTGGTCACTATCACATTCCGTATGAGTGCAACCACTGATCAAGAATTAATGGTTTATTTTATTGATTCCAGAGATATTGTAATTTAGGATAAAAAAAATGAGTGCAACAATATTATTTTTGTTCTGGCCAGCATATTGGTCAGAATTGTATGTTACCTCATTGACATCTGATGGCAAAGTTTTTAAATGTCGAATCTATGACTACGGAATGTCATGAAGCTATTTGATTAGCACCTCTCCCTGAAATTGTCTCATCCCACATGGAACAGGTAGCTTTACCATTACTTGAATTATGAATAGTCAAGTTAAAGCAACAATTGACGCTTATAAAAGGCAACTGAAGTACTTAAACAACGCAAATACTTTTTTCAGTGGATTGACTTTTGCGATTTCTTTATCGGTTCTCTTTGTAGCATAAGCCTTCTCAGCCAGAAAATGATGGGAATCCCTTTCGACAATCACTTTACTTTTATTTTCACCTGATGTTGCTTGTATTTTGATTTAATTTATTTGTGCTAGGTGTCTTTTTCTGATTTCTTAACACAAAGGTTTTTCTTATGAAAGTATTGAGAATAAAGAGAAAAAGAAATAGGATTGGATTAAATTTCTTTATACAATGCATACATCTTTGAAATATTTAAATCAGATAATAAATATTGTTTAGAACACTGAGCACGGCAGAAGTGACTTTCGTAAAATGGAAATGAATCTATGTGATCGTTGACAGCTTGATTTTGTGCAAGGGAGTACTTATTTGAAGCAGGGGCAAGATCTTGACGATCCGGAAATGACGAGGATACTTTTCTTTTACTTACAACTATATTATCAAAAACATTAGTTTCTCCTAGTGATTTTACAAAACAATCCTTATAAATAGAAACAGCCTGATTTTTTATTATTAATTTGTAATAACAGGAGAGAGATCTAGCATCATATGAATTCATTTTATGAGTTTTCTTAGACTTCATCGAAATAAGAGAATATTTTGCTCTTTTATCGCGAATTCCCAAAGCCCAATATTCATTAAACATTGTAATCTGTTTGTTCACTAATGCGTTTGCACATATCATAATGAATTGCCTATTTGATTCATGAATTGCCTATTTTTGAAACTCTGTATATGTGTGATTAGTTAGGTAAGTCGAAGTGCCTTGTTTTTATATTTGCAAGCGCAAACTGGATAAGTGAACTTGTTCAATATTGATTATGCCACTGTTTGTGCAAAAATAGGCATGTTTACTTATCGAAATTGATTCACATAATTCGAAGATACCTAAAAACTCACATTCAATTTACGCCTCAGAGCCTAAGATTGAGACTTCCATACTTGGTCACAAAATAATAATTATTATTCTCTTCCATTAAATATATTTACCTGATTTTCCACAAAATTTCAACTTATCAAGTTTTTCCCTGTGACCATCGATTTGGTCTCGTCAGTTTCTCGGTTGAAGTTGTCTTAGGTGCGTGATCCTGCCTGGTGGGTTTTCCCCGACTAGCGGGTTTTCCTCCAGGGTCGAGCGGTGGGTAAAATGGTGTGTTTCTGTATTAATAGATTACAGTCGCTCGGTGTGAATACCAGGCTGCCGCGTAGCGCGCAGACAAGTGGAGCACATACTGTTATCCAATTAAAATTTGTTTGTCAATTCCCGTCTCTAAATTTAATTTTTTTTTCAAATTTCATTCTGTAACATTTTTGTATCTGTTTAACCTTTGATATTGTTTATAAGTTGCTTTAAATGTACTTCTATTCAACTAACTACTTACCTACTATAATATAACTTACCTAATATAAACTATCCTACTTTTACTTTTGTAGATTGTATTGTATGAACTAAATTGTAAACATGTGATATGTGGTTAGGCGGAAGAGCGGGCCTGATGGCCCGAGCCTCGCCATATCAAATATTAATTAACATTAATTTACGCAATAAACGAAACACTATGAGCGACACTTATCCAACTTCTATCGTAGTACATTATGTTCCTTTTCTCATTTCTAAACTTAGCATTTCTCATAGTTATTTATGAATGTCGGCACATTATTGTATTATTTCTTTCTATCGTTTCTGTCTTTTTTCTTGCTTTTTACATTTATATTTCATTTATATCAATAAGCGATAAAATCTAGAATATTTAAAATTTGGTACATGTTTATCTTCCATTATATAGTACATCTTCCATTATATAGGACGATTGATGCAGGAACATTTTAAAATAGATACGCATGGGAATTGAGACGCAACATATGTACAAATTTGTCGAAATACATTTTCTTACTGATTTTATACTTAAGTACAGTTGACTTCATTTTTCTCGGGTTCGGTATTTCATTCTCATTTTCCGGTTTCGTTCTAAAGAAGGAATGTCTACTTATGTGTATCGTTCTGCAAAATTCATTCAAACGATTGACTCCGTTTTTGAATGTTTGCCTTTCAAGTTCTAGAATATCTTGAAAATGTGTTTGCCACTTAATTATTTCACTCTTTTCCCTAAAATATATTTAGATCTACTACAAGATCCACTTCACGATTCACTAAATTACGTATCTACTTTTTCTTTACCATTGCACATCCACCATCTTCACTCACATCCACCAGCAAAAATCGACTGACCAGAATATCCAGCAATATGAAATTTTCGAAAGGGTTTCTGATGATCATTCAAGTATTGATTTGGAAGGTCCCTTCGGCTAATGACATCATATAAACAAACACTTCCTTGCAGCCCTACGGGTGACACATCCTGCATCTCTGTCTTGTCTTTCCGTCAAGCCTCACGTCGCCGTCTCACGTCGCGCGCGGCTCGACTTCAAAACAAACATCAAATACCCAGAAGTAATGCATCAGAAGACCTTCGGGTGATGATAGAAAATAATTTCATCCTATTACCCAAAACTTTTTCACTGGAGGTTTTTAATTGGACTTCAAGTACGAAAATTTTCCGGCGACGATATATTTTAGAACACAAATTAAAAGTCACACATTTTCGTAGACAATTCATTTTTTTAATGAGACACATTTTAACATATTGATAAAATGAAAGCATCTCCCCCAGCTGAAGTAACTGGAATATTGTACAGATTTTTTCCAAAAGAATTCCACCAATTTTTGGGTATGTTTTAACGGTCTAAATAAAAATATGTTTAAAAAGTCTGTTCCGCAGAAATTCAGCGTTTTATACTTTTATTTAAAAAGCAATTGAATGAGATTATTTTATGATTACCATCGTGTTCCTGGTCATTTTCTCTACAAGACTACGTTTTTTCTTTATACTTTTGTAACAAGACGATTTGGCAACAGTGCACGAGATTCCTCCGTAAAGTCTGGTATAGATCGTGTATGCGCTACTTTTTTACTTTTATACGTTCAGTTTGAGATCTTGACGTTCCTATACAGAAACTGTACCGTATATATCGGTCTTAAGAATAACATTGTCCATAAGAGCCCATTGTGCCTTCACGACGTGAAAATGAGTATAGGTGATCGTCCCTGGGGACAGTTCAACCATTTTTTCATCTTCAACATCTTTTTACTGTTGGGCCGTGCTGCTTGCAAGTTACCCTCATGCACATGCATGAGCATCACATTGTGATCCTACTGCTTGGCCGAGACAACGCCCAGTGTTGGCACAGACTTAGATGGGACACTGAACATTACGGTCCCTGGCAAGAGAAGTCCAGTGGGATTCTGGCATCTAATTGTGATAAATCATACATTAAGTGAGAGTTGTGTCTGAATAATTGTTTTGGAAAAGTTTTGAATTGATTGGTAAAATCAGGGTATTGTAATCAAAGTTGGTAGGGTCTCTGGAAGGACCTTTATGCCATGCGTAGTCTCCATTTGGCGAGAATAAAAAAATGGGGAAAAATTTAGAGCAGATGAATTGCGGTTTGGTCTTCTCCGCAGCCGCATGTGCGTGTGTCCGCGAGATGAAGTTTGTGTAATTTCACTTTAAAGGGACCGGGCCCAAACATAAGTTGAACTAAATAATGTATAGACTTTAAATGTTTGCACTCTCTTATGCCATTGACATTAGGCATGAATGTGTAAATTGCTCTACCTGTCGTTTTCTCATCCCTCCTGCGTTGCCAGATTTCATTTAACTTAGTTCTAACTGTTGTAAGTGGAGATTCTAAATCACTGACTTGCATAATTTTGCCATCTATCCAAATATTACGATTGTTAAGTTTAATGTGATACCTAGCTGCTCCGTTCTGCACCATCAAGTCAAGTGGTATTCTTCCTGAGATAGTCTGAAATGAAGCAGTAGATGTTGTTCTATATGCGCCAGTGAGAGCTAAGAGCGCAGCTCTCTGTGTCTTAAATAACTCATGTTTTATTAATGTCTTGTGAGAAACGCAGGCCCACGCAGAAACGCAGTAAGTAATGATGGACAGAAAGGCGCCTTTGCTGCTGAGCGTGCTGTTCGACTAGTTGTAGGGAGCCAGCAATGTACCTTAACTTCATGAAAAGTGTCTTCGCTTTGCTGCAGGACTTATTGACATTAAATGTTACTGGTATTAAATCTTAATTGAGGATGAAGTCTGATCCCTAAATAGTCTTGACAGTGTGTTGCCTTGAGCCTTTATCCTTTAGAAAAAATGATCGGAGGCCTGTTCCACGATGGGAGCTTCCTCCCTGAGGCAGTTTTGATATGGCTAGTCATGACCATGAACGTCGTTTTCTCAGCCGAGATTCGAAGTTTAGCATCATCGCACGAAGCCGCCACGCAGTTTAGAACCTATTGAGCTTTGTTTTCTACTTCGACGCGCGAGGCTCTTCGGACGACGAGGGCCAAGTCATCAGCATAAGGAACTGCATCGTGACCTTCAGCTGTGAGATATAGAAGTAATCTGTCTATTATCAAGTTCCAGAAAACAGGACCTGAGTTACAACCTTGCGGGCAGCCCTTGGTGAGATGCAAAGATGGCAAGATTTGCCTTGAGGAAGGCCACCAAGCATTGTCGAAAGCACCCTGAGTATCCACAAACAAAACCAGGACATGTTTTGAAGTTTCCTCTGTAATCAGTGCCAGTAAACTATTCACTGCGTCCTCCGTGGATCTGCGGTTCCTAAAAACAAATTATGTACAAGTCCCCTCTGACTTTCACATATTCTTGTAATCTTTGTATTACGATTTTGTCCAATAGCTTGCCGAGAACTGGTAAGAGGCACATTGGCCGATATCCTTTAGGATTTGTGGATGGCTTATCAGTCTTCTTCTTTAATAGTACGACTTTTGCTACATTCCAACTATCTGGAAAGTAATTAATCTGAAGACAGTCGTTATATAATTTAAATAAAATTGTTCTGATAGTAAAATTGTTCTGATAAGTAATAGAGCTCGGATCATTTCCATGTGTATATTAACCGGGCCTGGAGCTTTCCTACTTATGAACATGGTGATTGCTTGTTCTAAGTCCCGAATTTTAATTGGTTCTTATTGAATGGATCTCGTGTCTTCTACTTCATATATGTGCATTTCTCTTCTCATATTGCAATGCGTTGGTAGATCATCACTTGGATCATCAGCCGGAAGTAAAGTCTTGAGCAGAGTTTCATATGAATCTTCTCACGTGACCGTTTGTTGTCCTTCTAATATAGTCGATGATAGTGCTTGTTTTACTGTACTTTATCACAGACTATTCTAAACGGAGCACGCCAAGGATCTTTGTCTGTAATTTGTTAGACATATTGACGCCACGATTCTCTTTTGCATTGTCTTATCTTCTTTCGAGGTTGGTTCTCTCTTGAACAGCAACAATTCGTCTTCTGAGGCTTCCGGGTTTCTTGATCAAAGCTGCTGGAATCTTCGTCTGATCTTTCGTGCATGTTTGATCATGACAGAAGTTCTTGATTCCCCCATGTAGCTACCTTTTTACGTTTTAGTGCACCATGGGGTATGGATTTGTTAGCGTCATTAGTTAGCGGCATCTGCTTCAACCAATTCACGGTCTTGTCGATTGTTTCTTGAGTTGGTATCTCTGTACAAAAAGAAGGTTAAGGTGCAGCAATCGCATTATGCACTGCTTGTTGAAATTTTGGCCAGTTTGCATTTGCAAGTGCGGAACTTATGCCGTAGTGGAAAGATTTCATTTGTATTAGTCAGTTCCTTGTGTATTTAGTTTAAAAGAAATAGGGCGATGGTCACTTTCTATCAGACTAACTACTGGAGTAAGTATAACTAGCGTACCCGTGCGAGAACTCTCGCATGTTAAATCCCACCCTTTCCCTATCCATGTGTCTATCCGTTCCATAAAGGAGCGGAACTACTAATGTACTTACAGAATATCAAACAAAATTACAATGCAATTGATGTTTGAAACACATTTTCAATTAAAGTTTATTCAACATAATAGAGAGATGTTCTTGGAACAATTCATACTTCTTTAAAAACAAAATTTGAAGAAATTTTTCAATCTTCCTTGAGAGTTAGCTTTTCGCTTTCCTTGATAGTCAAATAATAGAAAAGGTTTTTACTCTTGAGAAAGCCAAGTAAAGTAGTGCGAAAATACAGGATCGGGCAAGAACAGACCTACTCATTGCAATATTATTTAACTTTCCTTGATTTGCTATGAAGAACCGAGTGGGTTTTGGAGAGTCAGGGTACCATTGCTGGGGGTGAGAAAATTGAAAAATTATTTGTTTACTAAAAAGTATTGAATTATTTTCTGCGTCCTTACGTACCTCAAGAAAAACGATTCCGAGACAAAAAATAATCAAACTAATGTTTTTACCTTTGAGTACTAAATACCATTTGTTAGCATTAGAAACAATTTAGTTGGCCCACTTCGGTACATGGGAATGTTGCTCAAACTATGTTTGCATTTTTATTATCTTAACGAACCGACACCTTGAGTTTAATATCAAACGGTGTTTTATTTACAATATGAGTTTACAGTTGGGCGTTGGTGTACATACTTCCAGATACCGCCAACATTTCAACCGTGCGTTTGGACTGCGATCGTTGGCAGTTGTCGGGTGACTTGCACTATTCTTTCTATAATTTTAAATTTAGCTGTTTTTTAATTGATTCACGAAGTATTGTAGGCTAGCGCGTTTTGATTTTTGTTTTCCATTTATTTCAAGCTATTTTACTTTAGCTACTTTAAAAAGTTTGTTCTTTGTGTTCTACCATAGCACAAGTTTTCCCCCACTACCTCTGCGTACCTGTGCGAGAACTATCGCATGTTAGACAACACACTCATCCCTATCCTACTATTTTCATTCTAAGAGGGAGAGTAGTTAACGAAACGTGTTTATTTGTTTAAAATATATAAAGGTAACTTACAATGTACTAACACAATTACAAATAAAAAAAACAATGCAATTAATGTGTAAAAGAAATTTTCAATAAATATTCAATATCATGGAGAATTTGCTTCGAACAATTCCCAACACTTACTTAAAGACATTTGAAGTAATTATTCAATATTCTTTGTCAATTAGGTTTTAGTTTTTCGTGATAGTCACAAAAATATTAGCTTTTTAGTTTTGAGAAAGCTACGTGTCTGAACCCGTTGACTTGAAAATTTCATCAAATGATAACGAAAATAGTGGTACAGATAAAACACAGGCACAGTCTTCACTCGTCACTGAACACCCACATCCTTCCACAATTAAGTACACAGCACTTATAGACCATGAAAAAACGTTAATTGAATAGTTTCACTACTCGCATAAGAAATAATCTTCATAGGTATAGGTATCAAGCAACTATAATAGTACTTCTAGTTGTTGCAGGAGAGCAAATCTTGTATTAATGATTATGCAAATAAACCTCGACAGACTGCACAAACTACGGTGTTGACAGAAAGCGTAAATAAAGATTGTCGAATCTAAGCCTTCTAAGCGTGTCGCCACAAAAATTGCTACCAGCAGGAAGGACTGAAATATTGAGGTGGCCTTGACAGTATTAAAGCGTGGAACCGAAAAGTTAATTCAATGGATCGGAGAATGTCTCGTCTTGTAGATTGTAGTGTGAAAAACGTTTCTTTCAGGCCTTTGGCCTCAAAATTGTACTTTTTAAGGCTCGAAAACGCTTTGTTTATGAGTTATTTGCCGATATATGTTGATATGTGATGCGGGTTGCATTTTACATGAATATTTCGATGCTATTTTTTAAAGAAATCATCCACATTTTTAAAGTCAAAATGGAATTCGTCAAGTCTCCGTGAAATTCTCTTTCTTTAGAGCCCTCATTTATAAAGATTGGTTGCGTGTGAGAGCCGGAACCCAAAGGTATACTACTGAAATAATACAGGAGACGATTCCAGTTCATTCGGATCTGAGGAGCGCATCAGCAATAGACTTGATAAGGCAATAGATTTGAATTATATTAAGAAAGAGTACGATGCCAGTTCAACTGGGCATCCACGGTTATAATATAATGTTACCAGTGGTAGAAAAGCAACGGAAATAGATACAAGCAGTATTTAGAATAAGTACACGTAAGAATAAATACAAGTTAGTATTAAGAATAAACTTGATCTAGAATGTAAAGGCACCGCAGGAAAGCTTCAAACAGACCGAAATTTAGAGCTCAGTTCCAGTGAAACACAAGATTTTAAAATCCCTCCCTATGTGGTAATTACAATCGAAGATGATCTCGTGACCGATTTCTACCAGACCATCATAAACCAACCGGGCTATACCATTAAAGTTATTGATTATGACGAGGAAGAAGCTATACTTTCCCCACTGAAGTCAAAAGAGGCAAAACTACTGCAGCCACCTTCCATTTCCTCTGTCAACCATGCGTCGCTAAGAAATACAATTTTTACTTTCCCGTATACGTACCGTCGGTCTCACAAAATATGGGCGATGTCCTGAGCCGAACTTTACCTCCGTTTGCATACCCCTGCCCCGCCCTACGGGATGGAGCTGACCAATCCACTTTAGTTTATTTCAGAGGGGCGGGACTATTCATCGTGAACATTACAAAATGGCGGCAATCGCGAGTTTTATTATGGTAAATATTTGAAAGTAAATATTGAAGCAACGAACAGTTTTACATAAGTTGTAGTATATACATTTAATTACATAAAAAAGGCATGCAATTTCCTAGTAAACGCACATTTCAAAATAATTTTAATACGCTTTTTTTGCAAAACATAATACTCGACAATGAGTAATAGGTTCCATATCTACATTTCATCGTTTATTATAGTAATATTTAATATACAATGTAAATAATTTGTCACAGTAACCTGCCTAACCTAGTTATTTTATTAGAAAACATAAATAACTTTAAAAAATACGTTTCAGAGTCAGTTGCAAAACACGTCTCCAAGATAGCAGCTTTCAGTTGTGAATTACTTCTTCATTCGATTTTCAGAAGACCAAATGCAAAAATACTGTGTTGCGGAACATGACTATATTTTTTTGAAAAATAATTTGATATGTAAAATAATAAACAAAATAAGAGTATTTAAAGTTCATTTAGTCACAATGTAAGCTTTTAGCTGTAGACTTTATTGGCAAGTGCAGCTCTAAGCAAACGAACTGATCTTTTATTTTGGGAATCAGAATTATTTCACGTCAGTATAAGGTAAGAGTGATTGCATTTTACATGGTGTTCTTTAGCGAGAACATTAAATATCATATGTGATACCTCATCTTTGAGTAATTTTACGTGAGAATAAGGACCGAGGTATGATTCTTATAAAATATTTTTAAATCTGAATGTTTGCAAAGCAAGAAACTCCAACTTTAGTCTATTGCGTATTCACTTGGAATATACACACATCAACATGTGTGATTTACACGTAATTTATGTTTATTTACAATCCAAACCAATGGAATTAAAGTAAAACAATTTGTATTTTCACGTTACGATATTTTTATTTTCGGAAGACGACAATGTACACAATGTTTTTCACATGACATTGGAATTAAATCGTGTTACACCCACTTCTTCCAGATAAGCAAACCTACGCAAACACTGTTTTCCCTAATCCACAAAAGATCACTAAAGAACCACATAAGACATAAAACGTTTCAAAATTGTAATTGTCAATATTGTTTCCAAATTTTGTAAAATTTAGGGAAGTTAATCTATAATCTATGGAATACAAATAGGGATCCTCTTCTGTAAAATATCGTTGCATAATTTAATTTTGCTCTTTTTTATATTTTTTTACATTTTATTGAAAATTGCCAATTCTGTAATTGGATATGTCCACAAACGCATTTTCAGTGATATTGCATTGCATATTTATAATTTTTGTTTTTTGAATTTTTAATAAATATTGTAAAGACATTTAAACAATTACATTTTTAAACTATTTTGAGTTGGTGTTTCAAACAAGTTAAATGTATTTATAAAATAATTTAAGTAAAGTACTATAAAATGAATTGGTAATATATGTTCACATGTGATTAATAGTGCGAGTCTAAAGGATCCAGCAAATTTAAAGTGTGTAATATACAAATTAAAGATGATTCTTTAAATATAATGAAAAAAATGTCTTATTGTTGAAACGGGATGCCACTATCTACAATGCAACGCTCTAAAATGAACTCCATGTTGATTGATAGTTTATACACGTATGTAGTGTATTTCACGCGGAGACAATTGTACAAAGAAAGTCTAAACAACACAATGACCTCAAATTCATTATTCATTTATGTTTGGTCGCACGTTTCTGTGACATTGAATACGCAAGTAGGCGTTGAAGGCCTGGAAGGAGGAAAAATGTGTGTTATAGCTGTTGGCTTTGCGACCAAATCTTCAGGGTTACCATTGCATTTCTCTTAAGTCTGCGCGTTCCGGAACTGATATTTCAACATTAACTTGAGAACACATTTTGCAAATCAAGAGATAGAAATGATGAAATGACCGGAGTTTTCAAACTCTGTCTTTTGAATACTCATCAGTAGTCCTACTGACAATTGTAATTAGATTTTCCGTCATTCGTCGATAAAATGCCGTCCTCTGACTAGAGAATTATGTGATCCCTAATTCGAAAGACATTATTTAGGAATATTATTGGTGGGTCGAAAATATGTTTTAATCGCGGATTTGACACTATCCTTTGGTGCAACTTACAACCTTTACAAATGTAAAGGGTACCTCTGGTAATAATGGTAAAAAGTTCCCCTACACCAAATGACATAGGAGTACTTATCAAATATTTCTAACACAAAAATAATATTTTTGAAAAGTTTCTTAGTCCCCGTCCCACCACCCACACGCCTCTTCAGCCTAAAACGTGTTTTTGAATTTTGAATTTTAGTCGTCAATTTAACACTTTTATCTGAATGAAAAATATGATAAATAAGAAAATAATGTATACAATAAGAAAAACATTTTGGATATTTTCTAAGATCAAATTCAAATACAAAAACATTTTTTTAAGGGAAAAAGTAATTTTCACTGTGTCTTAGAACCCTGGTACGGGCTCCAGAAAATCTTAAAAGTTTCTCTTAAAACGCAAATTGTTATAATTTTTTTCTTCAGATTTTTCCAACTGCTGGGTTGCAAATAAAAAAAATAAAAACCTGTCCCACCACATTCAATCTCCTTGACTATAAATATACTTTGAAAATGACTGAAATACTTCTGTGGATTTGTTTTGGAGTTTAGTATAAATTTGTTAACATTGTGGTAGCACCCAGTAATATTCTGACCTTGAATGTAATTACAAATTAAAATTATCTTAACAACTTTCTAGTTCTTTGTATAAGTATGTCACACGCTAAGGAAAGACGATGGTTTTGGCAGTTTAAAAGAAACCATCGACACAGAACCTTGTAAGTGTGATGCTGGTGGATAGAGAATTACACCTCATCCTACATCGTACAGATTTTTGAAGTTTGCCGATTATGACGTACAAAACAAAGATTATTGCAACACACGGGAATATCCTCAAAGCGATGTTTCCTAGGCCTTATAAACCAGGTGTGCGTGTCTTACGAGGACACGACTTTTTTTGAGGACAAGTAAATTCTTACAGATGACGTGTTTTGAGGGACTGGTAGATGACAAAAGGGGAAATGATGAGGGACAGTTTGAGTGCAGATGAATGATAGATGAAAGACATGATGAAATGAAGGAAGACAGATTGGACCCGGATTGTGTTCTTAGGCAGTATTTTACAAAATACGACTTTTATGATAATTCTTCTTTACAATTTTGCATATTTAGTTCTTTTGGGTGCCCCCTCTCCACAGCATGAGTGGAGAGGAAAGAGGCCGAAATCAATGTAAAATTAAATTGAAGGAAAATACCAAAATAATCTTTCACAATAAAATAAAAGGTACTATTTAATTTCCTGTGCATTTTTATCTCAACCTTCAGCAATATTGGAATGGGCTCTCTCTCACAGTACCGGCTCTATAAATATTTATACTTTCTAATTCAAAATATAAATATTTTTGAATAAAATGATGAAAGATATATTGGCTAAGAATTGTGAATTTAATTTTGTTTGTTTTTTATGAATTGGCTTAATTTTTGCTATTTTGAAAACATATGAAAATATTCCTGTGCATAAAAAATCATTGAAAATGTGAGTTAACGGTTGCAGGTGCACAGTTTCCAATGAGCCATCGGAAAATTCATAAAAACATATCGAACACTTTTTGTTTAGACTATTCTCAGAATTTCACTAGAAGAAGTTTCGGAAACAAACATTTGTGGAAAAAGTTTCGAGAAAAGTATGACGTTGGCTTTTTTGGTTTTAGACCCTTATTTTGATCAAACCCAAATCTGGAAAAGTGTTGATTTTAAACTCTTGCAACATTTACTGCATTCGACATTCAGGTAGTAAAAACAAAAATTATCTTGCAGCGCACAGAGGCCAAGACCGATCTCTAGATATTCTCGAAAATGTATAATCTCTCTTTCATCAGTTCACACTAATCAAAAGAACCCCTTTAATTTTGAGAAATACATACATGAAGCCCCCATGAGAACATCGAAATGTTCTCCAACATATTCTTTTAATTTTTATTGATCGAATAAAGCAAAGTTTGCTAACAAAATGTCTTAGTACTTTTGCACATACAGACTCACTAAAGCAATAACAATTTGAAACTAGTGGTGCTACAGAATGGCACAGACTTTCCCATAATAGTAATATATTTCTTTTGGTCTCAGCTAGATATTCGGAGTTGCCATATACTCTTGCCAGCTGCCATCTATCGCCGCACAAATTGCTTGTTTTTAAACATTTTCTTAATTTTTCGGTTTCTTAACAGTAGAACGGAAATATTATTTTAAGACTATTAAAAAAAGGGTGAAAGCTCGTCCTAAATGGGAATTTTCTTTGAACAATGTAGAGCCGTTTTTAAGAAAATGGCGTTTCAACGCTACAATAAAATTTGAAGCTCTTTTTCCCAGAAAATTTTTGGGGTTTCGAAAACATCATTAGAAGTCATTTAAAACACATTTATTCACAAATACAATGGTGTGTACAAATAGTGGGAAACGTGCATAATAACGGTGTGAGAGATCCTTCAAAACAATTACATTGTGTCATTTTTGAAAAAAACCTCCAAAATGAACTTTACCTCACATTAAAGAGTTCAATTAGCATTATCCATTCGAAAAATTTGAAGAAAAAATTGGAGAAATTTTTGAGAAAATGGAGTTTGAGTGTTTATGGAAATGCGGAATTTTGAGCTACTTTTCACTGAAAACAGTTGAGTTTTCGAGAAACTTTATAGGACATTAATTAAAGCAAATATACTCGTAAATATAATAACGTGAACTAATTGTCTACAATGAAAATATTAACGACGTGAGAGACATGTCAATAAATTAAATTTTAGTAAATTCTGAAGAAAAAAGAATAGAGCAACATGACGTTTATGTCATCACATTTAGGCACTATAAATGCCAAAAGTTAAAGAAACAATTTGGAGCCGTTTTTCAGAAAATCTTGTTTTTGTATTTTTTAATTGCACATATTTCGCGCAATATTGCCAGAAAACTACTTAAACTTTCAAAAATATACAGGACCTAAATGAAAGAACTCACTTTGGAGAACACATTTTAATTGAAGGTAAAATCTCTATCTTCAATTTTGTTGTTGGAAGAATATTTTCAGTATCAAGGACTCACAAATAAAAAATTCTAACCACACCACGTCCTAGGGGATTTTTTCCTTAATTTAGCAACTTATTTTATCCAATTTCACCTTCCCGTTTACTATATATGTGTATATATATATATATATATATATATATATATATATATATATATATATATATATACACACACACAAAGTAATATACGTAGTATAGGGAAAGTTATGAAATGCTCCCCGACAAAATGGCAAATTTTCTGCAGAACAAAATTCACTGCCGGACCCTAATAACGAAAAATCAGTTGCTAAATTAAGAAAAAAATATCCCCTAACACGTGGTATATCCAGAATCCCTGTTTTGTAAGTCCTTGATACCAAAAAACCAATTGAAAGCAAGACATCCCTCTGTACTTCTGTCTGTCCGTCCCTCTAGCGCCTAAACCACGCGTAGGATTTTTACAAATTGACGAAACCTCTATCCATCTGGCTCTCGCCGAAGCTTAGAGAATTTGAAAAAACTTTCTAAAAATTTGGGGGTACTTTACATGAATCCCTCCAGACATTTTCAAAATCCTCTCAAAAACGGACCAAACATTTTTCTTTAAATTTCTTGTAAGAATAGAGTAAAATACACTTATTAAGTATGTGTAAGTTCGATTTCCACGGTTAACTCAGAATTTTCAAAAGCTGCAAATGTCTGAATTTTTCTCGGTATCTTCCTCCAACTACAAAATTGAAGATTGAGATTTTTCCTTCAAATAAAATTTTTTCTCCAAAGTCAGTTCTTTCATTAAGAAACGTTTTCGACACATTACGAAACACTTTTTAGAAACGTTTAGTAGTTTTCACGCAATATTGCGTGCAATGTGTGCAATTTGAAAAAATTACAAAAACAAGATTTTCTCAAAAACGGCTCCAAAATTGTTTGTTTGAACTTTCGGTAGTGATAGTGCCTAATGTACTCTACGAGATGACTTAAACGTCATGTTGCTCTTTTCTTTTATTTTTTCATAGCTTACAAAAGTGAAATTTCTTTGACTTGTCTCCCACGTTGTTAATATTTACATTAACGGCAATTTTTAACATTATATTTATGAGTACAATGTGCTTTAAATAATGTCAAATAAAGTTTGTTGAAAACTCAACCGTTTTCTGTGAAAACTAACACAAAATTCTGCATCTTCGGAAACGCTCAAACGCTATTTTCTCAAAATGTCTCCAAATTTTTTCTCCACACGTTTCGAAGGGATAGTGCTATTTGCACTCTTTAATATGACGTAAAGTTTATTTTGGGGTATTTTTTGTTTTGTCAAACATTACACAAACGTAATTTTTTGAAAGATCTCACACCGCTAAAATACACCTTTCCCATAATTTGTAACACTATTTCTTTGTGACTTAATGTGCTTTAAATGACTCCAAGTAAAGTTTTTCGAAAACACAAATGATTCCTGTGAAAAAGAGCTTCAAATTTTGCATTTGCAGTAACGCTTAAATGCAATTCTCTTAAAACCGCTCCATATTTTTCAAACAAAATTGCCATTAAGGACGAGCTTTCACTGTTCTTGAATATTCTTAAAATAGTACTTCCGTTCTACTATTAAGAAACCGAAAATTAAAAAAAAGTTAAAAAAGTAATTTGGGCGGCAATAGATGGCAACTGGCAAGAATATATATGTCAAGTCCGAACAGCTAGCCAACACCAAAGGAAATAGAAAACAAATAAGGGAAGGTCTGTGCCATTCTGTAGCACCACTAGTTCGTTATCAGGCCCCGGCCAAGAATGTTTTCTGCCTAAAATCCGCCTTTTTATCGCGGCAGCATTACATAACTTTCCCTATACTACGTGTATTACTCCGTATATACGTATGTATACGTAAAGTAAAAATTAGATTTTCTTATTGCCTACGCCATAGTTTTTTATTAACTGTTTCCGCGAGAACTTCGCTTCACCTTATGGCAGAAGGTCCGATTTTCAATAAAAACCTTTGAGATTTCGACCATTGAAAAGATTGAAAATTTTCGATATCCTTCCACAACTACACTATTAATTACACATTAAGATTTCTTTCTTAATGCAATATATTATTCAATGTAAGATCTTTAATGTTAGTTTCTTCAAACATTAGTAGTTTTCCCATAATTTTGAGTTATATGGTGACAATGAAATGTTCTTCGAACCCGAATCTCTTCAATTCACAAGCTAGAGATGTATTTCTTAATGCAATCTGTTTCAAAATTGAATTTTGAAATAAATTTAATTTACAAGTTTGTTTTAAAAACACGAGTAGCTTTTGAAATTTATCGAGAGAATATTCTGGTGTCACCGACTTCCTAATGTGCAAAATAGTGCCCAAGTGAGTTAGAAGAGCTAGCTCAGTTGGTAGAGTGTTTGCTTCGAGAACCAGAGGACTGGAGTTCATGTCCAGGCCTACTCGTGGCCTTTCTTTATATTTTTTTGAAAATGTTGTACGTGTGGAATACATCGAAATCAACTGTTGACGTGGGATTTTTATTAAATTTTTCGATTTAAAAAATTTAATGTATATATTTTTCGATCGGTCATCGTTTGATTAAGAGTTTCATGATAAGGATGAAGTGTTAATAGTGTAAATTTGTAATATTTTAATTAACCATCACCAATAATACGAGAAACTAAGAGCTTTTTTATTTGAATGTGTGTAGGTGAAATAACTGCGTGATGAAGTGTTTTTTTTCTTGAAGTCGATATATGTTCGTTAGATTCTGTGGTTACTTGCTGCAAACGAAATAACTTCTGAATTCTTTCCTGAATTTCGGACGCTGTCGAAACTAGTCTACTACACTTACTTCAACCTTATCACGTCTGCCAATCTGACCTTGGACAGGGGCGAAAGGTGATAAGGCCTGAGCGCAAAGCTAGAAACAACGTGCCTGCTAGCGACAACTCCATTACGTTCAACCGATGCATTTATAACTAGAATTACCTATTTCATAGGATTGCGTAGATTGCTCTGCATTCTTATTGTCCCCCAGAGGTAGTTTATTTAATATTTTAAGTTACAGAAATGGGGAAAAGCAATGAATGTGAAGACACAAATTTATATGATTCTAAACTGCATCAGTTCGCGGGAAGGCATACGACTGCGTTAGTAGCGCAATAGCCTAGATTCGCGACGGGCGAAAAGAGGATTGCGTGTTCAAATCCGCTAAAACCCTGGCAGTTTTTTTACTTGACGAGCAATGAAAATAAATTCCAAATAACGATGTCGAGAATCTTGTAAACGTTCTCTTCTTTTGCGAGAAGAAACAATTTTATCACAATACTGCGATTTTTTTGTACGTACGTTTATGAACTGTTCGTTCACTAGATTAGTCACTTTCTCATATTTTCTTTTCATAGACCTCTTTTGGTTGTTATATCATTACGTTCGTTTTCTTTCGAAACTCTAATATTACTCCCTTTGTTATTCCTTCGTGTCTCTCTGCGCCTAAGAATTTTGTCAAGTTCTCTAGCTAAAATCTCTTCTTTGCTTGAATCGTACATTTTGCTATTAATAATACTAAATAAAGAAAAATAGAAACAAATATTTTGGAAGGATACGATTGGAACTCACTTATTTACAACTCGCTCTTACGGGATACGACGTCAGGCCGTTCGTCTACCAACGTGCTTCTACAAAGTTAACTTTTTGAAGACTAACTAGGCGAAACATCACCTACAGATAAATAACAACTGAGCAATGTGTCCAAATGACAGTAAAATACTACAAATTTTTTTACTGTTTATTTTGCAAAACCTTTCTCCTCCTATTGTAACTCCTATTTGCAACTCTCATTTAAGAAACAAAGTTTATGGAATAGTGTGTCACGTCTCGTTCACCGAGTTGTCTCCCAGCATTTTACAAGATCAATGATCACCCTTAATTTTATTTCCCCATTTCCTCCTGACTGTTTCTTTGGAGTCAAGGACTACATTATGTCCAAACATTTATAGAAATACCTTACCAATCTAAATACTAATAAAAATTAAAAGATTGAAATAATGTCTATCTGCCACGTTTTCTGAAAGGACAGAGAATATCTACAAAGTAGAAAATTCACCAACTTGCTATCTAAAGATAGAATTATATCTTGAATATATACTTTAATTGAACACTAGAATACAATTATACATAACAGCATATAAATGTTAAATTTGCCCACGTGCATTTTGTGAAGTATTCCCAAAAATTATTTTATCAGAATCAAATTATACTCTCAACTAGTTCGGTTATATATTTTCGTCAAGATGTGTGTTCGAGCCCCGACCGTGACGGGATCATCGACATTAGCTAGATATCTAGGACGAATTCATTCGCTGTGTAGAGGGGAATTCCAGCGGTCGGCTGCTCTTATGGGTAGTTTTGCGTGTTTTTTTCCGGATCACAACCACACGAATATCGAAGCAGCACGGTCGGTGCGCGATCTTCCATTCCCTTTCCTTGCTCTGTCGTCCACCCTTTACTTACACACATCACATTTACATGTAATACACTGACAGACGTGCCAGGAGACCGGTCGGGAGCTTAGAGCTGGTCCCGTCTCTGACGCCGCGCCGTTGCTGGGAGATATCTGGTTAGGGAAAACACACATAGCCGAGAGGTAGTTCGGAGCCGGGTCTCACCATCCAGCGGTGAAAGATGAACCTCCCTCAGGGGGAAAACATATACTACACTTACGGGACTAATTACTTAAGCCGTTAACGTGTCCGGAAACACTAATCAATCAATCGATATCAATGAATCACCCTATTATTTCCTCTATACAACGTTCTCGTCTGTCCTCTACCGTGTGTCTCAGTCAAATGGTAGAGATCAGAGCTTCTGGTTGTCCTATTGCGGGAAAAAAATGGCTCGTTTTATTGACCTTCCAACAATATTTATTAATCAGAATGAATTCGTAAATTGCTGCTTAAACCACATCATAGAAGGAATTTATCTACCAACTCCATAGAAATTCGCAATATCAGGAAGCGGAGATTATCCCGATGTCTCTTATCATTCGGCTAACGCAGTGTATAACATTAGATATCACAGACATCATTACTACACAAATACTGTCAATTAATATTGTAATATTGGACACTAAGAATACATAATGGAAATGAGACTTTGTTTTTTACAGCACTTTCCACTGGCTGCGATAGCCCAGTGACATCATTTGTTGTCCATGCAGCTTTGTGACAAGACCTAAGGGTCTAATCCCAACTGTGGTGGATTGTTTGAGTTAGTTATGTGTCTAGGTAGAATTAGCTACTGGTTGGAGGAGAATTCCAGTTATCGCCTCCTCGGATGCAGTATGTTTCCATGGCTTTCCTCCAAATAATACCAGAAAAAAAAACACACATTACCTTAACAAAAGGATAATGGACGGTATGCAATCTTGCCTTTTTCTTTCTTGCAATACACACACACACACACAAAATTACAAGCACAACTCTATCACTCATGACGAGAGACCAGTCGGAGTCTTGGATCTTGTCGCGACTGGTGCGTTTCTACGTGGGGGAGATACGTGAGTAAAATACGTCGATGGCAAGTCGACAGTTCTCCAGACAGACTTAGTGAAATGAAACTCAGAGAGTGAGAACACACCGAGTTTATTACAGAAGTGAATAAAATACAGGTTATACAAATTTCTATTACAAAGTCGAAAATGGTTGTGAACTCTTTACAATATTTCCTTAGGAAACTATATAGACTACATCCCCACTCCTGTTTGTAAGTACATGGTGGAGGGGGAGATACTGTTATGGTCAGAGACGCAAGCGCGTTCTGGGTGGCCCTTATCACGGGCGGAGGGGAACTCCGAGGCGCGGGTCTTGCTATCACGAGGACTGTGCCCCGAAGTGACCTTTCATGATTACATGGAGGTTAAGGGGCAGGCGTTAGTTATTGGAGCCTTCGACGTCTTATCTGAGCGCAGGGCGCAACTGAGATGAAATTTATTAATATTTATTAGGTGCTTAAGATAGAAGTCCGTTAAAATTATCGGGGACACGAAAAGACGCCTTCTTTTGGTTCCAAGATATTGGTTATCGGGCCTCGTGCTTTAATTAAATTCATAAGCCCTGCTTTGCTCCGGAGTACATGCGTAATGCTATGTACAGCCTGTACGCTCTGTACGTGGGGATATAAGTCGTGTGTAGGGAATCTCTGCATGTCGAAGTGTAGGTGGGCGTCGGATCTACGGCTGCAGCAGAGGCAAAACACCGCCAAGTCTCAAGATATATCGTGGACCTCACTTATGGCACTAATTAACATTTTAGTTAACGCTCCTTAAAAACTTAATCAATTAAACAATCAATTACAATTTGCTATGTTCGTTCACAAAGATTGAAAAAATTGTCATTACTCGTACACTATCGCTACTGCTAAAGTGGTATAGAGAAAGTATCATAATCCTGCGGGGAAAAAGGGACTTTTCGACAGAAAAACTTTTAATTGCCGTACCCTGGTAAAGAAGAAGAGGATAAATCCAGAGCGTTGCTAAATCTAGAAAAAAATGATCTAACATATGTCGCCAGAATCCATATTTGTGGATACTTGATACCCAAAAAATGATTGACGTAAAATCGCCTGTCTGCCCGTCTGTACACAACGCTTGTACCTAAACTGATCAGCCGACTTTCTCCAAAATTGATATTCCCCATTCTAGCTGGATGTTGTGGCGGTCCCTTGAATTTATAAACCGATATTTCAATGTTGATAAGTACTTTATATGAAACCTGGAGCCTGGCACCTGGAACATTTCAAAAATATTCAAAAAAATGGCAACAAAATTGTTGATTAAATTTTGACTTCGGGTAGCGTAAAGATCGCTTAAGAGAATGATACAGATCAAATTTTCGATAAAATTCTTGATTTTTCAAAAATTGGAGAAATTCAATTTTTTCAGTGTCTTTCTACAAGTAGAATTATGAACATAAGTGTTTTTCTTAGTGAAATCTGTTAAACAGATCTTCAAAGAAAGTCATGTTGAGTTTTTTGAAAATATGAATATTTTTTGAGTAATTTTGCATCTAACGGGCAATATAAATTTTAAATATTTGCTTTCTCAGAAATTGCGTGAAACTTATTTTTACTCTTCTTTGTATGTACGAAAGAACTGAAAACCATAAGTGATAAAAACTTTTTAAAGTAAAGAAGTGTGTTTGTTAGTTCTAAGTTGAATTTATTACCTTCCTTCAACATATTATTTCTTTTCATAAGGATATTATTTACATCATACAGTAATCACGGCAGACAACAATGAGATGATTTCCGAGAATTATGAAATTACTGTGATGAACAGATGTCATTTTGAAAAATTTTTATAATTATAGTTGTATGAAGATGACGAAAAAAATTGAATTTCTTCAATTTTTTAAATATCAGGCATTCCAACGAAAATGCGACGTGCATCATTTTCTTAAACGACTTTACTTTATCCAAAGTCAAAACTTAATACAAAATGTGGTGCCATTTTTTGAAAATATTAAAAAATGTCCTATGAGATTCATATAAAAACCGAAAAAAACCTCTTCAAAATTGAAGCTTGAGATTTATATTGTAATCCAATGTTTTCTACAATATTAGATTTTTAAATAAATTTAATTCACAATTAAATTTCAATTAAGAGCAGTTTCTGAGATTTTTCAAGGCCATTTTCTATTGTCAACGACATCCTAATATGCAAAATACTGCATTAGTGACATCTTGAAGAGCCGTCTCCTAGCCGAAGTGGTAGAGCGTTTGCTTGTAAGAGCCAGAGGGCTCTAGTTCAATTTCTGACTGGGGTAGGTTTTTTTCATTCCTTGAAAACGTTTGTATGTATGGAGCACAAAGAATGAAAACTAGCTGTAGAGGGAGAATTTTATGAAAACTTTTCGATTTTCAATAATTAAGGTATGATTTTTTACAGTCTCGTTCGTCGTCTCATTAAGAGTTTTAAGAGAAGGATGAAATGCCATTAGGGAAAAAGTTGTAATGTATTACTTGTCCATTACCAATAATACGAGAAAATAAGAGATATTTTTTATTAGATTATTAGGGGTGAACATTTGGAGAATAAATTTAGTGACTGCAGGTGTTTTTGTTTCTTGAAGTCGATAAATATTTCATACATTTCCTGTTATTTCTTGCCCCAAGTGAATTCTGAATTTTTGACAGTCGAACAGTGACAGTCGAAACTCGTCAGGGAGCTTTAGTTCTTATCACCTCTCCTCATCTCACCTTGCACGCAGGGCAGATAAAGATAACACCTCAGCTCAGCGAGTCTGAGAGCCAAGCGACTGCCAGCGAGAATCATAAATAACGCTGAACTGAAATATTTATAGGTGGGCTGTATTATTCTATAGAGTCACGTAAATTGAACTGCATTCTTATTGTCACATAGGGATAATTAATTATTATTTTACGTTGCACAAATGCAAAAGTTCAATAAATTTTCAGATACAATTCGTCTCATAAATAAACTCGTTGCAAAAGAAGGAATACGTCTTAGGCTAACGGCTTAAGCGAGAGACTTGTGAACGGAGGAGCGCGCGTTCGAATCTGGCTATACCTCCCCAGTTTTTTTGTTGATGAGAAATTATAAGGAATTTCAAATAACTATGTCGATAATCTTCTAAACATTTCCTTCTTTTGCGAGAAGAAACCATTTTATCATACTTGCAACACAAAACTTGGAAAGTTTTTGTACGGACGTTAATCAATTTACTCGTTCACAAGATCAATTTACTTCCCTTTGTTTTCATTTTCATAGGCCTTTTTTGGGGGGTTATACCACTACGATCGTTTACTTTCCGAACCTAAAATTATTTTCTTTATTAATGATTTTTTTGTTATCAATGAGCCTCTCTGTGCCTAAAAAATTTTGTCAAATTTTCTGGCTGAAATTTGTCCCTTGCTTGAATCTTACACTTTGTAATTACTAATATGGAAAGAAATAAAATTTCCCGGATATGATTCGAATTCATTAAGTTACAACTCGATTTAACTGGCCGCGACGTTAGGCGGTTCGCTTACCTGGTTCAACTAAGCTACGTTTTTGAGGAAGAAAAACTCAAAAGTCAAAACCATAAGTCCAAACATCACAGGTAGAGAAATATGTCTGAGATATGTGTCAAAACGACTGGAAGATTCTATACATTTTTTACTGTTTGTTATGCAAAACCTTTTGCTATTGCGACTCCTATTTGAGACAAAATATAAGTAATTTGTGGCTGTGTCATGTCTTGCGCGACTTCCTATACTCTTACTGGCAATGCAAAATTTTACATGCGCAAGGAAGGACAGGTGTTTGAATTGATTTCATTGATTTCCACGGAGATGTGTAACTAAATACCTTTTCTGAATTTTCCTATAGAATTCCAAGGAAAAAGAAAAATAATGAATAATAGTAATAATGTGTCATGTTTGAATAATAGTAATGTTGAAAATTTCAAAATGTATAATGGAAATGAGAGTTATTGTTTTACCTGCATTTTGCACCGGTTGCAATATGTCCAGGATCATCATTGTGTCTTTGTAGCTTCGCTGACCGGGAAGTCGTATGGTTCTAATCCCAATTTGGCAGATGTCCGATTCTAATTACAGATCTAGGTCGAATTTAGTTACTGCTCGAAATTGAATTCCAGCTGTAGGCTGTTGTGATAGTTTCTCCTTGATTCTCTGATAAATACCTTAACACACGGACCACTGACGGCGCACGATCTTATCCTTTCTCATTCTTGCCTCTCCCCTTTACTTCAATACACACACACAACTTACATACATGCACAACTTTACCACACATAAGCGGAGACCAGTCAGGGGCTTAGATCTCGTCTCTGCTGGAGGCGTTGCTACAGTGAGGAAGATTCCTGGATGGGGAATACTGGCAAGTCGAAATGTAGGTGGGGCGTTGAATCTGTAGTTCCAGCAGGGGCGGAACACTGTCACCTTCCAAGATATATCATACGGTACACTTACATTGTAGATAACACGTCCGAAAACACTAAACAATCAATCAATAACAATTCACTGCATTCTATCACGGAAAATTGAGAAAAAAAGATTTTTGAGGGTGTTGCATTAATTCTGTTTCACCCACACTTCTCCCAAAATAAAATTACGGATTCAAGTTTTATTTAATGTCATAAGGATGTTGTCAGTGAAGTACTGTCTTTAAAAAACTTTCTCTCTCTCTCCCTCTCTCTCCATTAGTTTAAGAGCCATTACGCATCAGCTATGCGCAGGAATGCAGTAATGTATTAAAAGCTCTCGTAATATACATAAATATTAACAACGTAAGAAATGTATCAGAAAATTATAATTGTATACTCTTAGAAGGAAAACAATGCATCAAAATGTCATTAAAGACACTTTTTCGGTAAATTTCGCACCATCGTACAGATTGTTTAAGCCAAAAATTTCGTATATTTCTTGAGAAGAATGTGCTCTTTTAACTTATTGATATTTCTCGCATTTCTGTTAAAATTGCGCGATAACTACGAACATTTTTAAAGTATTACATAATACTTATTAAGTACCTTTTGTGACGTACTAATTTAATCTAGAATACTCCATCTTCCACTTTGTAGGTACACGCCCAAAAAGTTCAATCTTCGATAATTTTCGAAAATTGAGAGATAACCATGAAAATAGGTCTATGCCATTTTCATCAATGTATTTCACTCTATTCTTGGAAGAATTGTAAAGAAAAAATGAGCCATTTTTGAGAAAACTTTAAAATGAAGTTTTTTAATGAAGCACCCCGAAATTTAAAGAATTCTTTTAAAAATTGTAGGATCTCGAGTTGAGTCAGATCGATCAAGGAATGTTCATTTGGGCAAAAATACTACGTACCCTACGAATGGTTTAGGTACTAGGCACTGACAGACAGACAGACACGCGAACAGACTGTCGGTCATTTGGAAAAAACAACACTTTTTTATAACAGAAGACCCATGAACGTGCATTTCCGTTGAAATTTCAAATCTAATTACCATAGGATTACATAACTAACTATAGACAAGCATACAAGTAATATATCTTGTACTACGTATATCATTCCGTATATACTTATTACGTATACAAGAAAGTAAAAATAAATTAATACACTGTTCACTGACAACAGAGTAGGTTACATGCAAGGTTTCTGCTTTACACAAGACATCTTCAATATTCGTGCGAAGATAATTGCAAGTTCAAACTGAACTGTTCAATTGTGAAATTGTTTCTGATAATTAGTTCTTTTTCGTTTTTACTAGGTTAGAATGCCTCGTAATATCAACATCTCCAAAAATGCGTTTCAAATTCGCCAGTCTCTTCGAACACCAAATATTGCCAAAAGGCTGCCCCTCAGGATGCAGTATCAGTGTTATATTGTACTGATACTGCAATATACTGAAATATAATGTAATATACACAAATATGTCAGTATATACGCCAATATACACATTGGAAACTCAATGATACATGACTGACGATTAATGAAAGTGATTGCAGTACTCTGTTCAAATAAATCGGGTCTGTGAAGACTTCTTGTAGATGAAATTTCGAAATGTTCTACTTTTCGTAGCGCAATATTCAGAAAGCTATATTTAGTTTATTAAAACCAAAAATATCTAAACAATTACTTCCAATTCAATCAAACTCTCTAATTTCATTTCCAATAATACTGAACAGACATTTTTACTTTCCCGTATACAAATACGTACGTATACACGGAGTGATATACGTAGTATAGGGAAAGTTATGTAATGCTGCGCGAAAAAATGGCCTATTTTCGGCGGAAAAAAATTAATTGCCGGGCCGTGAAAACGAATAAGTGGATAAAACCAGTGCTAAATTAAGAAAAAAATTCCCTAACACGTGGTGTAGCCAGAAACTCTGTTAGGTCCTTGATACCGGAAACCCAATTGAAAGGAAAACGTCCGTCTGCTCGTCTGTGAACACTGCTAGCGCCTAAACCATAAATACGATTTCTTCCAAAATGGATATTCCCTGGTCGATCTGATTCTAGTCGAAGATTCGAGATTTTGAAAAAGATTTTTCAAATTTGGGGGTACTTTACATGAAGCCCCCCCGGGGATTTTCAAAATTTCTCAAAAACAGCTCCAAATTTTTTCTTTAAATTTCTTGCATCAATAGAGTAAAATACACTTTTTAACATGGCATAGGTCCGATTTTCACGGATAACTCTGGATTTTCGAAAGTTGTAAAAGTTTGAATTTTTTTCGGCGTCTTTCTCCAGCTACAAAATTAAAGATAGAGATTTTTTCTTCAAATAAAAGTTGTTTTGCATATTGAGTTCTTTCATAAAGGTCATGTAAATGTTTTTCAAATTTTAGTAGTTTTCGTGCAATATTGCGTGCAATATGTGCAATTTTAAAAAATTACAAAAACAAGATTTTCTCAAAAACGGCTCCAAATTTTTTCTTTAAACTTTTGGTAGGGATAGTGGTAAATTTACTCTATCAGATGACATGAAAGCCATATTGGTCTATCGGTTGTTGTTTTTTTTCAAAAATTACAAAAATGTACATTTATTTACTTGTTTCTCACGTCGTGAATATTTACACTATCGGCAATTTTTTCACATTATTATATTTACGAGTATATATGCTTTAAATAATGTCAAGTAACGTTTCTCGCAAACACTACCGTTTTCTGTGAAAAGTGGCTCAAATTTCGGCATTTTCGGAAATGCTCAAACGCCATTTCTCATGTATGGCTGCAAATTTTTCTTGAAACTTTTGTAACGTATAGTGCAAATTACACTCTTTAGTATAGCGTTAAGCTTATTTTGAGTTATTTTTTGTTTTTTTCAAAAATTACATAATTGTAGTGTTTTGAAAAATCTCTCACATCTTTAATATGCACATTAGCAGTAATTTGTAAACATTATTATATTTGTGAGTGTATGTGCTTCAAATAACTTCAAATGAAGTATTTTAAAAACTCAAAAATTTTCTGTGAAAATGATATTCAAATTTCGTATTTTTAGTAGCGCTAAAACGCAATTTTCTTTAAAACGGCACATAATTTTTCATAGAAAATATCTATTTAGGACTAGGTTTTCGTGTTCTTTAATATTCTAAAATTAATATTTTCGTTTTACCAATAGGAAACCGAAAAAATTAATAAAATTAAGAGTATGTGGCTATTCAGAATAGCTAGCGAAGACCCAAGGAAATAGAAAACTAATACGGGAAAGTCTGTGCCATTCTGTAGCACCACTAGTTTCAATAAATTATAAGGTGCTTGAATAAGTTACTGCTGTTTTTTGTGTAACAACTAAAGCTTATTATTATAGTATGTGATATACAATATACCACTCAAAGTATAGTCCATCACAAGCCACTACTTTTGCCCAATTTATGACAGCAGAAAAATTCCACATCGCAAAAACAATGTCTTTTGCGACTATCCAAGAATCAACCAGTTTTTGGTATCTTATACGAATGGAAGCGCTGCTGCGATAGACGATGTGCCATTGAACAGAATAGGTGATAGTCTGAAGGGGCGATGTCTAGTGAATACAGCGGGTGAGACAGGGTTTCCCATTAAAAGTTTTCAAGTAGGTTTTCACCGGTTTTGCGCCATGTAGCCGAGAGGTGTCGTGTAACAAAGTCACCTTGTGGTATCTCTGCTCCTAAAGTGGTCGTTTTTTTCTTTAGAGGTCGGCTCAAACGCATCAAGTGCAGTCGATAGAGATATTCCGTGATAGTTTCGTTTGGTTTGAGAAGCTCCTAATAAATTGCACCCAGCTGATCCCCCTCAAATGCAGAGGAGAAGCTTCAAATCGTGGATATTTGGCTTCGCGCAGGATGTCGTTGCGTGGCCGTCTTACCTCGCGATCTTTTACCCTTAGGTTATTGTACTGTATCCACTTTTCATCACCAGTCACGATACGATGCAAAAAACCTTTTCTTCTCTGCTGTTGAAGCAGCATTTCACACGTGAGGTAACGCCTTTCGACGTCTCTCAACTTAAACTCATTCGGCACCCAATGCCCTTGCTTCTGCATCATTCCTAATGCCTGTTCGACATGTTTAGTATGACATGTTTAGTATGACATGTTTAGTACTCAGAAACGAAACATTGTTTACACTGGCGAATAAAGGTACACTGACGTTCAAGGTTACCGACAGTACTGTCATGTATACGCGTTCACGTCGTTAAAATAGTTAAAAATTGTAATAAATCGTGGAATTGATCACAACCTCTCCCGAAAAATCATGAAATCTGAAAATGTCTAACTTTAATATTATCCCCTTAATATTAGTATAATATGTGAGTTACTCGTACTATCTGTGTTATAATTGTAAGTTAGTACTATATCTAAGCACCACTGATTTTTTAACAGATGATTTTTTTAAAAGAACACAGTAACATTAATAGATTAAAATGAATAAGTTACTCTTATCATTAACATTAAAAGGTTATATCGTGCATGGCAAAAAGAGTGACAGAATTCTTATTTCAAACTCACGAGGATCAAGCACTCCATAAAAACCTGGTCGTCATGCGTGGCTCAAGGCGCGAGGAGGTAATTTTCATTCGCCTTCGGATCGGGCACTGCCACTTCTTACAAGGACATCTTATCGCGTTGTGACCCACTCCGCATTTGCGAGAAATGAACAGGCCTTACCGCATAGAATGCTCTCGTGTACTGCAATTATTTAAGCGGTATTCGGAGAAGGCATCGCCTCGCCGACTCTCTGAAAGAGTTGTTGGGTAATCCTCTCTCCGCAGAGTCCTTCTTCGAGAAAATGAACTTTATAATCTAATCTGAGAGATGAGGGTGATTTTAAAATGCCTTCTATGAACTGATTTCCTATTGTTCATGAAACATCCTCTTTATCAGTTATTTTATTTCATAATTAGTCAGACTTTACTATATTTTTACTCAATTTATAATTAATAAACATTATTTTACTGATTGACACGAGCTCCAATGACATGTTGAGGCGCCTTTAAACCCTAATCATAATCATCATATGATTTAAAATCAATCTATATATTTATCACATCTTTTCTGACAATTTTGCCAATAATATTGCACTACGCAATTGTTAAGGTGATTAAGCACAATTCACGTTTCGTTTATTTTAAGAAACTGTGAAGTAGAATTTTGTGTAAATAATAAGAAAGTAGATCTATTGTTCGGATTTGGAGGCTTGCGAGTTCATGAAAACACTGATGTTGTAGGTGTATATCGAAAATTAAATGAATTATGATGTTTGATTCACATTATTGCATTGGGATTCCTTATCTATACAGAAAATATTCCTCATGCGTAACCTTACAAAGGCTAAAATTATTTCACAAAACAACAGAAAACAAGGACGGTGTGATTCGTGTGAATAAAACGGTGCCTTACTTGAATATCGATAACCGTGGTAAAATGAGTTT